>VMBQ01000167.1:582832-593925 GCA_007657795.1 Dreissena rostriformis
CCCCCCCCCCCCACCCAATTTTAATATATAAATATTTAAAATGAACACATATATTTAAGTCATAGCAACTAAGTCAGATAAATGAATTGATCCAAAAATAAACTGCTGTTAGCTTAACTTGTCGTTAAAATTTTGAGCAACTAGACCCTGGACACCAAAATAATAACATAGAGAATATTATGAGAGTGTTGGATAAAAACCAACTTTATCATGCGAGGCTAAGAACCATGGCAGCGCGAGGCTTGCCAAGCTCTACCATGGTTCATGCCGAGCATGATAAACTTGATCTTTATCCGAAACTCACATAATATTCTATTTATCCTATTATTTCTTCCCTTTTTCCATTTATAATTATCAAATATCGCATTTTTAGATGATTTTGTTCTTGGTAGTTGACAAAAACAGATTTTCCAATTTTTGGAAAAACCCACAAATGATCTAAAAATAGCGATAGTATAAAGCTCAAGTTTATATGATTATGTTATCCTATCGATTTTGATCAGGAAATAGGATAAAATGCAACTCATGTGCACGAATATAAAACAAAAAAATCATGAAAAATTCTGCATGCAACAATACACACAAAGATGTTGTTAACGTCATCCAAAGCAAGAAGACAAACAAACCACAATGCACAAGCTGATTGCAATTTGATGAAAACAAACAAACCACAATGCACAAGCTGATTGCAATTTGATGAAAACAAACAAACCACAATGCACAAACTGATTGCAATTTGATGAAAACAAACAAACCACAATGCACAAACTGATTGAGATTTTAATCACTGGTGCACACACATGCTATTTGCTTGGCATGCCAACTTACTTTTATTTATCAGCTCTGCATAAAAGAAAAACAAAAAGAATGCATCAAATGTTTGTCTTATTGAGTTCCTAGTGTGCAAAAAGCTTATGTTGCATTGGACATTAGTCCATTGTACAGTATGATGGTGGTATCTAAAGTAAAGAGGCAATTAGACCATCCAAAAAGGACGTCACAATAAGCTGCAATCTCAATACAATATCTACGCAACAAAACATTTTTATAAGGAATACACAAAACACAAGAAAAATATGTAATATCCTAAGAAAAGATAATTATAAACTAAAAAACAAAACAGAGATACAATCAGGGTTCTACATGTAAAGAAAAAAAAAGGTACAAAAAGTATTTTTCTGCATCGCAAATGAGCAATTTAAGTTTGAGGTCGAGGTGGCGTAATGGATATGGTGTCCGCCTAGCAAATGGGAGTTTATAGGTTCCATGCCCACTGTGGGAGCATTCTTTAGACCTCTAGTAAAGAAAGCAATTACTGGTTAAACGTCGGAAACAGACTCGAAAGCCTTTCAATTAGCCTTATATGCGTTTGATGTAATAAAGTCAAAATAAATAGGTTGGAACTAGGGATGGGATTCGAATACTAAAATGATATTCGAATATTCATTTGCCCTTATTCGAATATATTCCAATATTTGATTTTAGACATAAGATGAAAATGTCCGAACTTACGCCCGTTTGGAGTAAAGTACTGTTCCTCATTGCATCACATACCACTTTTAATCGTTTTGTTTATGCATCTTTATAAAAGGAGATGGAGTTATCATTTTTAAGATCCATACATGATAATGTTTCAATTTATATTCACTTAATACATTTTATTTTCATAACATTTATTTATTTCACATGTTGCCGGTAAACNTTTGTATTCCTCGACCCGACTGGTTGTCCACGGACAACTTAATTAAAAAAAATTAGTTGCCCAGACAAGCAAATGTACGACTCGGGCAACTCGGACATTTTATTTCGCCACCCCTGCAATCAGGGTTCTACATGTAAAGAAAAAAAAAGGTACAAAGAAGTAATTTTTCGCATCCCAAATGAGCAATTCAAGTTTGAGGTTGAGGTGGCGCAATGGATATGGTGTCCGCCTAGCGAATGGGAGTTCACAGGAGTCATGCCCACTATGGGAGCATTCTTTAGACCTCTAGTAAAGAAAGCAATTACTGGTTAAACGTCAGAAACAGACTCGAAAGCCTTTCAATTAGCCTTATATGCGTTTGATGTAATAAAGTCAAAATAAATAGGTTGGAACCAAATGAGCAATTGCGATTGTGTCTGCAGCCTAAATAACTGCTTGACATATATGTACCAGTGCTAAAGTGCAGGAGTAAAGAAGAAGCGGCTTGGGGTAACTAAACAGAAGCATGTGAGGCAAAAGGTACAGATATACATATTTACACCTAATATAATGATGCGGTAATGCAGGTGGATTGCTTGATGATATGATGCAAATACACGAGTGGCTAGAATTTACAAAAGGCGTGTCATTTTACATGGGCGGAGGACCACTACAATATACGGCTGTTGCCGCTACAAACATACGGGCCAGGAGTTCTTGATTTGCAATGATGGCCGCGTCTCCACCAAGAATGCTGGACACACGCCGACGCCTTTCATCCTCCGTCATATGACCCTGACCTTTACCTTTGACCCCTGCAACCTCAGAGGTCTGACCTGGGGTCAAGTCTGATGATTCTCCGAGGTTACTGTGCAAGGTCGTTTGCCGTGACCCCATGGGGCGTGAAATTATACCTGGAGGGTTTCGGTGTAGAAAGTCATGATCAGCTTCTTTAAGCATTATATGATGCCAAATAAAAACCCCTTTGTATTTTTGTATAAGAGAAGATTTTAAAAACAATTCACAATATAAGTCTATATAAACAATGTGACCATGGGGCATGGCCAAGTTTGACCCAATTGGAAAGATTCGAACATTCTTTGTAGAGGACCACTAAACAATGTTACACACCAAGCAATTAACCCCTGAACCTTGAGGTTTCAGAGAAGAATTTTATAGATGTTTACTCCATATCAATAAGTCTATACGAATAATGTGATCACTGGGGTTAGGCAAGTGTGGAACCCATGGGAACCATGTGAACTTAATAATGTGGAAGAATTCATACCAAACAATAATCAAAACACTGAGACTTGTAGTTTTATATACCAATTTTTTTTAAGTTATTTACTTTATAAATAATGTGACCCCAGGGGCTTGGCCAGTCTTGTCCCCAAGGGAGTGATTTGAACAAACTTTGCTTTATAGCAATGTTAACTATGCGTTCAGCATGAAACAATTTTATCTCATATGAAAACGCTGAGGGACAGAACAGTTTCACAATCAACTCTTGACATCAATACAGTTTGTGTGTGCCCTTTTATATTTAGAAGATTGTCAGCGCCAGAGTGTTCGTAAAGGCTATGTTCTCATATTTAGCTATAACTACCTTATTGCATTCTGTGCACTAATATATTTAAGAACATATAAGCATTGTTGTTCCTTATCCTGATATTTGTTTTGCCCAAAATATTTTAAATTGTTTTCTAAATTTACCGATAAACATGTAAAAGTAATAAGCTTTAAACAAGCCGTTGTTCCAGCATTGGAATCGTGACCTAGAGGACCACAAGGCAATATCAAACGCCAAATATTGAACCCCTGATCATTACTATTTCAGACATGCATTTACTATTAAAAGTCTACATAAATAATGTGATCACTGGTGTCTGGCCAGTTATGACCCCGGTGGAAAGATTTGATCATTGTAGACCATGTCACACACCAGATATTAAACCCCGGATCCTTGGGGTTATACAGGAGATTTGTTAAGTTCCCATTAAAAACTTTTATTAAGCTCTAGTGACATACATAATTATGCAGCAGTTTGTTAAACTAAAAAAGAGGGTCACACAAAGATCAAAGTTTCATTAAAATCTGCCCAGCAATGCAGGAAGAAATTTCATTGGAAGAATACGGACGGACAGACGCACGCATGCACACACTGACAGAAGACAGACATCACAACATCCTAGAAGCTCTATATGAGCACTATGTGCTCAGGTGATCCAAAAAACCCAAACACCTTCATCCTATTGACTCTCTATGACATGCATATTGCAAAAATCTAAATGAAGAAATCAACATTGTGAAAAATGGATAAAAAGTAAATAAAAGACCTCATCTGTTGTCACTTGCACACACTTGCAGTATTGCTGGCATAGGTATCAAACTTTACAAACTTGAGTTAATATTGCATGATTCAAGCAAATGGGTACTGCTGGATGCTTTGAAAATCATGATGACTTAAACAAGCAAATTCGTTGAATTGATATCCCCCGCCAAACTAGAGCTTTGTCACGGACGTGACTTATACCCACACATGCTGCATTGACACAGAATATATACAACCAATGGGAAAGACATCGGACCTCGGACAAATCCGATAAAATTTGACGAGGTCCGATAATATTTCCCAAATTGTCGGACCTCGTGTCCGACAAAAAAAAACGTCGCCATCTTGACTTCCTTAACTTTAGATAAAGTTTTTCCAAATGTCTTCATAGAACGGGTTTTCATTAAGTTGTTATTTTATTGTATTTAGAATTGTTAAACATTGTGAACGTCATAATTATACGTCATAATAATAAAAATAAACTCTACAAAAGGTATTTTCTATTCTTTGGTAAAGAAAAACGAGGTCCGATAAAATCTGGCGAGGTCCAACAAATTTTAAAAGTTATCGGACCTCGTGTCCGACAAGATTTTTTTGTCTTTCCCATTGGTTGATATACAAAGGGCCATAACTCCGCTATTTACAGATGGTGTACAATGCCATTTGGCGTGCATCATCCTCTTATCCATATGTATACACATACCAAGTTTTTAATGAAATCCGCCAAAGCACTTCCAAGATATGGCTCCGGACACAAAAGTGCTGGCCGGACGGACGGAAGGACGGACAGACGGAAGGACGGACTGACGGAAGGACGGACAACGCCAAAACAATATCCCTCCGCCTTTGGCGGGGGATAATTAGACAAAACATTTTGTTTTGCTAGTTCAGTTTCATTATAAAAGGTAACCATGTACCTTTCAATAAAAACAGTAAAAAAATTAATAGGGTACTAATAAAATATATTTATAAATGGTTGTATCAATGCCATGTGTTTTTTTTAAAGAAAACAGAACAGAAAAAATTATAAAAACATAAATATAATTGAGTAATGAATATTCAGACATAACTTTTTGTTGAAATCAGTTCCATGTTAACACCAAACAAAATTCTCAACAATTCAAACAATTTCTAGAAAACAAATTCAAAGCAAATATCATACATTGTTTCACATGATACCCCAAAACTCCTTAGTTAGAAAAAACCGACCTTTTTCCTCCGCAAATCTGAAGAGTCCGGCCATGGGGTCCGCGCCAGGGGAGAGAACAAATATGAGCGGGGAGGAGGAGTTGGAGTCCTCGTAGCTCAGCGAAAGGTCAAAGGTCGGGGGCTCGATGTACTGCTGACCCATCTCTTCCAGGATGTACGTCTGAACGGTCGACACCATCTGAAGCCAGCAGAGACATTACAGGCATGTTCAAACATGGGAAAACAGGGCTAAATGCATGTACATGATTTTTTATCATAATTATCATTATCATCACTATCATAACTTTCATAATTATCATAATTATTATCATCATCGTCATCATCATCAACATCAGAATCAAACTGTTTTATAGCCAAAAGTGATTTTTGAACCCAAAGTGTAACCATGACCTTTGAGGTAGGGAGACAGGTGATACATGTGAAAATCCACCTCCTCAGAGGATTTGGTCATTCTTTGTAAGTAATTTTAAATTACATGGTGAATTACAAAGTTACAGTGAAGTACAAATTGTTTTATAGCCAAATTTGACCTTTGACCACTATGTGTGATCATGATCTTTGATGTAGGGAGACAAAAGCAACATGCAACATGGTAAAATATGGCTCAGCCAGGAATTTCTCAGCTGTTTTATGGCAATATCTACTTATAACCTTTAAGTGTTACCTTTAGCTTTGAGGTCGGGAGACAGATGTTATACACGAAACATTGTCTTACGATGGTTTACATTTGTGCAAAGGTATTTCAGAATCAATCAATCTATGGCAAAGCTATAGCTATGACAAGAGTTTTCTGACAGACATCCTTATACAGAAAAAAAGATGTAAATATGGACTATGCAACTGCTATATGCTTCCTTCATCGAAGGAGGACGTAAACAATCTTAATGGAAAGTACTTAATAATACTGTTGCCACTTTTTATAAACAGACTATGAAGCTATACACTGAGCAAGAGTATTCCGCCTAGCGACTGGGAGGTCACGGGCTCAATTCACACTGTGTGAGCGTTCTTTAGATCCCCCCTAAAGACACCAAGTACTGGTTCTAGGCCCCAGGAAACGGACTCGAGAGTGTTTCAAATAAACCTGAGGCTTTCGATGCAATCGAGCTAAAATTAATAGGTTTAAACTAAGAGTATACATAAGGCGGGCAACACTGACCTTGTCAGGTCGCAGACACCTCAGCACTATGAGTCTTTGTAGCTTGGTGAGGCGTTCCTGCCAGGGGGTCGGTAGGGCCTCCGCCTGGGGGCTGGGCGAGTCATATATCTTCTTCCACACAGAAATCTGCCAGTGGAAAGAGTGGATCATGTACAGAATTTGATTGGGTATAATGTGGATGAGAGGCTAATAATAAAGATTCAGTGATCTGAAGTGTTTAATCTTCAAGCACATGGTCCACGGCAGCCTTGTTGACATTGCTTATGTCATCAACGAGGATTCATGAAAGTGATTGTGTGCCAGATACCAACTGGATTTGGCTTAACAGGAAGTAGAAAAGCGATATTGGCACACATTTTGTCGAAGGCCCTGCCTTTTCTAATCCATATCAGAAAAATATCAACGTAATTTTGTTACTATTTATAGTAAGCTATGTAATAAAAAATATTAAGCACCAAACAAGTAATAATAATTTAGTAATTTAAACTATGTCACATAACTGTTTAAACCTTTGTCCAAGCTTTACTTAATCTACTATTGAAGCATACAACTCTGTCAATCTTACACTCATCTTGAACTGTTCCATGAACCCTTTAAATGCGGGCAGATCAGACACGCGGACGATCTCACCCCAAGACTTGTCGGCCAGCCACAATGGTGCGGGGTTTGGGAACGGGTTCTCCAAGGCCACGCCTCCGGTCAGCAGGAACCGCCACTCACTGTCATTGATCACGCCCCTAAAATAAATTGAACTCTTGTGTTAATCCTTTACCACTCCGATACCCATTTTGACATGTGTGAAGTCCCTTAGAAAATCACAATGAATTTAAGACATTTTTTACAAGATTCAAGTTTTAAAGCCCTCATTTCCAAGCCTAAGATACCGATGAGCAGCAACCACATAAAACCTGAATAGACTGCAAGTCACACACAGGCTGTTCTGGTTTTATGCTGGTTGCATATTGACATTTGCCATTTGCTTCTGAGCGCGAAAGGATTAAATACAGGTACTTCTTAAATGTTTGATTGAGTCAAGTTTTTGGATCAGCATATTTATTATTTTGTATATATAATTAAAGTAACCAATACAACTACCAATTCAAAAATATAAATGTTGTAATGGAGAGAAATATTTGTTACCAGCAAAAAGTTAAAATTTCACAAACTTTTCAAGTGCACATTCAAATCATTTTAACAAATTTTATGTTTGAGCTATAACGCATACAGGATACATACCGAAAGTAAGTAATTTCTGTTCAAAGTGCAATATGCAGTGAAATGAAAGGTCAAACAGTTTTTATGAAATGGCCCAATTTTTACCAGAAAAATAATAGTATGTATGCACTTAGATTTTGCTACAATAAATGAGAATTCATTAAGATTTAGCTACGACAATGGAGAACTCACCTGGACTTTTCGATGCCAATACAGAGGATGAACGAGAAGAGCAGTTTGTCCTTCTCAAACAGTGAGCGGCACACGTTCTTGTAGATGCTGTATGTGAAGTGACTGTTCAGGTTCTCAATACGCTCCTCCAGCACAGGGGACCGGCTGCTGTTTGTTATCGACTAAAATATGCGCAAAAGCCTTATTGCTTTCGTTGAAATACGCCAAAAAGCGATCTTGCTTATGCTGAGTTGTTTGTTTTATTTGGATTTTTCAAATTTTTAACAGTTAAGGAAATATGTACTACAGCCATATTGTTTATGCTCAGAAATATGCGCAGCAGTGGTATTGTTTATATGAAGAACACACAGAAACCAAATATTCACTTTTTTCAAAAGTAATTCAAATATGCAAAACAAATATTGCTTATGCTGATTTGTTTGTTTCGCCATTTTCAACATTAACAGAAAGATTCCCTACAGCCATCTTGATTATGCTAAAATATGCACAACGCCATATTGCTTATGCTGAAATATGCACAACAGCCATATTGCTCATGCTGAAATATATACAATGGCCATTTCATTATTATGTTCCTTAAACGTTTGTAACATTCACAATGAAATTGTTTCACTCTTTTATGAACAAATTGCGCTTACGGTATCACAGTTAAAACAGGGAAATCAAGGCCCTAGGTTGCTAATTGCGACCACATACCTGAAGGTAGAGGTTGATGAACCAGGTGAGCGAGTATTGGTACATGGGGTCAATGTTGGCCAGGTCAGATATCGTGAAGAACAGGATGCTGCCATGCTTGGCCACCTGAAATGTTCAACACAATATTTTATATCCTTTGCACACCTGTAACGTATTAGAACGTACACGTTTTTTCTCACCTCAAAACCGGGGCAATTTTTAGAGTGAATGACTACAACGTTATAGAACGCATACAAATTTCGTTGTTTCAAAACCTGACCCCTTTTACCCGTGGGAACCCTGACACTTTTTTTCTTAAAAAATACAAGTATCACTGTTTGTACCGTAAATGAACTGAGACTTAATCAAAGACAAAAAAATAAAATAAGACTGCGACGTTCGAATGTTCAATATACAGTCTGATGACTATAAACTTGTCAAATATAGTTTCAATCATTTATGGTTAATAATTGAGAGTTAAAATCAATAAATATTCAAATTCTCATAATTCATCTTAAAAAAGCAAATGAGTGGTATTTTGAAAACAATGATTTTCCATATTGTTTGTGGTATAAACTTAAGAAAGTTCAGCATTTCGAATGTTTATATTACAACGTTTTGGAAAAAAAGATCAACTCATTCAACAGATCATGTGTAATATTGTTTATTGATCTTTATTGATTTTTCAAAAATACGTTTTTATACGTTACAGCGGTGTATTTGCTATTGACAAAGTTCGTAAAAAAATACGTTACAGTTCTTCTTAGTATTCTCATGCACTTCATTTTTCAGTTGTATAAAAGCGTAAAAATACGGTAGAAACCGCTATGGGGTATCCCTTTCTAAAACAAATTATACCGTATTTAAGCAGATAATTGTTTGACGATAAACAACTGTGACGTGTAAAAACCTATTTTAGGCCCGATCTTCGTCGATAACTGTAAAATGTATTTGAAAAAACGCGAAAATCCGTTACAGAATTGAAAATTGTGAAAAACGTGTACGTTTAACAACGTTGTAGGTGTTACCTTTACAAAAAGCTCCGATTCTGAGGAGAGAAAAATTGTATACGTTTCAATACGCTACAGCGTTTCGCTGNTTCAGTTGTATAAAAGCGTAAAAATACGGTAGAAACCGCTATTGGGTATCCCTTTCTAAAACAAAAATCTACCGTATTTATGCAGATAATTGTTTGACGATAAACAACTGTGACGTGTAAAAACCTATTTTAGGCCCAATTTTTGTCGATAACCGTATAATATATATGAAAAAACGCGAAAATCCATTACAGAATTGAAAATTGTGAAAAACGTGTACGTTTAACAACGTTGTAGGTGTTACCTTTAAAAAAAGCCCCGGTTCTGAGGAGAGAAAAATTGTTTACGTTTCAATAAGCTACAGCATTTCCCTGCAAAAATCGACCAGGTGCCTAAAGGAGGATATATGCAACAAAGAACCACCTTAAATATTAAACACAAAATATACTGATTATTCTAACCCTGTCACTCTGGATATCCACAATGAATTATGAGATTGACAGAACTGTGCCAGTGAACTGTACAAATAAATAGACCTCAATGTTTCATAAGAAGGGATTTAAACATCAATTTTTATTTTGTTATCATGTCTATTGTCCCTCTTTAAAAAGTACAATAAAAAGCTTCAGAAATTTCATTCATGCCTTTGTCAGAAAGATAGATGACTTAGTACAACTAAGGAATGATTATCATAGTATTTTTGTGACAAACATAAACATATTTTTTATTGTTTATTTCTACAATTAATGTCAGTTTAATCCTGCTGTAGCAGGTATTTGGTACCATCGGAATGTTCCTATAATCTTTTTTTCCTCATTTAATGATCAACTTACTTGTTTTTAGCCGTTGCGTACTTCGTCTATCTTGATCAATTATCTTCTTACTGGTTTGTAGCCTTAGGTTACTTCATCTATCTTGATCTATGATCTACTTACTGGTTTGTAGCCATTGCGTGCTTCATCTATCTTAATCTATGATCTACTTACTGGTTTGTAGCCGTTGCGTACTTCATCTACCTAGATCTATGATCTACTTACTGGTTTGTTGCCGTTGTGTAATTCATCTATCTTGATCTATGATTTACTTACTGGTTTGAAGCCATTGCCTACTTCATATATCTCAATCTATGATCTACTTACTGGTTTGTAGCCTTAGGTTACTTCATCTATCTCAATCTATGATCTACTTACTGGTTTGTAGCCGTTGCGTAATTCATCTATCTTGATCTATGATTTGCTTACTGGTTTGAAGCCGTTGCCTACTTCATATATCTCAATCTATGATCTACTTACTGGTTTGTAGCCTTTGCGTACTTCATATATCTCAATCTATGATCTACTTACTGGTTTGTAGCCGTTGCGTAATTCATCTATCTTGATCTATGATTTACTTACTGGTTTGAAGCCATTGCCTACTTCATATATCTCAATCTATGATCTACTTACTGGTTTGTAGCCTTAGGTTACTTCATCTATCTCAATCTATGATCTACTTACTGGTTTGTAGCCGTTGCGTACTTCACCTATCTCAATCTTTGATCTACTTACTGGTTTGTAGCCGTTGCGTACTTCATCTATCTCGATCTCAGTC
>VMBQ01000168.1:0-36776 GCA_007657795.1 Dreissena rostriformis
ATAAATAAAATGGAACGTTATAATCCCAATGACCTATGCATGTAGATTACAACTGGGAAAGTCGGTCGTATGACAAGAAATAAAACACATCAGGTAAAATGCATTTTTTTGCAGAAAATTCATGCAAAGTACTAGTTATTAAATAAGACCAATGTTGCGGAAAAGTGCATACTTAGTTCTTGTTATTTATAAAGCAAATGTTTTAAAACAAAATACATACCAAGTACTAGTAATTTATTAAAACAAATATTTGCGGAAAATTTCATACTAAGTTCTACTTATTTATAAGACAAATGTTTGTGGAAAAGAACATGCCAAGTACAAATTAAGTTTTAGACAAATGCTTTCGGAAAGGTCAATTCAAAGTCCTTTTTAATTTTAAGACAAATAAATATTTGTGGAAAAGAACAAGCTAAGTGCTAGTAAATCTTTAGACAAATGTTTGCGGAAAAGTACATTCATAGTACTCGTTATTTATAAGAAAAATGTTTGTGGAAACTAGTAAATTATTAGACAAATGTATTAGAAAAAGTACATGATAAATACAAGTAATTTATTAATACAAATGTTAGCAGAAAAGTACAAACTGTGTACTAGTAATTTTTAAGGAAAATGTTTCCAGAAAAGGACCTTTTAAGTTCTAGCAATTTATAAAACTGCGAAAAGTACACGCTTATTTATTAAGACAAACGTTTGTGGAAAAGTGCATGCTTAGTATTAACATTTATATTTTAAACAAATGTTTTCAGAAAAGTACATGTAATTTTTCAGACAAATGTTTGCAGACGAGTACAGCTAAATACAAGTAATTTATTAGACAAATGTTTGTAGAAAGAACATGCTAAGTACTAGTAATTGAGATAGTTTGCTTGGAGATGAAACCTTAATTTAGCCCCACTTATATTAGTTAGTTAGTATTGGTTGCAATTTTTGTTTCTTTATACTGAACAACCTTGACTAGAAGACCCATCATCTCACTTTCAGTGTGAGTTTGCCGGCCATTCTCAAGCTGGAGTACGCCTCATGCGCGGTCGGTGTGAATATGGTGAAGTGCGAAGAGGACGTATTAACCCAGTACGCGTACATCATCAACACACTGCGAACCAATGATGACTACAACGGAATCGGTCTGGGTTTCAGCAACTCCATGGTCCTCATGGAATACCTTCAGCGGTCGGACCACAGCATCGATGTCGTCATCTTTGAGAGGAAGCTTGTTGCGGCTTTTGTCACCGACAATGGTCTTACCAATTCGCCGTCTTATATGGGTAGGGTGTTTGATTGCAGTTGGTAGTCGTTTAGGAAAAACAGTTATTCTAAAGAAAAGCTTGCCATGTGTTTGTTACCTTCAAAAGCATAACAAACTTGCCGTCTTATACATGTAGTGGTATGTTTTAACAGTCGGTAGGAGTTTTCATTATTTGGGGAAGAGGTTGAATGGTCATTAAGAAAATCATGCTGCATGTTTTTGTCCGACATTGATCCCACATTCTGGCTGTCTACGACATGTACGGGTGTTTTATTATACCCCCAGTTTAGAAATAATGGGGGAGTATTTTAGAATCACCTTGGACATTATGTCCATAGACACACATTTGTTCGCTGGCGTTCTAATAAATTTCAACATACAAACATTCAGCATTCAAACTGGCAGGCAGTGTAAACAATTGCAACAGTTATGCCCTTTTCATTAACTTTGATATTCTATCCAATACATCTATTTTCAAACCACAAGGTTCACATGATTTATATAAACCTATTTGATAAACAAACTAAAATATTTGTATGAAGAACCACAGTGTTCTATTTGGTATAAAACATGCATAAGTTGTTTTAGCTCACCTGAGCACATAATGCTCATTAGAAGCTTTAAAGATAGCGTGATGCCAGTGCGTGCGAGGAGTGCGCGCCTTAACTTCTCCTTCTTTAACGCCTTGACAGATTTTAACGAAACTATACAGGAATAATTCCACTGTGACTCTCTAGCAAAGTTGTTCAAATCGTTCCACTTTATTGCATATGTAGGTCCGAAGGGAAAAAAATATATTTAAAATGGGAAAACTTAAAAAAATCTTCTTCACTAAATCCACAATTGTCTGAGCTTTAATATTTGGTGTATAACGTAGACTAGTGGTTACTATGTTTTTCAATTCATGCTCATGTGTTCAAAACTGGCTACGCCCAAGGGTCACATGATTTATATTGTAAATAACATGAACATCTGCTTCTGTGAACCCTCGTGGGACATGTGTTTTATGTGTTGTATGTAACATCGTATGAACCAAAGTTTGTTCAAATAATGTCCCTCGGAACAAAATTGGTCCTGCCCTTGGGATTAGTTATTTTACTTATATGTAAAGTGCAAAAATCTTCTCTGATACCGCAAAGCCGAGAGGTTTGGTATTTCACATGTAACAATGTATGATTGCTTATAACTGCATCATTTTATAGCGCAAATGAATCTATCAACAAATGAAGAGTTTAATTGAATCATGTAAGGGGCATTTTCCTTTCAACGAAGTGGTTCTTAAATCACACCCCTATTATGGTGGTCCTATACCAAGTTTTTTCAAACAATGCCCCAGGGTCGAAACTTGCAACCACAAGGTTTCACAAAATTAATGTAGACTTAAAATAAATAATTAAAAACATCTTCTATGAAACCTCTATGTCAGGATTTTAATAGTTGGTGTTTAACAGTGTTAAGCAAGTTTAAACCATTGGCATGTATAGTTTAGTTTCTACATGTCTCAGGTGAGTGACCAATGGTCTCCCTTTTGTTGTTTTACAACCATGCCCCTATTTTCAAAATGTCCATGCGTCATGTGTAACTTAATTGTGTTTTCAACTTGTCGTATATTAACGCATGCCTCGTCGGGGTTATTTTTCGTCACTATTGTGACAACTTCTCCTTGTGTCTTTAGTGTTTTTTTCCAACATTTTTGGGAAATGGGACTTTTCGATTTGGAAAAATCCCGTCGTTTTGAATAGAATTGGGAAAATTAGTTAAGTATTTTTTTTTGCTGGCAAATAATTTTTCTATTCTTCTTCATTTTAATAATCTTTATTTAATTTTCACCATTTTTGCAAAGAAGTTCATGGGTACAGGTGGAGAAGAAAATATGGAAACAATCATTTGAGGATGTTAAGACTGTTTAATTAAGCTTTTTTGATAAGAAGCTGTTTGTATGTTAAAATTGCGGTCACACACTGCAACTGTGTTGGTTCGGGAATTTCCTCATTTCGCCACGCTGTATGAGAAAAATTCCTGAACATAATACTTAAAATTGATAAAGCTGTTTGTCCCAATCAGATGGAAGCAATGACAGTGTATGACCTTTTTGTAACTCCCGTATATTGTTCACAGAGACTTCGGTCTTGATGCCTTCCGCGTTGTACGAGGACAAACAGGCCCAGTTGGTATCGGCTGCATTCCAGTGCCTTACAGAGATAGGTAAGGCTTTGTAAAAACTTTCAATATATGTTTTATACCATTTGAGAGTAAACTGGCTTTTTGGTATTCCCCGGATAACAAGCTATGCTCTTTATAACTGATGACCATACGTATATTTAGTTCATCTTTCTAAATATGTGTTTTACTTAGACATGCATTGAATGATGTCTACAGTACGTAGCACAAATGTTAATGGATATGAGACACAAAAACAATGTTGCTGCTTTCAAGGTCAAGGTCATTCTTAACATGGAAGATCAACATATAACAATTATAAATGCATAGGTCATGTTGCATCTGTTTCAAGTGATAAGAGTTGGGGAATTAAATTACCATCAGAGATAGCTCTTGTTTTGATGACTTCTGGACTTCCAACACTGTATCCGACACTGTATCACATCTCTAACCCCAGGTCTGTCAAACGGAGTCTTCAACGTGCAGATAAAGATGACACCGACAGGTCCGAATCTGATAGAGGTTAATTCACGCACTGGCGGCTTATACATCCGCGACTGGGTCAAGAGGCTCTACCACATTGATCTGATGAAATGCGCGCTGTTGGTCTCATGTGGCATTCGCCCGTACATCCCGCTAATCCCCCTATCCGATTACATCATGGGCGTGATGCTGATCCCGTCAAAGCACAAGCACGTGATGCTTGACATCTTGATTCGCATGGTCCTTGAGGATATGCAGTCTCGAGGCGAAGTCATCATCACCATGCTGGAGAGCGAGAAAGAGCTCCACCACAATACTGATAAAACCGAGTACGAGCAGCATTACGCAAATATCGCTGTCCGGTCAAACACCATTGAAGAGGTCCGAAGTAAATTGCTCAACGTCTGCAAGAAACTTGGCATTGAGACCATGGCATTGAGACCAGCGACTATAAGGTCTCCGAGGTCATCAAGTCCTTCTAGACAAGTGTCTATGTATTAAGAAGACAGGCTGTCATATGTGTCTTATTTTCCTATTAAAAAATATCCATACTTTTTTCCAACTGTTTAGCTCACTGTGAGCACTTTTTGTACGGCGTAGTTAGGTGTCCAGTATGTCTCATCAATGTTCAGCTCGTTACCACTCTGAAGGTCATATTTATCATAATTCTTGACTGAACTTGGTTATATTGATTATCTGGTCGATATCTAGGCTGAGTTCGAATCTTGTTGGTCATGTGGGTCCAGAAACTAGGTCATCGTGTCAAATTAACTCAGTCGGGGTGAAACTTGGTCAGAATGTGTTTAGGGCAATATCTAGGTTATTTTATTTTATGCATGTAGATAACTTTATTTGTTTTGTATATGCAACTTGTTCATCTCTAATTGTTGTGTTTTTTTTAAATACTATTTATACTGTACCATTACTTAAATGAAAATGGCTTTCTATGCCTTTTTTCATCTGTTAGGGGGCAAGTAACATATACTTTTATTGTGTATGCATACTGGAAATGTTTTCTTATTTTGTGTCTTAGTAACTGTTAAAATTTGTTTTTTGTAATTTCATAATTTGTTTGCAATTTACTTTGACTCATGATATTTACTTTTATTTTTTAGATAACTTTATATTTGTAGCGTATGCACCTTTTTCATCTATGATTTCATTATATTATTGTACATTATGTCATAATTTATATGTTCGTATATGCAATGTCTAGGCTAAGTTATTAGATTGGAATGTGAGTCACATGAATCCAAAAACTAGCTCATGATGTCAGTCTTAGTAAAGAAATTGTGATTGGAATGTGAGTCACATGAATCCAAAAACTAGCTCATGATATCAATCTTAGTAAAGAAATTGTGATCGGAATGTGAGTCACATGAATCCAAAAACTAGCTCATGGTGTCAATCTTAGTAAAGAAATTGTGTTTCCATTGTAGAGAGTTGTCATGTGCATCTTTAAACTAGGTAAAAAGATCAAATCTTACAAAAACTTTGATAGCACTCTTGGGGCAACAACTATGACTCAATCCAAATGTTTATCTTGATAATACCTAAGCCCAGTTCAAATCAAGGTCACTTGCGTTCAAAGACTTTGCAATCACGTCAAATCGTATAACGTGGTCTTGCGTTCAAAGACAATGCAATCAGGTCAAATCGTATAACGTGTGGTACCACTCTAGTAACTATGCAATCAGGTCAAATCGTATAACGTGTGGTACCACTCTAGTAATAAATTAAGCGTATGTAACATGTGGGACAACTCGTATTTATATTGTATATAAGATTGGATGCAGTTACTTCTCTTTGACTGAAATGTTAATCATGAAAGTTCACTTTACTTGCGTGTATCATTTGTGCGTTTTATTTTTATTCGACGTTCGATTAATTGTATGCCCTCTTTTAAAGATGGTTTCATATAGCAGTTGCACTGTATGTATGTGTAAACCATCATAGGACGGTGGGTCACGCTTTTCACTCGTCTCCTTAACTCAAAGGTCAACATCAATAAGCATAGTGGTCAAAAGTCAAATTGGGCCATCATCGTCACGTGGTAAACCCAAGCATGCAATTTGTGCATGCGTTGTGAATTGTATACATTTTATATGTAAAATTATCAATCTACTTGCGTTATTTATAGTTTGTATATCGTTATGTCACCTATTTTCGCGATGTTCTTTCGATTCAAATTCGCGAAATTTTATTACCGAATATACTGAAAATATGAACTTTTTTCAAGTAATGTAATATACGATGATGATCAATCTACTTGCGTTATTTATAGTTAACTGGTAGTTGCCTGGTAGACATACCCAGTAAAAATAAATTAAAAATAATAAATTAAAAATTAAAAAACTACTTTTTTTCAAGTAATGTTATATACCAGTCGTGATATTTTAATCAATATAAACTAATAATTGTAAAAAATACGGTATTTTAGAACTTTTCTTTTTTCGTCATTCGTGGTTAACAGTCCATTTAAGTTCTGTAGACATTTTGCATACATGTAGCTTAATCGTATTCTATATGTAATTACATAGTTCACGCGTTGCCTTTGAATACATTTACAGAATATTTATATCAGAAAGGAGAATATTTTTGTTACTCCCATTCTTGTATATATTGTTAATCTGTGTCACGTGATTTTGCGTTGGGCTTTCAGAGTGTGTGTTCCATATTGTACACATTTATGCTTGGTAATTGACTTGTATGTAAGTTACATGGTTGTTGTCCACCAAAATATTATTTGTCCCTGACAAAACTTTGAGATTTTGACATTGTTAATATGTGCATCTTGTTCTGTTATGAAATGACTTTCTTAGATTGTTATAACATGTTAAGACTGACTGTTTTTGATGAAACATTAGCAATTTTCTAGCATCCTATTGGCGAATGATTGGTGGGGCACTTTTGTACTTTTCTTTTAATAGATATCAGAAGTTGTGGACATTTACTTTTCTCGTTCTGAATGTATTTCTAGTATAATGTTTTTTGAAAAAGTAAATGCTTGGCTATTTCACATATGTGTTGGTATTTTATGGCAGGTGTTTTTTTTAAATAATGGAAGAAACTATTGACATGTTAACATTTGTATTGTAATCAAATCACAATAGCTCAATTGTAATAGCAAGATATTATGTTAAAAATATGTGATTATAGTTTATTTAGCGATATAACAATATTATCATTCAATAATCTATTTTGTTGTTAATAACACGTGCTTTTGAAACAATGAACCTTTAAGTTTAAATATCAACCCGTTCAATAAAATAAATTGAATCAACAAAGTGGAAATTCAGTGAATTTGAGCTTAGTAATTGCTATTTATAGAACACTTTAATTGGCTTTTAAATATATAATTGTTATAACAATAAGTGAATGAACAGAACATTATGTTGATAACACGCTGTTTCTTGAAATAGATATCAGAAGTTGTGGACATTTACTTGTCTCGTTTTGAATGTATTTCTAATATATAGCGTTTCCTATACATATATTTATTAATAGTGTTAATTAATATGTTCATTTTGAGTAGTTATGACACAAATATATACATATCTTCGAATGAACAACTCTTGTAAATAAGTGTGTTAATTTTAATCCCCAAAAGTATTCAGCAGTTATTGGCGGACATTAACCTATGGTTATAAGTTTGCATTTACTAAATCATTAAAAAATTGATTGGCATTCAATATTCCAGCTGTGCATAACTATCACATTAGATCTAGGTAAAATGCCATCGATGTTCCAGTGATAGTTGTTTTAAATGTACCATGTTATAATTTTTACATGGTGATAGATCGCCAAGTACTGCACAGGCTAGCTTAGTTGATAGAGCTCTTGACTACAAATCCAAGGATCACAGGTTCAATCCCTGACAACATAGCATGTGTGGGCATTGGTCATGAAAACCATTTAATATATCTATATCTATATTGATTAACAGTGACCTTGACCCCATCCGCAATCGCATATGATGTAGTTCAAGACAATAACACGCTTGTTTTAGTTACTAAGGGGAATAAATGGTATTGAGCAAAAAAGGTTTTCTATATTTACAAGCCATGGTTGACCTTGACCCCACCCACCCCATGTGCACTCCATTGCTAGATCGGGATACCAAGTATTAACGTGTGAAGTTCATTACAATAACTCAATTTGTTTTCAAGAAATTTACTTAAATACATTTTGCTATTTTTAGTAGCAGAGACCTTGACCCCACCAATTCTGTATGCTATTCCAAGGGTGGTGGCATGTTGTTGGTTCAAGGTATCTACATACCTAAGAAGTTTATTCTTATTATTAAAATATTTTATATATAACTACCTTTAACACCGCAAAATTCAGCATTGATTCCAGATGAACTTGAATACGCTGAAAGTTAAGAGCGAAAGTTGTCTGTGAAAACGGTCAAAACAAACAGTTATATAGTATTGTGTAATTAATATGCACATTTTTACAAGCAATTATATCAAAAGCAGACTTATCCTAGATAATAACGAATAAACAGTGTTGCGTTTATATCGAATGTAGTGAGTAAAATACAAAATAATACTGTCCGAAAAGTAATTCAATTACAAATGCGGAAGCCTCGCTACAAAAGAAATACTTCCTTCTTGTTCTAAAACTCGATGACACTCGTATGCCCTCTTTATACATAATTGTGTACATGGGCGCATATCTGGTACAATTATTAGTAATTGATAAGGATCTTAATAATTATGGTGCTTTGTTTCGTAGAGTGAACAATTACACCCCCGACCCATGACCACAAATCAATTAAAAAATCGGGAAAAATTATGCCCTTTAATATATTTGAGCCTCGCTCTATGAAAAGGAGGTTTAATGCAGTCCGCACAGGCTATTCAGGGACGACACTTTCCTCTGTCATGGTATTTTTTGTTTCAATGAAGTCTCATCTTAGCGAAAATCCAGTTAAGGCGGAGCACAGGCTTATCCGGGACGACACTTTTCACACATGCATTAAACACCCTTTTCACAGAGCGGGGCTCATTTGATAATCGTCATAATTCACTTCGAAAAAAAGCGCTGGTAGGTGAGGGGCCCATGAGCAATAAACATCAGCTACTATTCTAATCGAACATCATTTGAAAAAGCACCATAATAAAGGTTAAGATAAATCTGGTCAATATGTTGCGTTACTCTTGTAATCTTTGACAGAAAGAACTTCGGAGGCTTGGGTGCGAAAATGTTAATTGACATAATCTTTACATCACAAATCTTCTTATACATAGTTTTACCCAACATCAAAATAATTATTTATTATAACGTACGCTGGAATAAATTAGTTTAGTTTGTTTAATTACAACATACAGTAACGAACACGTGCATCTCAATTACAGAAACTCTATAACAATGTTATATTTCTTTCGATCAATTTTAATTTGCATTTTAATACTCTGACCTTTTCTAGTGCAAATGCATATATTTAAACGAAAAGTGTTTGAATAAATGTACAAACGTTGAGAAAGTAAAGCTTCATCCAATAGTTGAATAAGGGTAACAACTCTATTTAGCACAAATGTTAATTGCACGAATATGTTATGTCCCCTGTATAATATGAATTATAAAACAAGGAAACTTAAAAGACGCAATGACTTTATGTCTAAACCGGCTATACTTGAGTTAATTAATGCTGTAATTTATATTTGTATGTATGCTGCTTTTAAATAAAATGCAGTCAGTGACACATTATAGTAGAAGTAATGGAAGTGGTAGAAGTGGTAGTAATAGAATAAGCAGTAGTAGTAGCAGTAGCAGTAGCAAAAGCAGTAGAAGAAGGATAAAACAAATCCACAAACACGAGTTCGTCTCAACTGATTTGAAAGTAAAATATAATTCAAAATACAAAAATTATAACAGTTGTGTGCCAAGTTTAGGACAAGGGTTGAGACGAAGTTTAAAGGTTTCTACAAATATTTGCTTTATTTTGAGACCACTCAGCTGTACATTAAAGTTCTTCAAATGGACATTTATGTCCTCAAATGCGTTCAAAACAACACCTAATTCCATATTTCGATTCCGCATGATGCCAAATATATTGTTTATGGGGCTATTAACTTTACTTATCGGGTAAATACAAAGTCGAGTGTCGCACTACAATAGAGAGGCAATATTTAATCGGGTCAAGAGGTTCAGACGCCATCCACTTGAAGTTTGGTTGATCAAGGTACCAGTAATACGTGGTCTTGGTCGGGTGCAAAAAAACAAACGGAGATGCGGACATGTTAGATACATGAAAGCGATTGGCTGACTTTATATAACAAAAATATATGTATACATTTACCCTATCATATTAAAATGCACAGAAAAAAAGTTGAACAAAAATACTTGGATATAATGTTAACGCTTGCTTCGCAGACGTAGGATGATATGCCGCTTCATTTGCATGAACCAACCTAAGTCTTGTCATAACTCCTTGGCCTTAACCAAGTCCTCTAGACGACCTTGCCAGGTATACAGCTCAGATACCGGAAACACTCCATATATGTGTGCCAAGCCATATATTCTATCGAATGTACATTATCTGTACTTCTTGAATGGACCGTATGCCTGAACAATACCTCGTTAGACCGTTGTTTATCAACAACACTTCTTCTAGTGTCTATCGGAGAGCTAAGATAATGCCCCTGTACTAATCACCACACACTTATGCCACTGCATTTCCGTAATCACCACGAACATATGTAATTGCATTAATCACCACGAACATATGTAATTGCATTAATCACCACGCACTTATTTTTCTGCATTAATCACCACGCACTTACTCCTTTGCACTTATCATCACGCACATATACCACTGTACTTATCACCACACACGTATGCCACTGCACTATCGGTAATCACAATACACATATGCAATTGCATTAACCACCACACATATATGTCCCTGCACTAATCATCACGCACATATGTCACTGCACTAATCATCGCGCACGCGCCTTTGCACAAATCACCGCGCACATATTATGAATATTTTCGAGTCCTTTCGTATGATTGATGATCGAGTTGTACGTTTTGACATAATAATATTTCATATGGTACATGCAAAAAGAGTCTTGGGCACATTGGTGTTATTCCGCTTAACTGTGTACACAAGTGTTAATGTATAAGACATAAGTTATAAACTAGGACCTTTTCAACTGTTCACATAGGTCAGAATATCTGACCCTTTTGACAACAAAACCATTTTTTTTCCCAGTCCTTTTGAAAAAATATCGCCAAAATAAGAAAATATTGAAACAAACATGCTTATTCAACTAAAATCGTTCGTCGTTAAATATTCAAGTCTAAAGGCAACTTTCTCAACTGACTGCGGCATTGTAATGCAAAAGCCAACATAAAAGCACAGTGGATTTAACTAATTGAACTCATTTTGTTACTACTGTATTTACCAGTTTAGAATTAAATTAGTTTGTAATGGGTGGGAGGTTGTTGTTTCTAATGAATCAACTCAAATATCGGATGTCACCATGTGCAAATTTGTTTTTTTATAATCGCCCTTCAATAAATTTTATATGGGTAAATAAGTAATCGTTTTTGAAAAATTTATAGAAGAAACAAGGAGCATTTTTATAAAGATTAAAAATAATATTCGGCGTATGCTAAATTATACTTCGCACAACGCTGGTAAATTAAGTTCAACAATACATGTTTAAAACACTATAACTATTTGACTTTATTAGAATGGTACACATTACTCAAAACGCGAATTGGATACAATTTTATACCGGTACATATAAGATTNTGCCTTTTTTCTAGACGCTATGCATAAATGGGTTAACCTTGTTTTGGAGTAAACACTTGTTGATTTCACTCGTAAATCGTTCAAGAGACACTTGCCGGCTGTTTATCATCTATCAGAAGCCCTGTGGGGTGCCGTTAGCTACCCGGCGTCGTGTTAAATAGATAGGGACGTTGATGAATGGAACGTGAATATACCAAGTATATCACCACCCCAAAACTGTCAGCATCGCAAGGTGTGTTCATTCATGTTCATGTCGCACGTTTGTGGGAGATTTAATTTTAAAATAGTGAGGTAAGCTTCTCATTCACTGCGTATTGCTTCAGAAAAAAAATAATATGAAAAACAAGCTATTTATAGTAAGTGTTATGTTATTATCGAAACGATTGGGCTCTGAAGCTGTTTTGATAATATGAGTCGCGTTCTGAGAAAACTGGGCATAATGCATGTGCGTAAAGGGTCGTCCCAGATTAGCCTGTGCAGTCCGCACAGGCTAATCAGGGACGACACTTTCCGCCTAAATTTGATTTTTGCTAAGAAGAGACTTCATTTAAACGAAAAATGTCATACAAGCGTAAAGTGTCGCCCCTGATTAGCCTGTGCAGACTGCACAGGCTAATCTGGGACGACACTTTACGCACATGCATTATGCCCAGTTTTCAAAGAACGAGACACATACATGTATATGTAGTGTACAAATTATATTTCTTTCCGTGCCACGATCCCCATTCCGAATAAAAAGCAAAACCATTACATGCTTTCAATAGCCTACACATTATTTGTACACAATGATATATACATGCAGGTACAACTTAACAATGGTTTGATGTAACCCACATCAATGGCTGTGAAATATGACATTTGCCAAACAAAAAGCATTGCTTATGAACATTGTCATATTATAGGTATCTAAACTTCAGTAAAAACAATGACATTTCAACGAAATCTCTATAATCCGTTAAGAATATTTGATTGCATCTGGTTCATTATGTAGTAGAATAGATACTAAACGTCGGTTAATTAAATTGTTTTAGTGATCTAAAAAGCGGAGATTGTTGTTTTTTTTCAGCTTTATTTTTTTGTAAAGTGCATATCGAAGTTCAGGTAGATGTCATATTTTACCTTGTCAGAAGTTTTGAAACATTGTCAATAACGTTAAACTATTATTGAGCCTCGCTCTGTGAAAAGGGGGTTTAATGCATGTACGTAGAGTGTCATCCCAGATTAGCCTGTGCGGACCAGGGACGACACTTTCCGTCTAAACTGGATTTTCGCAAAGAGGAGACTTCATTGAAACAAAAAATACAATTAATTGTGCAAGTGTCGTCACTGATTAGCCTGTGTGGACTGCACAGGCTTATCTAGGACGACACTTTACGCACATACATTAACCCCCCTTTTGTCAGAGCAGAACTCAATTGAATAACTTTATACCGAGATGACTCATAATATTATTCAAAACACTACATTCACACATTTTCATAATGGTGGTTGTCTGTGGGTATAGCCAAAAGTCGGACGGGTGTGTATTGGAAAGATAAAATGTCAAAACGTCAATTAGGCTCAATAATATCAACATATCGAATGTCAAACTTTTAACTTTCTTGTTGATATGTTGACATTAGGTAAATTGAAACCAACAATAACACTTTTGAGAATATACTATGGTTAAAATTGAGTGAAAATTGATACTCGAACAAACCCGAAGAATACAATAAAGACAGACAAGTTTGAGTGGAAAAATACTTGGTTCCATTTTGCTGTTGAAGTTTAATAGTCCCCTTTTGGTGTAACCGGACGGGACTTTATGTTAACCCCCTGGTCCGCCGTTGTGACCGAAAACCGAAAAATGTGGATCCTGCGATAACTGAAAAAGAACTGGAGATTGTTGGAACTCAGTATGAGGATAGAGGTCCATACGGTAAATATGCGCATAATTTCAATTTAAATATAATAATAAAAATTTGGTTGCTACTGTGACAGAAATAATTGAAAACTAACAACTGAATTCTGAAATATCTAAACAGTACTTAAGCTACCGGTAAATGAACTTATGACGGTCCTGTTCTTACTCCGACACCATTAACTGTGTAGGGGACATCTTTTTAAACAGCGACAAAGCTCTTGTTGTTTTTTTTTTTGTCTTGTTAACGTCACATTTGAAATATTTTCATGACTTTAATTAATTTTGTTCTATTCAAATGCCATGAATAAGCAGCGTTTTCCAACTTCAAACCATTTTCTTACAATCGTTTCATGGTTAATAACCCATTTATGCGTAGTGGACTCTCTCATCCTTCTAAATTGTATCAATTTATTTCCAAAATTAGGGATGTCTAGTATATTTATTTCTATATTTAGAATATGTCTCGCGGAAATTCATTCAAGCAAACAGCGCAGACCCTGATGAGACGCCGCATCATGCGGCGTCTCATCTGGGTCTACGCTGTTTGCCAAGTCCTTTTTTCTAGACGCTAGGCATAAATGGGTTAATATGATATTGCAAAGCGTAATACGAGTCAACCCAGTGTTACATACGTTGAGTATCATCATGTGAAACACACAATGACATCTTCGAAACGGTTACTATGACCGCTGATTTAAAATGAATTTCTTCATAAACATTCTGACACGATCGACTTTCTTTCAATATCCACCGGCCAAAAGTTCAAATGGTCATTTTTAAGTTGACATGCCCCTCAATGTCCAGTCGACCTTTCCATAAACCACACAGTCGCCTATAATTACCACGATCATAAATACCGATATAATTATATCCATCTGGATTCGGTAATCCTTACACTCTCGTAAACTTTACCTTTCTAGTAACTTTATTAGTCAAAGACTAAATGTTGTAATCCAATTGCCCTAGAGCTTTTCATGTATTGATACTTTATTTAACAACTTAGGAAATTCAATACTGATCACACTCCATGCGTTTATATATGTTACTTTGATTTGAACTTGTATGAGCATGGACCTTATGTGACTGCTACTGTCTATTGTGTATTGAATATACCATATTAAATATCTATGTAATACGTATAATATCGAAGTAGTTTATAAAATATCCGACTTGAATTATTTTCCATCTATGTCATTCAAAAGTACTATGCAAAGATGCCCACGCACATTTTTAATTGACCAGATTTTTTTGTAAATAAACATATGTGTCAAAATGTACCAGCTCATACCAATGCCTGTACAGTACATTGATATTTTCAAAGGTACTAGACCAGGCACCATTTCGTGATAGCTGTTCGAGTTTGTTTATTACAAGCTTGATATTTGTCGTTTAGATACACTACCATGCTTTCTAATGCATGCTTTCTGTTGATGCCCTTAGGACATTCTATGACATATAAACGCATGGGAAATGGATATTAGCTTTGTCCGAATAATTACGGCAACCCAATGATGATGACCAATATTTCAACCATTGAAGTATATTTCCCGAAATTACCATCACACGAGAGATATTTAAAGAATTTCCGTTGCTGATGTTTGCCATTGCATGTTCACGATTTAAATAATTTAAAATAAAATATTTCATTTCCAATTAAGAAGCGTTGAGGCATGTTCGAATATGATACGTTGTTTATTAATTTTGTAAATACATAAACGGGTAAGTAGTTCGTCAAACAATCCGATTGAGATTTTCAGTATCTTTTAAACGGCCACGTCCATTGTCGATATATACATCTCTAATCCTGCCCATTAGCCGTATACTGTCACACTAAGAGCACCTTTATACAACATTAAACATCCAAAAGGTGAAAATACCCATAAAATGGTGAACTATGGTTAAGATGTCATTAGTCAGTATTTACCTGTCATTACCCATACCAAATCAGTGTTGCAATCTAAAGGCGTTTGCTGTATTATCCATGTTCAGCGTCGCTAAAGGGCATTGCTACTTTCGTCAATTTGTACGCAAACAAATGATCCTTAAAGACACTGAAAGAAGCCTCTATCACAAACCATGTCCCGTCGTGTCCCACCGTGTCCCACCGTGTCATTATATAAAATTTGGTTGTTTCACGCTTAACTGTATTTAGTACGTTAACCGCTAGTTTTCTCTGTGATGTCTTATTTTATGAATGAAAGATGGAGATCGAGCGAATGCATTCGATTACATCCAACCCTTTGAACATTGTATTTCATTCGAAACGGTAGACGATGAATCAGGTAATAAGATACTTGTTCGGGCTTTTGTGATGATTCAAATTTATTTCGCGACTTTTTCGGGGTCACTTTTTCGGTGTAGCTGTATAAGATGGATTTTGACCTAGATTTCTTATTACAATTATATGCAAGTAACATTGATTGCCAGTAGAATTGTGAAAAATTCAAAGTTTAAGGCTTTTCAAACTTAAAACAACGGTTTATTGTGTAACAAACACTGTTGGAGATTAATAATCATAGATTTGTTAAAATATCAAATTAAAACAGAATAAAGCCATACTATCGACACATTTTCTAGAAATGCACATATTTATGATTTTTTTTTATTGTATGTAATGACCAGAATGCTATAAACACAGAAAAAGAATAACTCTTTTTATTTAGCCTACAAAAATGGCACCCTGTGTACATCTAATTTCAATGCTGCAAATCATGGTTCGGCACGTAAATGCGAGTATTTTAACCCATTTATGCCTAGTGGACTCTCACATCCTTCTAAATTGGATCAATTTAGTTCCAAAATAAGGGATGTCTAGTATATTTATATCTATATTAAGAATATTTCTTACAGAAATTACTTTAAGCAAACAGCGCGGCGTCTCATCTGGGTCTACGCTGTTTGCTTAGGCCTTTTTTCTAGACACTAGGCATAAATGGGGTAATAGGACCAATAAAGGTCACAAGGGATTGAACATGACGTGTTATGTCGACTATTTTGTTTCCGCAAGATATTTAGCGAACGCTTTGTCCTATGTGTCGATTTCTGAGAAAACTTGGCATAATTCTTGTGCGTAAATTGTCATCCCAGATTAGCCTGTGCAGTCCGCACATGCTAATCAGGGACGACAATTTCCGTTGTTATAGAATTGCTCGTTTAAATGATGTCTCTTCTTAGCGAAAGTCCAGTTTAGTCGGAAAGTGTCGTCCCTGATTAGCCTGTGCGGACTGCATAGGCTAATCTGGGAGGACATTTTACGCACATGCATTATGCCCAGTTTTCTCAGAACACGACTCCTATAAGTAGGCGCATTGGAATGATGGTCGCATTGGATGAAAGGAATACGCTTATTATTCTGACATAAATATGTCAAAGGTAAAGGTCAAATGGGCTTTTAAAATGAAATACAGACCATTTCGTTAATAAACGATATCTTGAGAATGCTTATGCAAATTGGTTTGTTGGTTACATGTAATGAAAAGAAGATTCATATTGATTTTCTGGTCAACAGGTCAACGTTCAAGATCACAGAGAGATGCAATATAAAAATGTATATTAACCATTGCACATATAGTAACGCTTGGCTTGGCTGCTAATCAGGGGCGGGGCATACATGTTTTATGAGTTAATCTCCAATTAATTATNCCCATTAGCCGTATACTGTCATACTAAGAGCACCTTTATACAACATTAAACATCCAAAAGGTGAAAATACCCATAAAATGGTGAACTATGGTTAAGATGTCATTAGTCAGTATTTACCTGTCATTACCCATACCAAATCAGTGTTGCAATCTAAAGGCGTTTGCTGTATTATCCATGTTCAGCGTCGCTAAAGGGCATTGCTACTTTCGTCAATTTGTACGCAAACAAATGATCCTTAAAGACACTGAAAGAAGCCTCTATCACAAACCATGTCCCGTCGTGTCCCACCGTGTCCCACCGTGTCATTATATAAAATTTGGTTGTTTCACGCTTAACTGTATTTAGTACGTTAACCGCTAGTTTTCTCTGTGATGTCTTATTTTATGAATGAAAGATGGAGATCGAGCGAATGCATTCGATTACATCCAACCCTTTGAACATTGTATTTCATTCGACACGGTAGACGATGAATCAGGTAATAAGATACTTGTTCGGGCTTTTGTGATGATTCAAATTTATTTCGCGACTTTTTCGGTGTAGCTGTATATGATGGATTTTGACCTAGATTTCTTATTAAAATTATATGCAAGTAACATTGATTGCCAGTAGAATTGTGAAATTTTCAAAGTGCAAGGCTATTCAAACTTAAAACAACGGTTTATTGTGTAACAAACACTGTTGGAGATTAATAATCATAGATTTGTTAAAATAACAAATTAAAATAGAATAAAGCCATGCTATAGACACATTTTCTAGAAATGCACATATTTATGATTTTTTTTATTGTATGTAATGACCAGAATGCTATATAGACAGAAAAAGAATAACTCTTTTTATTTAGCCTACAAAAATGGCACCCTGTGAACATCTAATTTCAATGCTGCAAATCATGGTTCGGCACGTAAATGTGTGTATTTTAACCCATTTATGCCTAGTGGACTCTCCCATCCTTCTAAATTGGATCAATTTATTTCATAAATTAGGGATGTCTAGTATATTTATATCTAAATTTAGAATATTTCTTACAGAAATTACTTAAAGCAAACAGCGCAGACCCTTATGAGACACCGCATCATGCGGCGTCTCATCTGGGTCTACGCTGTTTGCTTAGGCCTTTTTTTTCTAGACGCTAGGCATAAATGGGTTAATAGGACCAATAAAGGACACACGGGATTGAACATGACATGTTATGTCGACTATTTTGTTTCCGCAAGATATTTAGCGAACGCTTTGACCTATGTGTCGATTTCTGAGAAAACTTGGCATAATGCTTGTGCGTAAATTGTCATCCCAGATTAGCCTGTGCAGTCCGCACAGGCTAATCAGGGACGACAATTTCCGTTGTTATAGAATTGCTCGTTTAAATGATGTCTCTTCTTAGCGAAAGTCCAGTTTAGTCGGAAAGTGTCGTCCCTGATTAGCCTGTGCGGACTGCATAGGCTAATCTGGGAGGACATTTTACGCACATGCATTATGCCCAGTTTTCTCAGAACACGACTCCTATAAGTAGGCGCATTGGAATGATGGTCGCATTGGATGAAAGGAATACGCTTATTATTCTGACATAAATATGTCAAAGGTAAAGGTCAAATGGGCTTTTAAAATGAAATACAGACCATTTCGTTAATAAACGATATCTTGAGAATGCTTATGCAAATTGGTTTGTTGGTTACATGTAATGAAAAGAAGATTCATATTGATTTTCTGGTCAACAGGTCAACGTTCAAGATCACAGAGAGATGCAATATAAAAATGTATATTAACCATTGCACATATAGTAACGCTTGGCTTGGCTGCTAATCAGGGGCGGGGCATACATGTTTTATGAGTTAATCTCCAATTAATTGTGGGACATGGTTTCCGAAAAATCAAACTTTTGAGAAGTCTAATAACTCACGAGAATATGGGGTTCAAGAAAACACGTAACCATACGGTTGCATAGAGGTGAAATTCACTCCTCGTTTTTAAAATTGCACTCCTCTATTTTCTATCTCGAGGGAACGACTTACTAACTCGTGGGAACGCGTTAGCTATGTCGTTGGAACGACTTACTAAGTCGAGGGAACGAGATATAAAAACGAAGAGTGCAAAACTAAATAAAAAAGGAGTGCAATGAAAAAAAAGGAGCGGTGCAGTATATAAACAAGAGGTGCATTAAACAAAAGAGGAGAGAATTTTAGCTATCTCGAGGGAACGACTTAGCTAACTGGTTCCCACTAGTTAGTAAGCCAATCAAATTGTTTGTTTTATAAATTTAACTTTTACCCATGAGCATCATGCACCCCTCCTTTATTTACTGGACCGCTCTTGTTTTCTTAGCACTCCTATATTATCTTGTTTTGCACTCCTCTTTTTCTATCTCGTTTCCTCGACTTAGTAACTCGTTCCCACGACAAAGCCAACTCGTTCCCTCGAGTAAGTTTGTGGTGGAAACGAGATAGAAAATAGAGGAGTGCAATTAAAAAAAAATCTCTCCTCTTTTGTGCAATGCACCCCTCCTTCATTTACTGCACCGGTCTTTTTTTCATTGCACTCATCTTTTATTAAGTTTTGCACTCCTCTTTTTTCTATCTCAATCCCTCGACTAAGTAAGTCATTCCCACGACATAGCTTACTCGTTCCCATGAGTTAGTAAGTCGTTCCCTCAAGTAAGTACATGTATGTCGTGGGAACGAGATAGAAAAAAGAGGAGTTCATTTAAAAAAAAAAAGAAGAATGTATGTCACCTCTATGCCCCCGTATAACCATCCATGTTTGTTCTTTTGTTGTATATATCGGATTATAATTGCAACATCTGATGCAAATTGACACGTCAATGAAGTGACGACTGGTGCATACTGACAAGTATATAAAGCAGTGTCTGAAATTTTTTTGAGCGTCGTTTAAGTGACAACTGATGCGAAAAATGATGCCACACCGGTGTTTAAATGTGAAATTCTGAATACAAAAAGATGACTAACTCCTTTTTTGGTTTAAATACGTGATGAAATGTTCATTATTTCTGATAAATAGTTCATATTCGGCATTCTTATTTCGCTATCATAATCAATGGAATGTCTTGACCCACCTGAATGAAAGGGGCTTATCGTTTAATACGCCACTATTGTGCTATTTAAGATAGGGCGAGTCAGCTATGAGGTGATTTATCAAAATAAAATGATTATTACAGAGTGTGGAATCTCCCCCTAGGGACACAGTGACTGATAAGGCCCGTTGTTAAAAAGCTGTTCCGATAAAGAAGAAACCAAAAGTATTTGAACAGTCACTTAATTAGTTTTCAATATTTAGACAGCACAAGTGAGAAAACCATCAAATTGATAATAGTTTGTTTTGTGCATAAATGCAGACAGGACCGAAAATAAAATAAGTTATTTCAAACGGTATTCGACATCTCATGTTTACAACTGAAATGTGGGTATATATTCGTAAAAGCCCCTGTAAATTACGGAATACCGTTAGGGCCATCGTGGTTACACATTAAAATCCAGAGGGCGACAATGCGATAGTGCGATTGTACGATGGAGACAATGCGATAGTACGATGGCGACAATGCGATAGTACGATGGCGACAATGCTATAGTACGATGGCGACAATGCGACAGTACGATGACGACGATGCGACAGTGCGACAATACGATGGCGACAGTGCGATAGTACGATGGCGACAATGCGATATACGATGACGACAGTACGACAACGCTTTAGTACGATGGTGACAATGCGATAGTCATATCGTACTGTCGTCATCGTATCATCCCATTGTCGCCATCGTACTATCGCGTTGTCTTACTGTCGTCATCGTATTATCGCATTGTCGCCATCGTACTATCGCACTATCGCTTTGTCGCCCTCTGGATTTTAGTGTGTAACCACGATGGCCCTAACGGTATTCCGTAGGAAATTTCTATTCTGTACATTCTCTGATTGATCTCCTGTACTAAGTTAAAGTCATAAATGTGTAAATGCTGTCTTAAGTTTTATGAAATGTATTGATGAAAAAATACAAGATCTGCGTTCTACCCTGTATATTACTTTAATTACTGTCGTACTTGTATCCTCTCCGTGACACATATAGCCATTTCATTGTAGGAGTATAACACAAATTCATATCTTGAAATTCGGCTTATAATATAAAATTACATATTCATACATAAGTTTTACTCAAGAAGTGTACAAATCAACCATAGTGACTTTCAAATAACCATTAGTAACCATTTAAAAGAACACTATTATCTTTATTCGTACAGTTGAAAAATAAATTATGAATGTTGGAAGGGGGTGTTATAAAGATTCAGATATCGTTGATGCTCTTTTTGCGCTTTGGGTTGGCGTGGTGTCAACCCATTTCGGTGCTTGACAACAAAGCGCGTTATTCATTATGGTGCGTTATACTAGGCAAACACTTTAGTTTTAACCTTACTTTGGTATTGAACGCCATCGTAGGTTTGATGTTTGATGTTAGTAATCATAAAATTGGATTGCGTGGTAACATTACCTTTCTCCTATATGAGTCGTATTCTGAGAAAACTGGGCATAATGCTTGTGCGTAAAGTGTCATCCCAGATGAGCCTGTGCAGTCCGCACAGGCTAATCAGGGACGATACTTACCGCCTAAACTGGATTTTCGCTAAGAAGAGACATCATTTAAACGAAAAATTCCATAAAAGCGGAAATTGTCGTCCCTGATTAGCCTGTGCGGACTGCACAGGCTAATCTGGGATGACAATTTACGCACAAGCATTATGCCCAGTTTTCTCAGATCCTCCTCACCACCACTACCACCAACATAACCATTATAGCCATCAGCATGATCATCAACATCATCATCATCACAATCATTATCACAGTCACTATCACCACCATAAACAGAATCGTCATCAAGATCGTATTGTCATTTTCATCATAACCGTCATCATTATTATAAATATCATGTCACCAATATAGTCTTCATATTCTGCATCATATTATGCATGACAGTACCCGGTATACGGCTATATACATCCCATGTTTCAAGGCTAAAACACAGTAACCAGACGTGTTCATGTGTGATATGTACCTTAATCATATCATGGTAAAGGCGGATGGTAAGAAAGGAGGAACTCTGAGCATGATCACAATGTTGAGATGATGACCTTAAAAAAGCTGCACGGCGTTTGATGTTGGTTTTTCTGTGGTAAAAGGTATATAAAATGAGTTCATAGATCGCGGATGTTTTTTTATTTGCGCATTTCTTAGCTGCATCACACCCACATCAATAGCCATGTGTTGCGCCCGTTTTGATAACTTGTTTTTCATAATTACATAATGTATCTACATTTGTAAAGATAAAACACATGCATGCTATGCAAAAATTAAAAAATGAAAATAAAGGGTAATCGACCAAACGCGAATCATCAATACTTGCTTCAAACGCGTTTTTAGAACATGCTTGTTGTATAAGTTTGTCGTAAACATGTATTTGACTCCATTATTTACAGTTCAGGCTCATATATATTGATCAAATCGAAGGTATTATTCTTATTAACTCAAACACAAAGTGGTATATGTCAGTTTTTGTTTGAAAAACATTAAGAAGCTTGTATTTACCTTACCTTACCCTGTGTGCATGATTATTTTTTAAATGCGCCAAATATTTTCTTTTAAGATATATCTAGTTTTAAGAAAACTCTTACTTCGTCTATTAAAAAGACTCGATAGGGTTGAAACGACGATTTATGGACAGGCTTACCCCACTGTAAGGCTTACCGTACGAGATGAAATGTTGCGCATCTAAAAAGTGGTCACGGTTGTAGAACGAAAGCTTATGTGAAACACAATATTTTAAACAAGATAAATTGTGAAAACAAATAAAAAAAATCCAGATAGGAGAACAACAATTCAATTTTATATATAAATAATATATGCAAGTTCACAGAATGCAATATGGTAGCAATATATATGAGCCTTGCTCTGTGAAAAGGGGGTCTAATGCATGTGCGTAAAGTGTCGTCCCATATTAGCCTGTGTAGTCCGCACAGGTTAATCAGGGACGAAATTCTCCACAGAAACTGGATTTTTGCTAAGAAGAGACTTTCTTTGAACGAAACATATTATAAAACGGAAAGTGTCGTCCCTGATTAGTCTGTGCGGACTTCACAGGCTAATCTGGGACGACACTTTACGCACATGCATTAAACCCTCTTTCATAAAGCGAGGCTCATATGTAATCCTAAGATTTGAGAACACAGCCTTCAAGTATTAAATCTGTTGCTGACAGTGTGCCAAATATAAAAGGGCACGCGCTTAATTGAGTTGAGTGCAATTTTTTAATATCCGCTTACCTTTTTATTGGAGATAAAATAATTTCACGTTGAAAACTCAGTTTACATCGTTGAAAAACGCAATGAACTTGAAGCATCCCTATGATTTTCAAATTAGCCCGTGCAGAATCATAATTAAGTTCACGATATGGTACACAAAAAAGATGAAAAGAGATAGTCAAATAACTTATTTGCACATTTTCTACTTCGCGCATTTGTTTTTTTTAACAAATACGAAAATTCCATTTATTCGTTCGGGCCTTCTAGCGGGAAAATTTCTCTGTATAGAATATAAAGACCGAGGAAGATCAAAATCAAGGTAAGACAGCTACGCTGGAAAAAAAGACAGAAAAAACGCAACAATCAAGTGTGGATCAATCCTACCCTGACACCGCTACGCTCTACTGACTCGCATTAAAGAACTCTACACCCTTGATTGACAGTTTACACACAGTAGTCGCGGTCGTCTGTCGTATGGAAAAAAAAAGAATATATATTGGGCATAATATCGTAATAAACCGTGTATTATTTTGTGTTTTCGGATAAGGTGCCGGTTGATATAGGCTGGTTTGAGATTTGTACACCGTAATGGAAAGTAATTGGAATTTAAATTGAGTTTGTTAACTGGTGATTTAAATTTTGTTTGACAGCTGCAGACGACTTATTCAAGTTATTGAATTTATTCACAGACACGATCGGACTCTTGAGTTACACCTGAAGGGATTTGCTATAAAGGTGAATATTATACATGTACTTCGTGATATATCCGTCTCCAATAACTGCAATTGTAATCTCTTTGATTTTTGGTAAATTACATGTCAATTTTCAAAGTTGATACTATTTTAATGAAAGTAATAACTAGGCTTAAAATATCATATAGAAGCGAATTTATTTTGCTTTTATTCTCATATGAAACTCAAGAAAATATTCATAATTGTATAGATCATTTTAGTTCAAATATTATCATTTAACACAAATAAAGGTTAGTTCTACTTGAATGCTTTGAGCTTTTAAGAGTTCATACCTACAGCTCAAACAACAATAGAATGTTAATGAAAAATAAAATAAAACATTTATTTAATGTCAAAATAAAGTGTCAACTTTAAAATAAACAAGCAAATTTGTTGAATTGATATCCCCCGCCAAATAAATTTTGTTTATGGATGGGTGCGAATCTCTTGATAAAAGGTATAATCCTTAATAATAAATAATCAGTGTAGGGTTATTGTTTTTGTGCATTGCAATTCTTCTCTTTGATATCTATACACCCATGTAGTTTCGTGTGGAAATCTAGTAGCGTATCTGAGATATAGTCCTGAAAAGTAACATCATACAGAACACAAAAGAGGGCAATAACTCTTACTTAAGAAAGTGTAGGGTTATGGTTCTTGTTCAAGGCAATTCTCCTCATTGATATCTACAGACCCATGAAGTATCAGGTTGAAATATTGTATTTTATCTGAGATAATGATACACTAGTAGCACTGAAAAGTTACATCATAGAAAAACAACAAAGGGCAATAAATTTGATTTAAGAAAGTGTAGAGTTATGGTTCTTAAGCATGGCAAATTGGCAATTCTCCTCATTGATATCAATACATCCATGAAGTTTCATGTTGAAATCTTGTATGGAATCTGATATACAGCCCTGACAAGTTGCATCCCTAAAAAAAATGGCAATAACTCTTATTTAAAAAAGTGTAGGGTCATGGTTCTTGTACATGGTATCTCTCCTCATTGATATCTATACACACATGAAGTTTGATGTTGGTATCTTATATAGTTTCTGAGATATAGCCATTACAAAATTTAGTAACAGATGGACAGACTGACAGACAGACGGAAGGACAACGCCAATTTTTTATTGCTTCGCCTTTGGCAGGGGATAATTATAACGATTATCGTCATTCATATGTTAAACTAGTAATTCCCTTTTTTTTGTTTGTAATGTACAGTTTCTTCTAGAATATATGACTTCATTTTTCCAATTTTTTGTTTGAACTTATTTTGCAAAGAAAAGGCCTATATAATATATATAATTCACAGATGACCTACCACTGTTGAATGTCTTAGAGTTTTATGAGGGGTATATTGCAAATAAATGTATTACTGACTTATTTCCCAGATCCCTTTTTTATTACACACAAATCATTCTATATGCCCATATGGGGAAATTGACCATTTACTTGTATTTTTTACAGGACAAGTGACCACCTGAGTCCAGAGTGGTCAGTCAACCACAAACATTGCATTCCATTACCATTGATAAAAATCACCACTATCAAATTTAAAATCTATTTGAGTGGGTGCGTAGATGTTTGGATAGGTTGTAAAATGTATTTTAATCACTGCCGTGGGGCTTTTGAATTTGAGAACTTGGTCAATATATACTTAAATAACAGAGAGACTGTACCTTGATATTCTGTCCTTAAGCCTCAGTTTACACTTATTAAAATAATCTTTTCAGAAACTGATTCTGATACATATTCTGACCTTTTACCAACCAAAATACAAAACAAATGCATTAAAATCGATCAAATTATTAAGATTTGGCAAGAAACTATAGCATAGTTTTAGGTTACGCAATAACAGGTGATGTTTCTTTAGTAAGTACACCAGAGTAATGTAAATAAAGTATATATTTCATAAAAATCACATCAAGCCCTTTTTAACATAAACATAATTAAAACTGTTTCTTTTAAATGAAATCCTTTTCACTGAAATAAAAGTTGCATATTTAAAAAAAAATAGCATGCATCAAATTATGTTTATGGACATACTGGTTTAAAGGGACCTTTTCACGTTTTGTTAAATTGACAAAATATAAAAAAAAATCAGATTTGGAATTTTTTATGCCTCCCAAATTTTTTTTTGGGGAGGAGCATATAGTCGCCGCTTCGTCTGTCCGTCCGTCTGTCCGTGCGTGTGTCCGTCCGTGCACAATTTTTTGTCCGGGCTATTTCTCAGCAAGAAATGACTGGAATTCAATGAAACTTTATGGGAAGCTTCACTACCAAGAGGAGATGTGCATATAATCAGCGGGTTCTGGTCGGATGATTTTTCACAGAGTTATGGCCCTTTGAAATTTTCCATTAACTGTACATATAGTGCAATTCTTGTCCGGGCTATTTCTCAGCAACTAATGACCGGAATTCAATGAAACTTTATGGGAAGCTTCACTACCAAGAGGAGATGTGCATATTATCAGCCNGTCTCATCGTGGTGATCCTTTTTGGCAAGTTATATGAAAATCCAATAATGCTGAACACAGTTTTGCTCCGAAAATAGTGGCAAGTACAAATATCATTAATTTGATGACTGACCTTGAATTGTGACCTTGGACTTAGGGACCTGGTTCTTAATCGGGGCACTTTGTCTTATCGTGCCGATCACTCATTGCGAGTTATTTAACAATCCATCCATGTTGGGCCAAGGTATGCTCTTGACAAATATTTGTCACCGGCCGGCCGTATTTGAAATGGTTATATAAAAATGTATTACAATGTTTCAACAATCGTAAAATGTCAAAGTAGTTTCCGTTTATATACATTCGGGCAATGCAAATAAGTATATTTGGTATTTCTCTACCCATTAACTGGTCTCCCACCATTCGTCTGTGGTGTACAATACCCAGCCAGCATCTTTCAAGTGCGCTTCGTGCGATTCGCAATACACGTCCAAACAGGCCCCCGGGAAAATCATTACATCGTGTTGTTGTTTTTTTTTTGTTGTTTTTTGCTTTTACTAAGTTATTTTTTTAAAGTGAATATTGTTATTGGTAATAGTTATTTAAATAAAGCTGATCTCTTAAATTTTAATGTGATTGAAAACTGTGATTTTAAGTTATAATGGTCAACAGATAATACTTTACTATTTATTGGGGTCGTATTCTAAAACCATCTAACGTATTACGTAAAATGTCTCTTTCAACTTCTTGTCAGTTTTCAATTGAGCTATTGCATTTGTAAATTTAGTAATTTGTGCATAGTATTTAGTAGTTGTAATTTTAGTTCTTTGTGCATTGTTTTTTTTTTAATCAGCTGTATTAATAGCATTGTTTGCTGCAACGCAAAGTATGAGCGTATTTATTAAAACTTATATAATTTTGCAATTGAACTAAATTAAAATATTGAAGGATCAATGTTAAATGTGCCTGAAATACCACCCCTGATCCATATTGTTTTATAATCCGTTATAATTCATCTAAGGGTATTTCAGTTACAATTTCAGTTTTTCGACTGAAGCCGGAACCCCTTTTGTGATAATGTCAGATGTGGGACCCATTTAGATCGTAAAGCTATTTTATTGATTACAACTTGAAAACCGGACCTTACATGTCTGTGCTTTACCAAACAGATTAATAAACACACACGGGATACTCGTATCATGTGTTTGTGTGTAGAATGTCTTCGTGTGCATGCTGAAACAGAAATTTCCTTCGGGAACCAATCAGCGATCACAAAATAATGTTAGCGACAGGCATAGATACACCGAGTAAAGTCGAGATCTGGAGATAGTATCGATAACTTAAATTAAATTTTAAATAACAGTTATAAATGGTATACGACGGCAAAAGCTACTTGTTTTTGCATGGACGTCGCCATCTTGATTTCCTTTTGATCATCACGTCATTACCCCTTCTAATGTTGCTTGTATTTGTTGATTATTAACAACTAATTAGTAAAACAATAAACGTACTCCAACCATATCATTCCGATAAGAAAATATCTATTTCTTCAGCCAATGCAATTTAAATGTACCTTCGGGTTTGTATTGTCAGCATCTATTTAAATGTTGTGACAATGAATATGATTTGAACTGTTGTCAGTTTATTGTGGACATACCTAGTGGTATGTGGCGTCATTTCTGGCTTGCCATAAAAGTAATATTTGCTCAGCTTAAACGTTAAAAAAATATATGTAAGTATCTCATTGTCTACACGATTCTGACAAAATTAAGCGTTTGTTACGAGGAAAAGTAAGCACTACCCCAGTTAGAAATAGCTTTGTAACCATATCTTTAATATTGTTGAGGCTAATGATGCACTCGAACAGCACGTATGTTTTTATAATTTGCCTTGAATAATAGACAAGACTATATATCTGATGACAAATATATGTATACTCTGGGAAAGTGCAATTGTATTTTTTCCTTTCGAGTTTTGACTCAACATGCGTCTAACCGGCATTGCATTTTCATCAGATTGTGCTCTTTGGTAAAATGTTTGGGTACCAACTCAATCATTTTGGGCAATAGGTGGCAAACATGTATATATGAAAACGTTCAATGACTAAAATGTTAAATAAATTTCGCTCCGTAGCATTTTCGTGCATTGACTTTTACTGAGCTTAACATATTTACTAGGTATTATTGTGTTAGTTTACCGGTGTTTTTGTTACTTCGCCGAATAATTTGGCAGCACATTAAATTCGGAAATAAAACCAATTAAAATTATAAATTATTATCACTCGATGTTTTATCCATTGGTTTATATATATTGTACATATTTAAACGCACAGAAAGTTGCGATTTCAGAAGTAAATGATTCAAGTTAGACTTCCGGCCTGATTTCAATCTAAATTTGTAATCCATGTGACATCAGTTGCACAACAGTACGCAACAAAAAGCATGTCAATTTAATAAGATAAGCAACGGATAGCACATGCAATAAACATCACTAAACTCGGCTGATCTTTTTGAGCCAATCAATACGGTGGATTATCTCTTGACCTATGAGGTGAGGTTTATCATCGCGAAGGTTGACGTCACGTTGGCAAAGACTTTTGTTTGCGAAGGCAAAGGAAAGTAACCAAGGGCATTTACGTGTCTCAAAATGTAGGTTACTACGTTGTAAGGCAAACTCGGTTGAGCCCGATGAATTTACGCTATATTGTATTATTCTTGTCGCTGAAACAATTGGATTAACTAACGTTTATTTTTAATTAATTGTTATTGTATATTGCACCAGATGGTCAACGGTTATATAATGTATGAACTAATGGGTAGTTTACTATAACTTACTGTGCAGTATACGTGGAAACCCAATAATCTGATCGAATTATACATCTTACGAATTCGAAACAAAAGAAAGAACAAACAGTTGCCAATTGCTAGTTCAATTATTTTGTTAGTTTTTCACTATATAACCATCCGTTAAGCATATATTATCCTAATAATTTATGTGTATAGTTTGTTCAAAACGTCTCTTCCTAAAATAGACTCCAGTAAATGTATGAATGATTGTAATATTGTTATGCAATATGGGAACCCATATAAAATATACACAACACTGTTGAAGTGACGTTCCCTTCATTCATAATGCCGCTTTAGAAGACTTAGTCAGTTATTAATGTAAACCTTTTTTCAGTAGCCAGGATAACCATTACATATTATATTACCATCTGTCCACTGCAGAGCTTTCTGTTAGTCATAACTTTAATTCGTACGTATTTTTGTTCCCAAAACCATGCACACACAAGAAATAAAACTATACATATTTCATTAAACCATTTAAATTGCGATTTCATTTATTTGTTTTGCGCCTAGTGTGCTTTATTTGCATCAGTGTACTGTATAATGGTGCACACGTCAAAATATATTAATTCTTGTAAACCAGTGTATTGATATAACGCATAGTGCTAGTCGAACCGTTAAATAATTCCTTGTATGTACCTCGTTTAAATATTTGTCAATAAATAACAATCATTGAGCTGTCCGTACACGACATGCATATATAAGACAGAAGTGTTCTTTGTTGTATTTCTATTCATCTTCGATGGGTTATATGCGATTGTTATCATTAATCAATATTTAATGAATTTATTTACCTCTTCACTGTTGGACAGGTATTCAAACAATTTTAACTGTTTTGTTTTATTTCATGATACATCAAAAGCATTGTAATATCTTTTATGACTGATCATATCGTCGTTTGGTTATTGGCTTCACAATAATTGTTTGATCTAAATTGTTAAACTATTATACAAAGTATTATGCTAAATAAGGTATTATGCTGAATAAGATATGATGCTGAAAACAGAAAGAGACAATCCTTGCATGATCTTAGATCTTTTGCAATATTTCTTTCCCATGATTGTTGAATAGAAACGCTTTACAGTACAGCAAGCGTATGTACAAGCCTTTTCTGACCCTTTTTAAGAATGACTATTTCCTGTGGTTACTAAAATGCTATCGGTACAGCCACCGATGTCGCGATATCTCTTGATTGTCTCATTTAAGTTGATACACACATTTAATGTATTATGAATAAGTATACAAATGAACACTTTATCGTACAGTTTGTATTCAATTACAAAATGTTTGCGAAATAAGGAGTCATAAGCAAATTAAATGCACTTAACAAAAAGCGAAGTGCTCTTGAACATTGTAACTCGGACGCCTAAAAGCGATTGCTCAGACATATCCCTGACGCTCGCAGGTACATCGTCGTAATGGTAAAATGTTTTCATCTCAACCAGACTCTTGTATGCGGCATTTGCTTGATCTGCATTGCGCATGCGTACTGTGATAAGTCGTGGCGATTCTCCAACCTTGCAAGTTTGAGACTCAACTGTGTGTCCGACTTGATGAATGCTCGTTATCTCCGAATAAGGGATGCTGAAAACAAAGTAAATAGTTCATTTTATTTGATTCTCCTTTGAAAAAACGTATATTCAGTAGTATGAACTGTCCGTGCACACTGTTAACATTTTAAGTCTATTTATGGTGATAATTTGTCGGTATCGTCCTATATATATGTTAAGCGTTTAGTCTACAAACCTTGTATTGCACTTTTGCCTAGCGAATTCGATCTTTAGACCGGAAGGACCAATCATAATAACAATGATTCCTGACGTGTTTCCAGTCACGTGCCTTTCAAACCCATACAAGGGCAAAGTGCAAGCTAGCTCAGGCCTAAATTAAAATTAAGTTTGTTTGCCCTTTACCGACCGACCCACTTTTTACCCCCGACCCCCAAAAAATTATTGCGATTTCTGAAAACGTATTTTTTTTAATTTTCGTTTTTTCGCCGATCATAAAAGAGACGACTGCAATATTTATTCGTGCACGTTATCCCTGTCCATTCTTATCGCCCCTGACCGATCTAGGTCGCTGCGATGGTTGGAATTTCATATGCCCCTATAGACAATTCCAGAATCGATAAATTGACCGCCGCCATATTGGCTATTACGTCACCCGCTACTGAAAACGGTACTGAAGAATTAGGTAGATTACAACGTTATCATAGTGTACACCCGCTTTATTCCAATAAACAGTACTTAAAGACCGAGGATGGCTTTTTTTATTGAATAGTACATATCTTTGTTTGTCTAAACAGTTACCATTTCGTTATTAATATTTCCCTTGTAAGTGTCATTTTAAAGGTAATNTATTTATAACAACTATCACTTGAAGAACATAAAAATACAATATGCATAATATGCAATAGAACACAATTAATACAAAGTTGAGAAAAAAAACGATATCGTTCTGTAGATCTATGCTGTTCATTAACTGGTTTATCTACTATAATGGACATTACATGATTAGTAATTCTGGTATCTACCGAAATGTCCTTTCATTATGATAATATACTTAAACTCAGTCAAAGAAGAAATATAACAAAAGCTAAAACGTAGGACAACAATCTTTTCTATTGTATTTGGTGCATTTAACAAGCTCGTCAATTTTTATTACAACTGATGACAAGATATCTTTCATCTCATTGCTTGTGTCTTCAACCGTTTCTGCCAAAAACTGATGTATTATGGAATTTGCACTATACAGTATCTCAGACTGAACCATGAGAACAAATCCCTTTTTGTTATTTACTTGTCCCATAATGTACGGGCAGTTTAAGTTAAGTTATTGTATTTACAACAATTATCTCTGCGCATTGTACTTCATACACTTAAAGGGAATGAAATATCTTGAAACATTATCCTGTTTAATGGTTTCACACAAGTTTGTCATATTGTTCTGTGCAATTGTACCAAATCAAGCCCCTCATCATGGCTTTAAATACCACAGAGCGCAGATAAGGAAGTGTTTGAAATTGGAAACCCTAATTTCGTATGTTGTATTGTCTGGGCGAATTTTTTGTACTCAGTTAATGTAGATAATAGAAATTCAGCCCAGTTTACATGCCACGTTCATAGACTTACAACTATTAGATATAACTTCGTAAGTAGCAATTCCTGATTTCAATGTTAAAAAAAAATAAATTATGAATGTAACTTCATGTGTATGAACTTCCTCTTTAATTTAATAATATTTGGTATTTAATAAATCAGTGTGGCGTGAATGATGCACCTGCCAATCAGGTGATGCTGGGTTTGAACTCCTCTCTTAGTGTTCTTAAGATCTTCTGTAAGAAATCAAGGTGGTTTACCCAGAAAACAAGCTGATGAGTGTCTCAATACGCTTTGGACTTTCAATGCAATCAAGCTAATGTTAAACTAAACAAGACTATTGCCAAGCAATATGGTCCCCTACCTGTGAAACTCCACCATTTTCAGCAATATTTGTAGTCTATTTGTTGCCATAGCAACAAGAATTCCTGATGTAGGAACAAAATGAAATGACGTTCATAATCTCCATATTGCCATCTGTCCATGTTTCAAGTTTCATGAAAAAATATGAAGAACTTTTAAAGTTATCGCAGGATCCAGAAAAGTGTGACAGACTGACTGACTAACAGACAGAGTGCAAACCAGAAGTTTCAACGGTAGAGGACAATAAACTAATTACCAGTGTATCTGAAGGCAGGGCTTTTGAATCCCAGGATGGTTAGCTACTGCCATTTGATACTCATACTAGTTTGGGTTTGGGGTATCATATTATATTTACAAGTCAAGTGAATGACAACAAAAATCTGTGTTACCTCATTTATGGGGAAATGTGAATGATTTGAACAGACATTTTACTGGGAGTGGGAGCAGAAAGGTGAGGGTGTGGGAGACAACAGGTGAAGAAGCCTGTCATTGAAGTTGAACATGTAATCTCAGCACCCACACCCACGATACCATTTCATCTTTAATATAAAACATTTAATGGAGCTGCAGAGACTACATTGAGCTGCCTGTCATCTCTTATAAGAGGCTTATTATGGGAGTAATGAAATAGAAGATAGCTGTTCACCAACCTGTTTAAGAATGGTTCATGAACATGTTCAAGAACTGCTCATGAAATTGTTCAAAAACAATTCATGAACTTGTTCATGAATAGACCTGAACAAAACAATTTAGTTCATAAATGGGAAAACGTTTATGAATATTTTCAAGATATTTGCAATTGTGATGATGATCATATAATGATGATACATGTAAGATGATGATGACAATTATAATGGATTATTACAACAGCGATGATGATGAAAATTACACATTCATGAAATGTTCATGGACCATTTCTTAGAGTTCATGAACTGTAAATGAGCCATTTAAAGTGGTCATGAAACTTTTCACAGGGGTTCATGATTTATTGTTAATGTACTTGAGTTTGTGAATCATTTCTTGAACATGACATCCCAAGATTGTGAGTTCATTAATTTTTCATGATCTTCATGAACAGTCGTTGAATTTTTCGCAGAGGTTTGCACCTTACACCTCTAGAAACTGAATCGAGAAAATGGTCTTCTTTTAAAGGTATTTCATTTGTTTATTTTCAGGTTGCTTTGGAATGAAACTAATCAACACAGCTGTATGGATCACCTTGCATGTCTTGCAACTACAATAAACATGCAGGTAATTACAAAATTATATGTTTGCGTTAGATCAGTGATCATAGACCTTGAGAGCTAAATTTGTAGAAGATTGTCTTTGGAGGGACAGACATGAAGTTTCTCCCATGGTTATTTATGAAAACTCTTGTTTAAGAATGATCCTTGAACATTCCGTATTATAAAAAATAAAAATAAAAAAATAGTTAGATTATTAAATAGTGTTTAAGTTCTTAAAGTGCATATTTTGTCTCATAATTAAGCCAGAAAAGAAAATGGGATAACAATCTTAAAATTTTCATTTTCTGAAGGAATAAAGAAATGCATATTTATTGGTGTAATTCATATTAAGCATGTTTTTAGATTGGTCAATGGAAACATTAAGTGTGTGTTGTCTTATGTTTTAGCTTAAAATATGTGTGTGCGTCTCTAATTTATTACGTCAAAAAATCTGTAATAACATCAATCACATGAACAAATATACATGATATTAAACAAAATTTTATGTTTCAATAGTATCACACTGAATGTTGAACAAGTAGTATAAAATGGAAGCTTTAAGTAATGTATTATAAGGTTTTGGGTATTTAGACCAATCTTAATTTTCATTGTTGAAAGTCTATTGTTCAGTTGGTTCGTCTAAAGTCCATTGTTGGCAGTAATCAGACAAAGTAGACCATGAAATAACATAAGTAGGTGCAACTATTTATGAGTCATTCTGTTGTTGATTGAAAACTTCTTTCTGTAAGCGTTCTAAAGGTGGACTCTTTCAATGTAATTCTATATGGAATAGTATACTGCTGAAGGACATTATTAAGTTCATTGTTTTTGGGGGTCCAATTTGGGGCCACATTTAATTGGCCCATTCCCAATCTCAAAAAGTATGAGAAGACTTAATTTTCAATTTTGAGGTATTTGTTAGCAAAAAAAAAAACACCAATTCCCCAAATTATGTCAAAATGCGCAATTTTATCCAATCCAAAAGGTCTCAGTTCATTCCCAAAATGAAGAAAAAACACTGAGGACTCCTATTAAATTACAATGCTCATGTCCCCAGGTAGTATAATGCTGCTGGATTTTGTAGTTCAGTTATCATGACATTCGTTTTGTTTGGAATTATAAAAACAGATAAGAATTTTCTCACAGATCAAAATTTCTGAATTTTGGGGATATATCACACATACTTATTATGTCAAAGATTTCTTAACACCGGTAAGGAATTTAATTTGTGGAAATTTACAAATGAAATCTTTGAACAACAATGTGTTTGTTTGTGTTATAAATATAAAAGTTCACTGAATACAAATGCAGTTATTTTAATATCAATATTGTTTTTCATAGTATAATATGTCTATTTAAAATTGTATTTTTATGCCCCCAAAGGTGGGCATATAGTGATCGCACTTCATAAATCTGGAATGTAATTGATGTAAAATGTGGGCCAGCCTTTATTCACAAAATTGAGGCTTACAAATAATTTCAATTCATGAAATATTTTAAGCTGGACAATGCTTACGAAAATTGTGTACATTGTCGGTTTCAAATCTGAATGTGTTGTCAGTGTATTTTACCGATTTTTAGAATGGGGCTGGGGTTCTTTGGATTGGGAAAAATCATGTTGTTTTAACTAAAAGTGAGAAATATGGTCGTCCTTTTTACTTACAAATATTATATAACTGAGAATTAAAGAGTTTAAAACTTAATATTTATTAAAGTTCAACTAAAAAAAAACAATTGGGATGTGGAGGGGCATTCAATTGGGATTTTAAGGCAGTAATTCGGGAAAATTACCTATTTTTTTAGATTGGGAATGAGGCCAAATTCAATCCTCAACTTTGAGCAAAAAAAAACACACTGTTTAAACTACACAAAACAGCTGACAATAATGGATCAGCACACTGATTGGGGAAGGCATTGTGGACAAACCTGTGTTCCTTGATATGTTGAAAGGGATGTCTGATTTCTTGCAATAAATTTACCTGTCTGAAAATGATACCAAAATAGGTTAATAGTACACTAACAATACCATTATTGTTGTTACCAATCTATTGTCAATTTGTTACTAAATTTATGTCAGTTTAAGTATCCAAGAAATATACATCTAAAGAACGTTTAAAGAATTGTGTCAAGCAATACAATTATGGGTGTTTCATCACTTCTTCCTTTATATGGTAAATAGCCCTCATGATAGTGAAAGGAAAAACTACGCAACACACATGGCTATGGTGATGATAAAAATGATGATGATGATAATAATATAAAAAATATTAACTATAATTGTTCTGAGTATACAAGTCAAGAATTATAATTATTTATTATTATCATTATTTTAACATTTATTAGCTCGGCTGTTTTCAAAGAAAACCCGAGGTATTGTCATAGCCCTCTCGTCCTTCCGCGTCGTCGTCATCCGAAAACTTTAACATTGGCCATAACTTTTGCAATATTGAAGATAGCAACTTGATATTTGGCATGCATGTGTATCTCATGGAGCTGCACATTTTGAGTGGTGAAAGGTCAAGGTCATCCTTCAAGGTCAAAGGTCAAAT
>VMBQ01000168.1:37716-49651 GCA_007657795.1 Dreissena rostriformis
AGCCCGATCGGGCTACCAGCTTGGAAATTTCACTAGCCCGAATCAATTTTAACTAGCCCGAATTAAAGTTATAATTCTGTAACATTTGTAACTATGTCAGTCTTGGACCTAACCCACTCCATCCGGTAATAATACTAGTTATAGAGTCTAGAGAGATCAACTTACTACACTGTTCAATAAGCATCTACTCAATGAGTGCCCAATGGAGATTACCGATTCAGTTCTGAATAAGCTTCTATAGCAGGGGTGTCAATTGTCCCAAATGTGAAATCCAGAAAATTAGACTGAGGGTCTGGGGCCGCACGTCCCCAACCACCATAAAGGGCAGAGCTTCCCCCAGCCCTTACTTATTGTACTTTTTTTTAGTCTTTCTAGTTGCAATTACTGGTTAATATTTATTTTTAATCTGATCTTGTCAACTATTTGTTACACATCAACCGAAACTGGTGACTCGAGGATACAATGCCAAATAGTATAAACCAGACCATTCGTATCACCGCATGTGTAATCGTCATTGTATAGAAAATGTTATAAAGAACGTCGAAAATAAAAAAAAATAAAATAAAAATCGACGAAAAATACTGTTTCCGAAAAAAGAATGTCCGAAAGATGTACATGTTTTGCACATGAAATAAAATGTGCATATTGTTTAATTTCGGACAATAAAAACAAGTTTCCTAGCAAATTCGTAATAAATAGATACTTTTGTTAGCATATTGCTTTCCAATATGCTAAGCAGTGAGTGCAGTGCTTTACTTTGCAAATCGATCGCTAAAAATATTTAAAGGTGGCGGACATTGTAAGATTTTCGGAAAGTAGCGAGGATTTTTCGTCAGTTACCTTTCATGTCCGCGCCATAACCAGCCAATCAAAAATCAATAAATAAAATACCTGGCATAATCGGTACCAAGCAAAAATTTCCGGAATGCCGAGGATTGAGCTATAACTATAGGAAGCTATTTGGGACATGTTACTAAGTTGGGACACGCAAAAAACCACTCGACCGATCGGCCTACCGGCTTGGAATTTTCACTCGACCGACGCAAAAATCAATCGACTCGGTCATCGGTCGAGTGGGTTACGTCCAAGACTGGATTTCAACATGAAACTTCATGGGTTTATTAGATATCAATGAGGAGAATTGCAATGCATAAAAACAATTTAACCCTACACTTAATTATTAATTGTTTAGGATTATACTGCATATCAAGGGATTTGCACACATCCATAAACACAATTAATTGTGCGGGGGATATCAATTCAAGGTATTTGCTTGTTTTTATGTTCCCTTTTAAAAAAAAGGGGGTATATTGTTTTTGGCCTGTCTGTCTGTCATTCTGTCTGTCTGTCTGTCCAAAACTTTAATAATATTAAAGTTTTGTCATAACTTTTGCAATATTGAAGATAGCAACTTCATATTTGGCATGCATGTGTATCTCATGGAGCTGCTCATTTTGAGTGGTGAAAGGTCAAAAACAAATCAAAGCGGCACATTATAGGGGGCATTGTGTTTCTGACAAACACATCTCTTGTTTTTGTTTTTTTGTGTTCAGTGCAAATTCATATTGTTTCCAGCTTATTATCAGTACTGTCATTCAACAAAAGTGTGTTATCAGTATGTTGCCAGAGCATTCCCAGCATATATGTCAGACAGCCATAATTATAGTGAGGGAATAATATTATCATAACATCTGATATATGTCCGTTAAGGGTTATATTATATTGAAAAACAAAAATTATTACATGGTGAAAAAAGGTGCAACTTTACTCAATTGTGGTTAGCTNGGTCAAGGTCAAGGTCATCCTTCAAGGTCAAAGGTAAAAAAATAATTAAAAAAATCAAAGTGGCGCATTATAGCCGGGGCATTGCGTTTCTTACAAACACACTAAATGATGATCTCTTGTTGTTTTTTTTTGTTCAGTGCAAATTCATATTGTTTCCAGCTTATTATCAGTACTGTCATTCAACAAAAGTGTGTTATCAGTATCTTGCCAGAGCATTCCCAGCATATATGTCAGACAGCCATAATTATAGTGAGGGAATAATATTATCATAAAATCTGATTTATGTCCATTAAGGGTTATATTAAATTGAAAAAAAAAATATTACATGGTGAAAAAAGGTGCAACTTTACTCAATTGTGGTTAGCTAATTTCTTTTGCAACATCGGTCGATTATTTATTGTTATTATTACCTTGTTTAAATAAATACTGCATTACAGTACTATGGTATTTTTCCATGGATGGATGGTTCTATGTAGTCGTTTCAAAAAAAGAAATTGGGTCATTGTCATAACTATACACAGAGTAACAAGTTTACATTGGAAAAGATGACTCAGTCAAGTGGTAGTCAAGCAAATAGTGTTGTTACAATAAAATACACAAATATTGTATTAAAGTTTATAAAATCATTTTAAAACTTAAATCGTTCCATAATTTGTTCAAAACGAACATAGGGAATAAATTAAAACAAAACTGCAAGAGTACTTGTTAAATGTACTTGTACAGTAATACCTGCTCTGATAAATATTGTTAATCTATGATTATTTTACACATATTAATAAAGAAGAGTTGCGTGTAACTGTGAGTGAATTAAATACTAATTAAAAGAGAACAAATAATCACTTAATCTATCAATTACGTTAGATTTTGAATGAAATGTTGATAATGATTGACACATAATATGACTCACATCATGCGAAAATAGGTCTTATGCTATATGTGGCCGGAATAGCTCCGGCCCGGCCTGCGCAATTGGAGCTACTCTGGCTGTACATAATCCTGTGTTTGCATGACGCGGCTCATGCAAACTTGTTATCATTATTATGTAACTGGTCATTTAAGAAAACTCCAAACAAGCACATTAACGTGAAGAAAACATATAACTGTCAAACACTAGATTTTGGGATTTATGTGAATCTGATTGGATTGTTGAATTTTTGCAAGATTTTAATTGATTCTTCAATAAAGTTTGCATAAGAAGGGTGTTTTTGTGACTAATTGATTTTCATGAAAGATTGTAGAAAGATTGTTTTTTAACTTAAAAAAAATCAACATGTCACTATTAATATATATAAAGCATGAAACTTGATTAAATTAAATATTAATGTCATACGAAGTGAAGTGCCTCATATCATATTTAAAAGATTGTACTGGCTATTTAAAGTTATTAAATGTTCCTATTTATGACTGCAGTAGGCATTGCAGGAATCAATAATGTACTGTGTTTGGCGATACGGAAGATTGACAAATACAGGACTACCACCAAGTACTTTGAACGCTTCTTGAAAGGGTTTGTTTCTATCTACAAATATTTATACAGGCATTTTCATTAGGTCTAAGAGGCCTGTGTATGTATATGTCTACAGACACAAGGATACTGTAGGATTAAATTCATACCTCGTTTTTGTCAAATTTGTTTGAAAGAAATATGATTTGCAAACATTTCATGTTTGATTAAATAGGTAAAGATTTTGGCTCAACTTCAAACAAACTGGTGTTATTCTGGATTTATATAATTATGCCTTTTGATTCATTGTTATGTATTCATGCACCTGGTCTCTGCCCATGGTAAAGTGACATTTTCACTTTTATTATTTAAATTTCATTATTTATATAATAGTTGAAAATCAGAATCTTATGTAATAAAATAAATCATTTTATACATTTTTTTCTTACAACATGGTTATCCATGGAATTATTATGTGCATAACCATAGTCGTAAATGTGGTCAGTGTTGTATCATTTAAACTTGGTCAAACTAAATAGATGANCCCCCCTTCCAATTTAAAATTTACACATGGTAAAGATACCATTACCAACACTGCAGCTGGATGAAATACAAAATATATGCATCTTACTAACAGTAATCATTCTAAATCTTATTGTAACTTAAAGCACGTGAAAGAAGTAGGTTTAAACTTTGACATTTCTGAAGCTTTTTTTTTTTACATTAAAAACTCATTAATCATTTAAACCTTTCTGTAATTTTGTTTGTTGCTGACAGACTAAAACATAAAAAAAAACATATTAAAGGTCATATGGATTGTTAAAATATTCAAGCGAAGCAAAATGGGCAATACAAAAATTCAAGTGAAGCATACTAAATGTATGTATGTCTATTCAAATCAGGTTTTAATTTTTTTCATATATATGTAACAAGAAATTGAGTTGAAAGAAAAAAACATGTATCAAGATTGGAGATAAAATCCTCATAAGTATTCATCGGATGCTCCAGATATGTTTCAAAAAATTGAGTTGAAAGAAAAAAAGCATATAAAGTTTGGAGATAAAATCCTCATAATTATTCATTGGGTGCCCTATAGGATATGCTTTGAAACTACTAGATAAACCTCGCGGCTTGCCATGTCATAATATGAACTGGGTGGAACATTATGGACACATTATCTTTACTTTTAAGAACATAAAAAGGTTGCTTGACCAACCCTAATTATACCATAATAACCCTCCCCCACGTTTGTTGGACTAATTACTGAAATTACCTGGTTGGGTTGTGTTGGTCTGTCACACTTATACCCATGTGTATTTTATATTGGTAACATAGTCTCTAAGTTTTCGGCCTATCAACAAGCAAACTTTATAGTTATGTTATTTAAAATATGTAGAAGTCTAAGACATACCTTAAGTTGTTATGTTTATTCTTAATTGTTTACGTATTTAAAAATCATCTGTTTCAAGATGTTTTAATGATAGTTATACAGTTAGCAGACAATAAACATTTTTATCCCATCCTCAGACGTGCATTGTCGAAATAAACGACTGTGGGATATATTTTCGTTTATTTTCAGCAGTGTTGAAATAGAGCTGGCACGCGCGGCGGACTACTTTTTGGGATTTATATACAAAATGAATGTTTACTTTTCAAATAAATATACCGTTATATAAATGAAAGCCGAATTTCCAATTAAATTTATCTCAAAACCGGCTTTCCGTACTTTTATTTTTCATTCAAGTGATTGCGCAATTTATGACGTATCTTGGGTGACGTATTTCTGTGACGCAACACACTAGTTTAATTTTGACTCTGTAGAGTATATGACGTAGCGTGTGACAAAGTGGAAAGTTTATCGAGCTCATAAACACATTTGAAAAGTGATAGAATGGCATAAGGGTCTTTATTTAACTATGCTTAAATAATTATTAAAGACCCTAAATGCAAAATCGACAATTATTGTGTTAAAAGGATTATTTATGGATTTTAAAGGATAATTAAAGGTAAGATACTAGTTCCAACGTTTTTTGGTTTGTGTTTGTACTTTTCATCGTCTTTTCAACAGAAAATGGAAGTACATATCGTTGTCACTGTATTTTTATTAGGATTGGATTAAGTTGTCATTGAGTTAAGCGTGTTTTTATACCAAGTGACGATGAAGAAATCAATTTTGTTTTGTGTGCAGAAGTTTTAACTCGCCATAAAGGCATAAAAGCAAACAAAACTGACGAAAATAAACATGGTAATTACATAACTTTAGTGAGTAGAACAAGAAGCAGTAGATGTTTGACTTTGTTATGCCAGTAAGTAAAAAGTGTGTAAAAAAAGAGTTGTTTATAGACTAAAATTAGTTTACATTATCTGCGGGGATAAATGCTGAATCATGCCTGACGTAAGTTCAAAATGGCTGCCATTCTTTTGTTTATTGCAGTGGTGAAACTAGAATTTGAATTTGAACAAAAGTGTTTGTGTTGTACTTGAGTGTGTAACATTTGGAATGCTGATTAAATTTGAATCGAGGCATATAGCGATATTTTGTCTTGTTATTCTGCTTTTGCGTGGAATTTTTAAGGACTATTTTGAGTGGCGTAAACCGGAAAGATCACACACAATTTTAATATTACTACGCAAGGTTAGATTCAGTTAATTTTATCTGATTTTGATTTTTGATTGCATACAAAACAAATTAAATATAAAAAAAAATGTAGGATAAATAGAATATTGATGGGATAAATCGAATACTAGGTCGGTGCCGAATAAAGCGCAGTTTATTTTGCTCGGCCCGAAAATCTGAACCTCTCGCCAAGGCTCGTGGTTCAGATTGTCTAAGCCTCGCAAAATAAACTTCGCTTTATTCGGCACAGACCTAGTATTCTCTATATAGTATGTGCATAAAAAGGTTATACTGAATAACACAGACAATATCAAAATTGAAATTTTGTCGTCCTGTTATCAGGAGTTATAGTTTATAAGCCAATGCCTCTGGTTGTCTTGATCCCATACTATTTTAATTCATTAACATTTAATAAATGTTGTGACAAAGCATCACATAAACTGGTTGTTTTGTTTTATTATCCAATAGTTATTTTAAAATATTCCCTTCTAAATCTTAAAGTAACATTAATACTCAAAAGTCAACAGAAATTTCGTTAAGTATTTAGTAAAATAATGTTACCCAATAAAAATTCAATGTTCCTTATAGCAATATCCAAAATTTCAAAGTCAGATGTGTTCTGGTAACATAGATGTTTGTAGATATAAAATGCTTGTTTTTAATTTTTTGTGTACGCAATTAATTCCATTTTATAACCCCGCACTGCTGTCTATTCATACAACACATGAACACTAACATGGTACCATATTTTGTGTTCGTATGTCGTATGAATAGATATAGTCGCGGGGTTATAAAATGGAATTAATTGTGACACAAAAAATTAAAAACAAGAATTATATATCTACAAACATCCATGTTGCCAGAAAACATCTCGTTTTGAAATTTTGGCTTTTGCTATAAGGAACATTGATTTTTTATTGGGTAACTTTATTTTACGAAATACTTTACGAAATTTCCGTTGATTTGTGAGTTTTTTTGCTACTTCAAATCTTGCCCCGAGTTTCAATGTAGGACATCAGTATGAACCTTGCTGCAGACAAATTATTGTTCTGATCAGATAATGAGTTGAACTTGAATTGAACTTTCTAAACTAGTTCAGTTGGTTGAGACTGACAATGTTCAAAATGTACTTTTATTGTACTTTTATTCCTTCCAATTAGCCTGTTTTTGAGTCTCTTTAAAAACTTGATAGAATAGTTTAAATATCCATACATCTTTTTGTTTTTCTTTGTTGGTAAATCCAACTGTACAAATGTTTGATCTGTCTATAATTATATTTTTTGGATAATTTGCTAAATTCATCGTATTTAGTACACATAGGTCATACTGTATGAAGAGGCTGTAATTGTATTGATGTAAACCTAAGAATTTTATCATTGCCTTAATTAAGAATAACTTTGCAAATTATGGATAAATCTTTATGGAATTATTTCAAAACTTTTTCAAAACTGTCAATGCCACTCTTAGTCATTTGTGTAGTCTAATTAGCCAGCATTCTGCAGAAACTTTTTCAAATATTTTTTTAGATCTGTAAATTGAAGAAAGTTTGTAGTACATTAAAGCATCACTAAAAAAAAAGTAAGAAAACTATGTTGATAGATTATTGGAATAATAAGTTATAACATGGGTAATGTTGTTGGTTTTTTACATTAAAAGAAAACATGTTTATAAAAAATCACGAAGTAGATCTCAGTTATGAACATTTTATCAGAATTGAGACAAATCCAAAAAACACTTTATTCTGCTAATTGTGATGCATGTTAAATGTTAGATCGATTATACTGAAGTGCACTGTATTGATTATTAATTGATTAAGACACATTAATGAATTATTGATCAGATAAGTAGGGAAGTGGACAAATACATTCACATTTTAAGCCTGACAGGCATTTCTGCATAATCGGCTTAGATATTGCGGACAGTTTTTGTCATAGCCTTGGGGCAATAACAACAGCCATCCTAATTGATAAAACATGAAGTTTTAACTGTCTCGTTAGAGCCTATCAGATTTCAGAATCTAATTTGCATCTTTTAAAACAATCTTTATTGAGATTGTTGTTGTGATTATATATATAAATGGCAGTTGATTCCCCAGTATGTTGTTTTTTTGTCATTTTTTAGAATCTGTATCATGATTACAAATCTGTATTAACATTTTCATCCTGAAATATATACACACTTAAGTTTGAGACCTATATATGAACTTTATTATCACACTGTGGTGGTCTTCATGTTGACAGTTGAGTTAAAGTTTTACTATTCTTAAGAAGGATCGTGGTATCACATTCACAGTCACGGGTGAGTTAACTTTGAACTTGAATTTTTTGGAGATGGTATGCAGCTCTCCTTCTTCTTCCTCTTCGTTTATTGTATTATATCCCTCTCTGGGGCATTGTCAGCTTGGTTGATTGGAGAAGTCACCAGTGCTTGTAATTGCAAAACATTCGGTGACTGCAGTGTGTCAAATGGTTAAAGTGTTTTAGCTCTGTCCTGACCAGGATTGGTCCATGTTTGCTGTGATGAAAACTGTTCATGTCGGTCAGAATGTTTGTGAACCTATTGAAGCAGTGGTTTAAAAAAGGCTGTTGTTATAATAGGATTTAATTCATTGAAACAGGTAATAATTAATTAGTTATTTTTTTCTGAAAGTTGGGGATAATTTACAATTCATATGGTTGATAGTTGAATAGTATGTTATGCCTTTGTTTGAGTACACATGTAGAGTAACTATTGTGAACATTATGCAGAATTGATTACATTTGAGCCATGTTATGCTTAAATAGGTCTCATGCCATATAAGGCTGGCGCAGCTCCAGACCATCTGCACAATCTCACAGTCTGGTCAGGAGCTATGCTCTCTGCTATAAAGTAACAGAAGGTTTTGTTGTCTCATTAGCGGACAGGGTATCTCGTGACCAGACTGCGCAGATGCTCACCGCATATGCAGAAAAAAGGCCTTGGCAAACAGCGTAGACCCAGATGAGACGCCGCATGATGCGGCGTCTCATCTGGGTCTACGCTGTTTGCCAGTTAGACCCATTTTATTATGACACAGCTCATATTTGTGGTAGAGAAACTATTCCAAATCATTAATTAACACTATATTCTGAGTAACTGAAGCAAAAAGGATTAATCAACATGTGTCATAACAATAATTAATCTTAAATTTAGTGATGTTGATAATGTAACATATGAAGAAACAATTTCAGGAAAGTAATGTTTCATAGATATGTTTTGGGTGTTTATTTAAATTTCAGACCATAATTATAATAATGGTGCATTGTATACAAATATATTAAAAAAATTCTAAGACCCCTCTAACTCGCAGTTACTTTATGTTTATGTTGTATTCTTCTTTGAATGTACATTCACAGGTTAGGGTTATTGTTATTTAAGTAAGGCAGTCTTTTATAAAGAGCTTAACAAGAATTTCAACAAGGATTGATACATTAATTGCATTGGAAATCCATATGAATCTGTAGTAACTACAGTAAGCCATTTTAAGGATAAACTAATTTTTACTTATGCATTGATTGATTTAAATTTCCATCAAAGATTATCTGGACTGAACTGCCAGACAGAATTAACATGATTGACAAACAGACTGAATTTGTTTATGCTAATTATTTGGCGAAGATTTCATTTAAACATTTGAATCAAAATCAAATAATTCCCAATCTCGCTGGAGACTTGAGAAACAGGTGAGGGCCTGCCCTAGTAATCTCCATAATATAAGGGTTAGAAACTTGAAACAATGCAAAGTTGTGGCGTGTTCTGAGAAAACTGGGCATAATGCTTGTGCGTAAATTGTCATCCCAGATTAGCCTGTGCAGTCTGCACAGGCTAATCAGGGACAACAATTTCCACTTTTATGGAATTTTTCGTCTAAATGATGTCTCTTCTTAGCGAAAATTCAGTTAAGGCGGAAATTGTCGTTCTTGATTAGCCTGTGCGGACTAATCACAGGCTAATCTGGGATGACAATTTACGCACAAGCATTTTGCCCAGTTTTCTCAGAACAGGCCACAGTTGTCTGTGAGTGAATGGGACACTGGATATAGCCAAGTTTCAATCAAGCTGTTGACATGCCTATGTAATGTGACAAGGTTTTCTGTATTTAGTGGCTGTTTTTAAGTTTGAATGTTGTTGTCCCATTTGTGTATTATACGCAACTATAGTCACTCAGGATCACCCAAATTAAATAACCATTTTTATGCCCCCTTCTTGGAAGAAGAGGGGGTATATTGTTTTTGGCCTGTCTGTCTGTCTGTCATTCTGTCCCAAAACTTTAACCAAAACTTTAACCTTCGTTAAAGTTTGGTCATAACTTTTGCAATATTGAAGATAGCAACTTGATATTTGGCATGCATGTGTAGCTAATGGAGATGCACATTTTGAGTGGTGAAAGGTCAAGGTCAAGGTCATCCTTCAAGGTCAAAGGTAAAAAAACATAATCCAAGGGAAGTAGTAAGCTTTTAAGGGAGATAATTTCTATACCTGCCAAATGATAAATAGAAATGTTATTGCAAAGCGGCGCAGTAGGGGGCATTGTGTTTCTGACAAACACATCTCTTGTTGCTAGTTATTTCTGAGAGATTGATGGATTAGCTGGACTATTTGTCGATTTGTTTGAGTTATACAGTACATTAAGTGACGGTTTGTCTGCATTAATCATGGTTTAAGGTTGTCTGTATTTTACAATTAATGGTTTAAAAATATTTGTATCAAAATTAATGTAGAAATATGCAATTATCTTATTCTAAAACCTATTTGTTCCTCTGTTTCTGTAATTTTTTTCTGTATGTTTCTAGTTTATCATATTTGGCAGTATCGCCAAAGAAACGTTTTCACACATCAATAACTTCCTGGTGTGTTAGTCTGCTTCAAATCACAATTTAGCTCATGGAAACCTGTCTGTGAATATAAAATCACTTAGCCACAATGAAGACTGTTTTTTATATGGAAAATCTGGTAATATAAAACAAGTATATACTTTTTCAATGTCAAAAGTTTATTTTTCTCATTCTTAAACCAATACATGAATATGAACGAGGAATGTTAAATAAAATATATAAACTATCCTATATGAGTACCATTAATCAAATGTTGTTTTCTTCAATTAAATTCAAAAGAACCGAGTAAATAGCAATACCAATACATTTACTCATATTTATTTTATTGTATCAAGTGATACACAGGTGTCGTATTAACATATTTGCACATAATATAGTGGCGATTTCCCAACAGTGAACATAACTTTTATACCAGTGAACATTTTTGCACATGGATTTAGTTTTCGACTGAACAGCAGAACATTATTTGCAATTGTATAAAATTCTCAATTTCATTAATAAAGGGTACCACTTTTTTACTCATAAAAATTCTATCTGTATTTTTTAGCCGGATTTTTTTCGAAAAAATCTCGGCTTATAGATTGATGTTGTCGGGCGGGCGGGGGGGCGGGCGGGCGGGCGGGGTGGCGGCGTGCTCGAAAATGTTAAAGTTCTTATTTCATGGTATAACTTTGGTATGCTTGGACCTAGAGTCTTCAAACTTGACATGAAGGTTGGCCAGGATTAACAGATGACCACTGGTCATTTCAAGGTCATTCATTTGAAGGTCAAGGTCACTGTGACCTTCAATATAAAAAATGTTAAAGTTGTTATAACTTTGGTATGCTTGGACCTAGAGTCTTGAAACTTGACATGAAGGTTGGCCATAACTAGTTAGTAACCACTGGTCATTTCAAGGTCATTCATTTGAAGGTCAAGGTCACTGTGACCTTGAATGTAAAAATGTTAAAGTTCTTATTTCATGGTATAACTTTGGTATGCTTGGACCTAGAGTCTTCAAACTTGACATGAAGGTTGGCCAGGATTAACAGATGACCACTGGTCATTTCAAGGTCATTCATTTGAAGGTGAAGGTCACTGTGACCTTCAATATAAAAATGTTAAAGTTGTTATAACTTTGGTATGCTTGGACCTAGAGTCTTGAAACTTGACATGAAGGTTGGCCAGAACTAGTAAGTAACCACTGGACATTTCAAGGTCATTCATTTGAAGGTCAAGGTCACTGTGACCTTGAAT
>VMBQ01000168.1:49956-154727 GCA_007657795.1 Dreissena rostriformis
GAAAACCAAGCTCTGACCTTGTAAAACTTCAGAAGTTCATGTCTTTGAGTGGACTGAAGGCTACCCCGCCAAGTGAAACCACAGACTATCATTCAAGCTTGGATCATATTTATGTGTCCAATCTATCTGCTAGAACTGGTGTGATAGAAACCTTTTGGAGTGATCATAAGGCTGTCTGGATTTCTGTGTAGGTATGTGAAAGCAAAACAATAAATAGTATTATTTCATCTAAGTTTATTTTCTTACATTTGATAATGAAATTGATGGAAACTTCAAACAATATGTTACTAATTTGCTAATAAAAAAATTGAGATCAAACTTTCCTAATTGTCAATTCAAGTTCATATTTGTGACCTTAAATGTTATTGTTGTTCATGTATATGCATGCATTCAAAACATAACACAAGGTTTGCTCATGCCTTGAAAAGTACTTACATTTCATTTTGACCTTTGAACAATATTTCAGTAATTTAAGTATTGCATTGACAAAAACACGAAAGGTACTTTCCTGTCATTTAAATCAAAAATCCGGCTTCAATGCGGTCATCTCCGACCGCGGAACTCTTGTTTTTTTAATAAGTTTGTATGCACTTGCTTTAATAGTGAGTTTGCTGGCTGGATCAGTACTTGTTTAATATAATAGTCCTTTTGTCTGTTAAGGTAACTACTTAAATATTCTATAACTGTATGCCATAAATGAAGTTGCCAGAAATTTGCAGCATGTCTTGATCACTTTAGTCTACAATTCTACATGTACATTCTCAGTGTCACGTGGCATATACAATGTGGACAATAATTATGAATAGTTCCTTCAGTAATCGACCTGGTTTTCATATCTGATCATGGCCAATATTCAAAACTGCATGGTCATCATTGAATTGTATTTCAGAATGTAAACAGATCAAATGAGCTTTATATCAATATTTGACCTACACAATGTGCACATGGTATATGAAGTTCACATTCTGACATTAAAAACTACATCTGACAAACTTATTACATGGACATGGTACTAAGTACAGCTTAACTCAATAGGTAAAATATTGCAATTCACCTCTGAAGAGCATGGTCTTTTTGCCAGCCCAGCAAAAAGCTTGTCTAGGGATTGGTCATGAAATACTTTCTACGGCCATTATCCACCCTCCTCTGATTTCAGCTAAGTGCAGTTGTCAGTAATAGGCACTTAGTATGGGCACTTTGTACATGTTTACCCTCTTACCCAGAAAAAGTGTGACTCAGATATTGATTATATGATTGATATACTGTTAAAAAAAGAGAAGAAAATCCACACAACTTTTTATGATTTTTGAAACATTTCATTCAGGTGCCAATAAACTGAAAAGATTAAATGTCATTTTAACAGTTGAAGTTGATGTTATACTGAAATTGATCATCATTTATTTTCAGATTTCTGAATGAGGCTTTGAGATCTGTGTAACCATGGGTAATAACCATTCCCGTCTGCCTGTGTCCCCCAGCGCTGATGTGGTGCGGCGTCCTCCCTCCAGGCCAGATGCTCCACCTAGTGCCCGCCCGGTCAGCTCCTTGGGGCCTCAGGGTCCAACCTACAACAACCCAGAAAATCGTGTTCTTCCAAAGGAGCTGCCTTCTATCCTCAAACTCCGTCCTGTGTCTATGGAACTGAGTAAATACAAAGCTGACTACGAGAACTTGTACTCCTATCAAAATGATGATGGCACAGATGTTGATGCCAATAAGAACAATATTGAAAAGAATGACCAACCATCTGGGTCTGAGACACAAAGTGATATGTTATCGAGTGCTACTGCCCCGGAAATGAATGGTCATATTCCTAATGGTTCTCCACCCGTTGTTCCTCCTGTTTCTAATGGAGATGTGCAACCTGCCAAGTCTGCACCCAGTGTTTCTACCAAGCAAGCTCCATACCGACCAAGTCATAGAAGACAAATGTCTCTTGGTCAGCAGGAGCATACTATTATGGAAGAACCAGAAGAAACCATTGAGTCTCGTGTGAAACTTGATCCTTTCATGCAGTCATACCCTGGAGCTGTGGGGCCTTCCCTGCCTGTGAAAAATAATTTTAACCTGGATTATTCTTATCAGCTCACATATGTTCAGCTGGCTGAACATAGAAGGAGCAAGACTATTGAAGAGCTAGAGAAACGGACTGGGAAAAAGCTTAGTGATCTTACTGCTGACTTGAATGAACATTCTGAAAAGCCAGCCTTTACTCGGGAATCAGCAAGTCGGGTGTCATCACGTAGTGCAGGCTCTGCCCTGAGTAGTAAGAAAAAGAAAGCCCCCGCTCCCCCTGGTCAGTCCCCGCCACAACCCCCTGGCAGTGGTATGTCTCATTCTTCTAAGAGCACACCATCCACGCCTAGAAAAGATACCTATTCAGTTGACAATGAACCCCCAATAGATTATGACATTGAATCACCTAGGAGACCACCTCCACCTGCACATAATTTTAAACTTCCACGATATTCAGCAGTCCCCGTTTCTCGTTCACCATCATCTGTAAAGATGCCCCCCGCACCTCCACCCCCTCCCATGGGTATGACCCCAAAAAGGCCAACAACTTCCTTGTCAAGGAGCGAAAGTTTGAACGTAAAACCAGAGCTTGTGCTAAAGAGAACACCAGATTTAAAGCCAGCTCCAAAAACAGCTGATGCAAATATAGGGGGTCAAGTTCCTTGGTTGCTTGAAATGAAGAACCTTTCGGAAGCAAAGGCTGCTAGGAGGCAGCAGTCACAGGAAAAACAAGAAACAACATCTGTAGATGCAGAAGTAGAGACAAATGAAATGCCCAATAGCAGCACTGTGAATGGTAATGAGGGTAAGGAACCTTCAGCTAAACTGGTGTTTGAAAGTTCTAAAAATGAAACCGATTCTGTTCAACCAAAATCAAACATTGAAAGAAGTAATTCGATGAAAGACAAAGATCTACCTGTAAATGGAGCTCCAAAACTTCAAAGACATTCGTCAACCACAACTTTCGACAGACTTCCACAGCCAAGTTTTCAGAGGCAGAGTTCTGATCCTGCTGAACTCGGGGTATCACAATTGAGTACTGATGCTGTAAGAAGGCTGAACTCGCTTCTGCAGCATGACATTATGGCTGCAGCAAATGCAAAATGCGTGAAAGTGGTTAAACAAACAACTCCTGTATCTCCAAAACCAAAGGACCCACATACAGTTTTTCGAGAGCAGTTACAGAAAGCTAGTGCTGCAAGAGAAGAAAGGGCAAAGGTTGAGGGAACTATTGATGACAAGTTGAAGCGGAACACAAGCAGCACGAGCCTTGAAGTAGGTCAAGTTCTTGATGATGACAAACCTTCAACTTCAAGGAAAGCATCTACTGCTAGTAGTAGGTCTAGTGAACCCCCTGAGGTACTTCCTAAGCCTCCAAGGTATCATAAAAATGTGACCATGAACAAAACCGGGAATGTCTATAGCAAAGCTCAGAAGGCTACAGCAGGTTCAAATGCCTCCAATAGGCAGCCAGTTCCAGCTTCCCAGGACTGGACTCCTGAGGATGACCTAGATTCAGATGATGACATGTCTGATAGAGATATTGTCACTGGTCGCAATGCTTCTGCAGATGGCTTCAAATCCACAATCATTCCAAAGTCTATGAATGATTTGAAGGTCCAGAAAAATTCAAGGAAAGACAAAAAAGCTAGTAAACCAGTTCAAAATGATGACCATAAAGAAAAATTTGGAAGTGTTAAAAGGTTTAAGAAGTCAATGCATAAAGGTGTTAGAAATGCATTTGGTTCTATAAGCAAAGCATCAGGGAAAATTCTACGCAGGCAGAAGGCTGAAGATCTTGAAACGGTTGATGATGCCCCAAGAAATTGGAGTCTAAATGCAAGTAGTGGGGGAAAATCAACTGCACAGTCAAATGGATACCACATTCCAATGTATGGGGAATATGATGATGATGCTGAGGACTTTGATGTGGAGCAGAATGGTCTTGATCATGAAGATGCTGAGTTTGAATACAGAACAAATCGCCATGGTGAATCTGACAATAGTGATGATGATGGTGATGAACCAAAGTTTGTCAGTTCTAGACATGAAAAGGCAAAATCACTGGACAGGAAGAAGCATTCCAGTGATCAGTTAAGGAGAGAGAACCTTTCGTTGGAAAGGGCAGCTGATAAGCGCTGGGCAAAGGAAAGAAAATTAGAGGAAGAGAGAAGAAAGCAGCTGGAATTAGAACTGGAAATGCATAAGTTAAGAGAAGCAGAGACTAGGGAAAGACTCAAGCGACTAGAAACTGCACATCTTCAGCAGCAGTTGGCAGCGGCCCAGCTTCTACAACAACAGCAGCAGCAGCATTACGCACCATCAGTGCCTCATCAGAACATGAGCCTGATGCCAGCTGCTGCCCTGCAGCCTGTCAATGGCTTTCATAACTATGGTGCTCTTCCCGATCCCAATCAGCCACAGAATTTCTCAAACACAATGTTTAACCAACAACTTCCTCGTAACGGTTTTCAGTCAAATTTCGGACATTATTCCCAGACATCCCCTTTCATCAGTACCTCCATGTCTGGCAGCATGCCTTATGACCTCAATGAGTACATGAGGATGATGAGTGCTCCTACTCCTACTCCCCCAACATCACAACAAATGGCTTTCTTTTTAAATAGTATGACACTGACTGGACAGCCTTTTGAAAGAAAGTCAAATCCACTTTTGTTTGACATGTTCAGTAAGCCACAATTTCCAAGTGGTGGTGATGGATTTCAAAGGCTAGATCCTACCGACTTGAAGAAGCAGGGGTTTCAAAGTTGGGCAAGTTCTCCGAATATAACTTCAACAGCAAGTGTTAATACAGGAAATAGTGGTATGCAGCTATCAGACTTTGTTGCTAGTTATAATGGTGCTAATAGTGGCAGTAACTCTGTTGTACAATCTGATGACATGAAAGTGAAGCCAACAAATCCTTTGTATAACAGTGATTCTGATTCTGAACTTTCGCCAGGAAAAACTGTTGTTGCTCGTGTCCAGGTAAAGGACTATAGGAAAGTGCCTGTTCGAACTGAATCTGGGAAATTTATGAAGAGGTATGCCAGTGAAAATGTAATTCCCAACGGTAACCTGAATTTTGACAGAAACTCCACACAATCTCTGAATAGCAAATCATCTGTGAACATTTCGGAACAGCTTAAGCACCATCGTCAGAGAAGTGTATCCCCGAGCAACAGTGTTTCCACTGTGGATAGTGCCATCTCATCCTCAGTGACCCTGAGTACACCCTCCTCCCCCACCCACTCAGTGGGGGCTCCTGGTTCCCCTCAGGTGTGTCCAAGGTCACAGAGCTCCACCCCCAGCTTTAGGACAGTCGTGGACCTCTCCAATCCAGTCACGGCTGGCTCTGCACACATTTTTGTGTAAGTATTTTATTTTATTATTCTTATTCCCCCCTCCATCCCCAAGCAAGCAGCAAAGTAGAAAGGGTATATGTTCATTCATTCTTCTGTCTATGTTACAATAAGCAAACTTGTACATGCTTTGTACTTATGATATGAAGTTGTGCATGTGCATTTATAGGAGGGGGGAAATAGAGATTAATCCTTGTTTTTAAATTAAGATTAAGATTTTTTTTATATGTTTCAAACTATTTGCAACATATCATGACTTCATTTTTGTGCAGCTATTTATCATATAAAAGCTTAAATATTCCACATTTTAAATCATAGTCTTTTCTTAGAAAATATTTGTGTATGTAATGAAGAAATTACATCATTACTGTGCTCTAAATTTGTTTTCTCACTTGTTCAAATTCAGTAGGCTAATTGTGTTTTCTCAGAAGCTATTAGAAATGCCTTATGCTATCCAAGCTTATGTGTGGATCTCACACCAATTAATGTCATTTGAAACAATAATCTCTATTCAAAGTTTAGGATTTAATGATAGTTTTATTACCCATTTATGAGTATAATGTAAATAGACTAAGGACCTTGAAATTAATTTCTGAACTTATTTGTTGTGTAACATTGTAATTTCTTGTTAATGAATCAATTCATTGTATGTTTTATTTCTGGTTTATGTATCAAATCATTGTCAACCTCCGATTTAATTGTCTTATTAATTGGAGTTACATGTAAAATCAGAAGTAATTTTTTATGTACAAGAACTCTTGTGTGCAATTATTAACTTACAGGTAGTATGGAAATATACTGATTTAAATGTTAATTTTGAAAAACAAGAAAAATAAGTATGATTTTTCACTTTTGATCGAGGACCAATAACCAAAGAGGATCGATTACCAAAAAAATTGCATAATTGATTAAAAACCTTTCAAAAATGTCAAACGAGTATACTTTTTGCTGCAGAAAAACAATTTTCTAAATTCTGTAAAGTTTGAACTTATTCTAATAAGAATTTTTCAAACTACAGCGGTTAGTAGCCTTTGGTTGCAAAAATTGTGTCATGTTTAACTTGGCTGGGGATTTAAATACTCATTTATACTCATAGTTGAAGCCGCCATAATGTTTTTCCTATACTGGCTTCATATTAAATGTGATTTAAGTCACACATAAATTAAATGTTATTGGAATTTAGAAAGATATCACACATTAAATTATTTCAGTAAAAATATTTACACAATTAGATAGTTTTCTTGATGGGTACTCGTCCGTTTGAGTCCGTTTCCTGGGCAGAGCCAGTACTTGGTGTCTTTGAGGGAGATCTAAAGAACGCTTTCTTGAACCCGAGACCTCCCGATCGCTAGGCGGACACCATTTCTACTTCGTCAAGGCGACCTTGTTTGTTAGTTGCACTGCTGTATGTTTAAATTCCAATGACTTGTAATTTAGAACTAGCAAAAATAATCCATCAGGATGTAAAGTTTGAAATGTTCATTGTCACTGGTGGGAACCAACCAACAAACTATAAACCCTTTTGAATGAGTACATATTATAGTAGGCTCATTTATCACTTAAAAGGAACCACTGCTTTTGATAGAGTGTGATTTATGCTGATCCCAGTTTTAATACAAAAACTAATGAATTGTGTGGGAACATGGGAGCATATATTTATTATGCTTGGCAGTAAGACCTCTAGCAAGTTGTATACTTCATTGGAAGTAGTAAATGTTCAACAAAATTCACACTAACTACTGGTTTTAACAGTGATTATAAATCGTTATGTTGCAATATGTAATAATAGCAACTATTCTTAAGGTGTGGTTACAAACCAGTATTTTGTTTGCATGTACGTGTATAAATGATTATTTTCAAATATGGGATGTACAGGTTTTGCCCTAATCATGCAATTGAATGCTCCGCTGCTTGATTGCACATCCATTAGGCTGTACAATGTACATGCAATCTCATATCACATGACAAAATGTAATTTGTTCAGTTTTTGTTTTCTAATTATTATCATTATTCAGTACTCTAAACTAAAGTTCCTTCTTTATTCCCTCATTTAAACACTGTTATGTAGTAATTTGTAATGAATAATACATTTCTGCTAGTTTTAGTTGGTTGGAATCATATATTATTTTGACTTTATAGCATACAAATTTCATTTCCCGCTGAGTTTTATATTATTATGCTTTCATAGACTATTTATGATAGAGATGCATTTTACTCATTTATTTATAGTTTATCTTTGTTTTGTGGTTTTGCAAAGTTGTAAGGGGATATACAAAATGTACTGGTTTCAGATTGTCTGTTGTCGTCCAGACGTGGGAATTCTTGTCCGCAGCATACATTTTTATGCCCCTGATAGGGTGGCATATAGCAGTTGAACTGTCCGTCAGTCTGTCTGTCAGTCTGTGCGTCCGTCTGAAAACTTTAACATTGGCCATAACTTTTGCAATATTGAAGATAGGAACTCGATATTTGGCATGCATGTGTATCTCATGGAGCTGCACATTTTGAGTGGTGAAACGTCAAGGTCATCCTTCAAGGTCAAAGGTCAAAAAACTAAATCCAAGGGAAGTAACAAGCTTTAAAGGGAGATAATTTCTATACCTGCCAAATGATAAATAGAAATTTTATTTCAAAGCGGCGCAGTAGGGGGCATTGTGTTTCTGACAAACACATCTCTTGTTCCATTTGAAACTATAAGTATGAAGGTCTCATTGACAAGATCAGAATTGCACAATAACCATAACTCTTGCTTTCATATTTTGAAAGTTTTTGCTTTTTGTAAATTTATTACATTTACATTTTGAATGGGGTGTATCTTGCAAACTATAGGAGATATACATTATCATTTTGACATTTGATATGTAGGTAGATCTCAATGGTGGCAAGTGTAGTGCACAAGAGACATAACTCTTGCTTTCATAATTTCACAGGAAATGCCCTTGTGAATGTTCATTCTGAAGTTTAATTTGCATTATTGGGAAACCAGTTCTTAAAACTGAACTGCCTATGCTGTCTGAAAAAGCGGCATCATATGTGGGGGTATTTCAGGCACGCAATGACATTTCTTGTTTTAAATGATCACAGTTTGCTTTAAAACTGATATAATTGCATGATTAATAACTTGTAAAACTTGAGTTTCTCTTAATTTCAGATCAAATGGAAATGATGTCAAACTGTAAGGCGCAACTTGACTGATCTAGGCTAGTCAGAGGATCACTGCCTGAACTGGGAGACCTTGTTAGATGGCATCTCAACCCAGCAACTGCAAGAGAATGGTCATGACCTGCAGGAGATAAGGTGGGACCTTTTGTCTTATACCAAACCTGACCTTTACAAAGTTGGGTGGTTTGTTGAGTATCATTACTTTACTGATACATGTTCATACCAATTGTACTCATAGCTGTGGAATTATAGATCTTATATTAGTACGGTTTGTCAAGTTTCATCGAAAATAATTGGATTGATTTTATATAAAAATATAACTGTTTTTATTGAATATGGCTATCAGTGATGAAAAGTCCAAAAAATAAATACATCTTGTTGGCTTATTTGTACTATCTATATTGAATTATGTGTAATACATGTACAAACCTTTGAGTGTATACTTTTTAAAATAAAAGCCTTTATTGTCAAATATTTGGCACAACACCTTTAAAGCCATATTAATATTTGAGTAGCTGTCCTTTTAAGTGTTTGGCACTGATGTATACCAACTGGAGATGGTCAAGCCAGATAATGGGCGAGGACAGAAATGTCACAATTATCTGCAGTGGGAAGGTTTGTTTGTTTGATATCATCAATTGGTACAAATATTTTGGGCCAAGCGGTGTTGGCAATCTTTGTGGTTTGGCGTTTTGAATATGGCCACTAGAAATAGCTGGGATAGTATCAGAAGTTTGTTGTTTGAAGACTTTTGTTAATTCCGTTGACCCTGTAGGCGTGGACAGGTAGCGCCAAACTATTTTGTCATTGCCAAACATTAAGAAGAACATCAGATACAGTGATTGCTGATCAGAATCATTATTAATATGGTATTTAGGAATGTCTATTTGTAATTCAGTTGATATTTCAGTGTATGTCAAACCTTTTCGTTACTCCGAGCATTTTGATATTGGCAATAATTTGGTAAAAAAGTGAACATTAGCACTGCCAATGTACATCTTCATGTTAAGTATAGGCAAATATGGAACAAATAAGTTGGTGCATTTATTTATGTTTTCTGGTATATTTTCTGGTATTCTAAAATGGAAATTGTTATGCTATTTATCCAGAACCAAGAAGTACTTATATGTAGTTACATGTACATTTGGATTGCTTGTTAATTCGATTGGAACAAACTAAAATAATAATAAATAAATGATGTTTAATTGTTTGAGAAAACTTTTGTATTTAAAAATTAAAAGTGCAAGTGTTATGTAATGATGCATAAACTTTCATGTTTTTATGGCTTTTTACATATCAATTTTCCTTATTGTCTAGACACAAACTGTTATTCATGACACAAAACATGATTATATCCAGTTAAGTCACCAATCAATGTCAATTTTCATGTATTATTGGTTAAAGATGTTATTATTTATATTGGACTGTTTATGATTGTTGCAAGATGTTATGATACACTTTAATAATGTTAGCTGACTCCGTAAAGTTGTTTATTATTTGTTGTGATTTTACAATTTAAAGTACTAAAGGATTGTTAAGAAAGTAATTGGAATGACAGTCATACACATTAATTATATTGTGATTTGATTTGAAATTATAGTCAGACTTGTTGTTTTAGGTGCCTTAAAATGGCCTATATGTTAGTCAATATTTACTCAATTATATTTTTGAACCATGTAGGCATGATCATTATCAGTACCTGTGGAAATAAATTTGTTTGATATTGTTTTCAAGTTTTTGTTATAAATATGATTCTTTTAGCAAAACTATCTATTATATCATTACTGTTTGAAATTATATTTCTGCCGTTATAATTTCTTTCCTTGAATATAAACAACTTTACGCTCACAGTTGTTTTTATATGAACACTGTTGCTGCATATTGGACATAATAATTGGTACCATTTCGGAAGTACACAGAATACCAAAGTTTTTTTCTCAATAAATAAAGTTAATCACATAATTGTATTCATCCTTTTTATTTGTATGAAATTATCATAAAAAGCATGCAAATTGTTCAAATACATCTTTAATTTAAGTATTGAAGGAAATTCACAGGAACTTGAAAAATCTCACAAAATTTGAAAGATATACAAGTGTAGATAATCACATGTTACATGTATGTACATCACGTTTTTGGAGATTTTTCTCTTAAGTAATGAAAACTCATAACCAGTGTTAGCCAGTATAAAAGAGGAATAAGCTCGATATTATGTGAAAACATGCTTTTCATTTTAAATTTTATTCATAGCTTATGGGGAAATTGATTGAAGATTTATATGCTAACATGGCCATGTTTTGATGTGGACTATAGAACTGTGACCACTTAAATTTATGCAATAAGAAAGATAAGAACTGATCTGAAAAAAAGATTATAATGTACTTTATATACATATGTCTACCTAAGACTAGGGTGTTATGAGGAGAACTGGTATTACTGTTATAACCGCAACTGCTAAAATATGCTCTGATTTAAAATGAGCCGTGGTCTGGGAAAACCGGCCAAATGCATGTGCGTAAAATGTCGTCTAAAATAAGCCTGTTCAGTCGTCACAGGCTAATCGGAGACGACACTTTCCACCTTGACTGGATTTGCATTTAGAAGAGACCGCCTTTTTTAAAAGGCAAATTCCATAAAAGCGGAAACTGCAAAGGCTAATCTGGGATAATGCTTAATGCACATGCATGAAGACAGTTTTCCCAAAGAAAGGTTGAAAATTATTGTAAGCATTGTTTCTTAATTTTATACAGATAAAATGTTGTTGTGAATTAAAAATACTTAAAAGGCTTGTAGTTAGTAAAATAATTTGAATTTACAAAGTGCTATCAGATATTTTGATTTCATTATGTATTTCAGAATTAGTGCACCTGTTTATTGTTTTGATATGTGTTAAAGTATAGGTCAAAATCTGTTACCATTATAAGTGTATTATCTGATGACTCAATTACATGTTATGTTATCTCTACTTTAAATATGTGTATATGCATTGTTTAAAGCTAAACCCTTTGAGCGCTGGAACCGAATTTTGAAGGCCTTTGCAAACAGTTTGGATCCAGATGAGACGCCACAGAACGTGGCGTCTCATCAGGATCCAAACGGTTTGCTATTCTGATAGTATTCTTGGAAAAAAAATCGAAGAAAATGCTAATTTTAGAAATTCAGCAGACAATATTTTAGCAGACAACAAATTTCCCAGCATGCAAAGGATTAAGAAATGTTTCTGTAAATATTTTCATTTAATACATGTTATCTCAAAACTGTAGGATTTGTAGCTGATATTGCATAAATTCTTCTGAAAGGTATGGTTAAAAATAAGATTAAAATTTATCCCAAGCCTGCATTGACAAAATAACTAAGTTGTATTTTCATTTTATAAGGATCAACAATCATGTGCAATATGATGACAATTTTGTGTGTGTCATGTCAATTTTCTTTTGTTTATTTTCACAATAAGGAAATGTAAAAACAAAATGATGAGATTAATAGAATACCAGGTTATAAAGATAAGTTTATTAAATTTGACCTACTTTGGTTCAAAATTAAATGTTTTCCATTTGACCCTGCATGAAGACGCTGCGACCGACAACCTGTAAATTAACTCTGAATTAAACACACACAAAAGATAAGTTTATTATCGCAATGCTTAGCATGACAAGGCTGATGCTACAGGTTTTCTAAGCCTCACTGCATAACCTTATCTGTACCTGTATTAAGCACTGACCTTAGTCTATAATAAAGTATTCTCTATAAGTGTTCATATGTTGCATTGAATACATGTATGCGTAAAGTATGTACACACGTGTATGGACTGGAAGGATCTCATTGTATGTAAGCAATATATACTTATTGTAAATGTTTGTAAACGTCTGTTATGCGCTCTTTACAATTCACAATGTGCATATTGCATCCATTATAGGAACACCACTATCTTAACACACCAGGTGTGGGTATTTATACTATTTGTGAAAATATTTATATTATTTTTGATGTTTGTTAAATAATTGTATCCTCATTTTCATTTTGGTATCACATGAGATCATATAGGGCTTAACACTATTTTATAATATTGTATTTGTATTTATATTTGATGACACATTTATTAATAAGTGCTATACTTTAAATAAAAATGCATGATTCAAAAATATGTTGACATGTATTGTTGACCCAACACAATTATTTGCCAGTACCTAATAAATACTTAATCAATATTGAATTCCAATACATTTTAACATCATACATTTGGTGTACACATTTATTTCAGTTAAATAACTGTGCACAATAATTGTATTTTTTTGTACATGTATCATCTAAACATAAAGAAACGCATTTTATATAGAAACATCTATTTTTATATTTAATATTTCGTTCAAAGTTAAGTGTTATTATGATATACACTAGTTGACTTGTGTGTTTTTGTTGAGATGTTATATTTCTTAAACAGCTATAATAATAGTAGATCATAATTACATATATTTTATTAAAATTTACTAATGGTGCCCATGTGTTGATCAACACATAGTTTATATGTTGATTATACATGTATTCACTATGACTGTTTTATAAGAATGTATCATTCAAATCACATTGTTATAATACATATAGCATGTATGTTTTATACGACAAATACAACATATATTTAACGGCACATCGTTTTCCTGTTTACTACTTATCATTGCTGTCATTTATATAACTAAATGCCGATATATACATTTTTATCTAGAATCCATTGGAATATAAAGTTCTTGAATGATGCTGGAAAGCACAATGCTATTCAGACAGTTTTGAATATGTTGGCAATGTAAAACCCAATAGGAGATCATATGAATTCCCCACCTCTGGGATTGGATTGAACTCACAACCTCCGAAACTACGACAGTTACCATAACCATAAGGCGAGTGGGAGTTTTCACCACTTTAATTGGAGCTCGTCTTCAATGAGACACTTTTCCTCTAAACAAATAAATCCATAAAAAGAGAAAGTGTTCCTGACTAGCCTGTGCATACTTTTCCGAGACCAGCACATTGCAATTTTAATGTAGAATTGCCAAACTGAGATAGTCTTTTCTAGGTCAAGAACATACCTTTAACAAAACTGGGCCTGTATTCACAACTTACGATATCTTTACGAAGCTTTATGTACACCGACCCAGTGATCCATACGGTGATTGGGGAATGTGTATGTTGTAATTGAATATGCACGCTACCGTCAAGGCCATTCAAATGTGCACCGAATCTTAAGAATATATTGGTTGCGCTTTTAACCGACGAAACCGAAACTGCATTTGACATTCTATCATCACAAATGGATCACGTATGCGCAATTTATTGATTTAATGTATTTGCTTATGAAATGCTTATTTGGGGGATTTCACATACATGTATTTAAATTGTGCCACGTCATTTGTCATACATTTCACAAAATTATTCTGCATTAGAATGTGCGAATTAAGCGTGCATTAAATGAAACTGAGTTCTCCTCAAATCGTTGTTGTCATGTATATAAAGATACGGTCATTAAATTTGTTATTACAGAGTGGAATACTGTCATCATGTGTCATAATAATTCGTAGCCAAAAACACGCAGTATTGAATATCTTTAAAGTCGAATGTGAGATACCTTTTACGACCGGAGTCGGAGGCATGTCACACCACATCGTCATTTAAACGTATATAAAGTCGGTCATGTCATGTGTGATATTACATTCATACTTTCCAATCCCATTTCTTCCTAGTCTTAAGTGTCAAACCCGGAACAACAGAGCTTGTATTTAATGTGGTATTCCCACTGACGATATAATTTTTACAATATCTCTATAATGTATAGCGGAAAGATACTTAATGGAATACATGTGCCACTCTAAAAAGGCTATGCGTTGTTTGCTAGTACGCAAATTTAGGGGACACATGATCGATTAACTTGCAAACAAATAAAGGCTATTTGTTGTTGCTACTACGCAAATTTAGGGGACACATGATCGATTAACTTGCAAGCAAATTAAGGCTATTTGTTGTTGCTAGTTCGCAAATTTAGGGACACATGATCAATTAACTAAATTTAACTTGCAAACAAATTAAGGCTAATTGTTGTTGCTAGTTCGCAAATTTAGGAGACACATGATGTATGAACGTGCACAAACGTCTGCCATGTGCATGTTAGACCTGGAGGCGAGATTTGGTTTGGTGAGTCGTTTTACCTCCGATATCGTGGAGGAAGGGATTTGTGTATTATTTGGAGAATTTAAAAATTAAAACACAGTTGTATAACTTATTGTTAGGCCAATATAAACGAGAATCAGCCGCTTTACTAGCTTCAAATGCATGCAAGTGCTCATATTTTCAAAACTAAAATGTCGCTTGATAATAACGTTTTAACAAACCTATGAAATGCAACATTAATAACACATGCTCTGAACCAATTTAGCAGCATTCTATTGAAATAACTATAACTCCCTTGAAATCGACGCATTAATTTATCTCTTATATGTGACTCAACAGATGTTCTTCCGCAAGGGCAAACCTGTCAGTTTCATAAAAGTAAGATACCATAAAATCACAACACGCTTTTATAACAATTTAACGGCCGCGGGTAACTGACACAATGTAGTAGTTACAAATTGTTAAAGAATGTTGATAGGTCTGATAACGTCGCCTCGTTTTCTGTTGCCGCAACCATAAAACCACCATCAGTACCTTTTAAAAACAAACATTAAGAAATAGCCCAAGGGTGCTTTGCTATAAAAAGGCCTCCATTGTTCACGCCATTATTTCCTTACCTTATCTGGTCATCATGAGTGTAAATGGTAGAAAGAAAAACACACACACAGAATGATCGAATTTGTGTTATTGTATAAAATGTAATGTAATCGATAAGCTTCTGGCAGGGCATACCATGAACAACCAGAATGAAAAATCGTTCGTTTTTATACATACATGTAATCGAAAGCATGCTTTAATAACAAAATTTGACAAAACAGAAGCAAAGATGTTGATGAACTAGAACACGGAAGATGTAAATGTTAAATAGTTTGCATTCGAGTATTTAACTTGCCACCATAATCCCATGTTCATTTAAAGAGCCTTTCACATTTACCGCACTTATAATAGCGCCACATGCACCCATGGGCTAGTGAAGGGGAAAACTCATAGATAATTTACAGCGACTTAGGCTTTAAACATACGCACCCCACCCTGTCATTTAACCCATTTATGCCTAACGTCTAGAAAAAAGGCCTTGGCAAACAGCGTGGACCCAGATGAGACGCCGCATGATGCGGCGTCTCATCAGGGTCTGTGCTGTTTGCTTAAAGTAATATTTGTAAGAAATATTCTAAATATAGAAATAAATAAACTAGACATCCCCGATTTTGGAAATAAATTGATCCAATTTAGAAAGATGGGAGAGTCCACTACATGTAGGTATAAATGAGTTAAGTAAGACCTTTCAGTTGTGTCGCGATCGTCGAAACGTGTGACGCCTTCATCAACCACTTTACGAGCGTAATTTTGGTAACAAAATAAACCGCGTTCGTCGTAACATGTGACGCCTTCATCAACCCACTGTACAGGTGTGATATTGGTAAGCCACACATCAAGATTTTTTCTATGAAAATAACCATTCACAAAATGTACACAAAACAGTCTTATTCTTATGATTCGGAAGACATTCGTTTAGCAGCTGTGTGAGTAAGGACCTTTAAGATAAGTCTGTTTAGAGATCCCACTCGATTCCACTGTCAGATACCCACTTTCAATTCCCTCCACTCCTTGATAATTATGGTATGTATCAGATTCATCACAGGCGTGTGTCTGAGGATGACTTAATGACAGCGGGAAGAAAACACCTTATTTCGAACTTACCTATTCCCTAGATATGAACAACTTTTCTCCTATAATTTAAATGAACCCACTGGGTCGCATTACGTGTATAAGTATACTTTAAATAAACCCACTGAATAACAAAATTTCGACAGTAAACACTGGACGATAACAAAAGCTATTCATATTTGTGCGAGATTTCATAAATAATAATTGATTACACTTCAACAACTTTGTAATATTTTTGTCTTTCGGCCATGAAATTTCAGTTGATAATAAGCATTATATTGGCATACGCATGATATTTTTTAATGTTTTATTCAAATGAACCATGTAAATAACAACACAGATGTGATCGGCTACTAAAATGCGTGTTAACTAAAGGGAGATAATGACCGAAACTTAAATGAAATGTATGCGTAGTGATCTTTCTTGCTGCTATGTACGATTTAAGGATATAACAACATACAAGTAAATAACGATATAAATAAACCTGACGTTATACCGAACATGTTCATAATTGCCACAATGATTGTTTATGATTATAGACTATTTCGTACATGATTAATGTATAAACTGAAATGTTGTTGGATAGCTAATTAGTAACTTAAATAATTAGCGTAAAATAAAATGCAAGTTTTTCCCCAAAGTATGTGACTTATGTGAAATATGTAACTTCATGTGAAAAAACGTTACCGCTTTATGACGTCAGAATTCATGACGCCGTTGCTACGTAGATCACGCTGCTGAAAAGTTCGCGTCAAGACCAATAGCACACCATCGTTAAACTGGAAAATGTTTGGTAATCAAGAAAATATGAATTAATATTTAACATTATTGAAATGAGCGCCCACATACCAGGCAAAATCGCGCACTCGATTGGCTCCCAGGCGGGCATGGTCAACATGCGTCTGATAGGCCAATACGTAGTTGACCTCCTGGAGGCATGCTACGAGGTTCAGACTGCGTACCGGAAGTGCCAGGACGACCTGAAGCAGAGTCGGGAGCTCATGACGCAGAGCGAGCGCTCCATGGACGCCTTGGGAAGCAGCGTGGAGAACTTCCGGGGCGCCATGGACCAGATGGGGGTGAACATGCTGCAGGATAACGTCACACTCGCCAAAATGCATCTGCATATAGACACACTGAGGCGCGAGATAGGTTTGAGAATGGTTTTGTATTATTATCGTACCGGTATATGAGTATTTGGTTAATCTGCTTTCAAATATTTTATGTACTTACATCAACAATTATTTTGATAACATTCTAGTATTTTAAGAAGGCGCTGTATTGTTAACTCGACTATGTTATACCAGTAGATCATTTTAAATTGTATAGGGATACAACAAGTACATTATTTTTTTTTCTCTTCAAATTCGACAAAACAATCCAACAAAACTCAAACTTGGCTACAAGTTCTTTTTGGTTGTGTATGCTTTTATGTATGTATAATTTGCGCCCAATATAATGATCACATATAATATATCTATATTACTAGTTAAAAAATAAATACATACAGTATTACTTTGTCTGTTTTATGCAAATGTATATATCGATCTAGCAGCGTTTACATTAAATAAAAAAAAACACACAAACACACACATTAAAGTTTTCACAAAATATATCTTTTTACCGTTTTATAAAGTAAACATAAATTAATAAGATCTAAAAAATATACCATTTTTTAAAGGCTATGAACTACACTTTAATTATAAATATTGATTTGGAGCAATGTTGAAATTAACAATTTAAACTACACAGCAATTTACGTCATATTTATGAATTCGAAATATACGAACTTTGCGGCTGGTGCAAATATAGATTACTTTATTTCAAGTAGCGTATCAAAACATGAAATGATAAGGAAATTCTTTTATATCCGTGTAAGACTATATATCCATTTCATTTGTGTTCATATTCAATAGATATTTCCAATCATCTATTCACCGCCGTGAATATATGTTTTATATGACCAGTCATGAAATGAAAATTCTGTCTTACTTGAAATCAATAAATATGTCGCGTTCTGAGAAAACTGGGCATAATTCATGTACGTAAAGTGTCATCCCAGATTAGCCTGTGCAGTCCGCACAGGCTTATCAGGGACGACACTTTCCGCTTTTATGACATTTTTCGTTTAAATGAAGTCTCTTCTTAGCAAAAATTCAATTCAGGTGGAAAGTGTCGTCCCTGATTAGCCTGTGCGGACTGCACAGGCTAATCTGGGACGACACTTTACGCACATGCATTATGCCCAGTTTTCTCAGAACGCGACTCAAATATTCTCAACGCGTTCGACGAAACGTCCTACCTTATTGTCCGAACACATTCTACGGCTCGTTTGTTTTTCAGCGGAGAAGAATCAACGGATAGAGCGGCGCGCCCTGGAGGTTCCCAAGTACCAGGACACTAGTCAGAGCATCCGGGACCTCCGCAAGGGAAGGGGTAAGGTCACATCGTAGGGGACTGGAGTATAATCCTCATCTATAAGGGGAATGCAGTCTACCACCTTGCAAGGCAAATTTCTACCACCTAGCAGGTGACTTGCGTCTCCCACCTTATAAAGGACTTGAGTATCCCACCTAGCAGGGCATTGCGTCTTCCACCTTGTAGTGGGCTGGAATCTCCAACCTAGTAAGGGACTGGCGTCTTCCACCTAGTAGGAGACTTGATTCATCAATCTAGTACAGGGCTCGAAACTCTCACATAGTAGAGGGCTGGAGTCTCCAACCTATGAACTCCAGACTCTATAAGGACTGGAGTTTCGCACATAGAAGTGGTTTTAGTTCTCCCACCTAATAGGGGGCTGGAGTCTCAAATCTAGTAGGGGGTGGAGTTTACGACCTGGGGTTCCTCAAATAGAAGACGACTGGCGTATCCAACCTAGTATAGGGCTGAAATGCCCGACCTTAATATGCGAGTGGAGTCTCCAACCAAGAAGGGGAATGGGTCTTCCACCTTGAAATGGGGNGGGGGGGGGGGGGGGCTGTGTCTCCTAACTAGTAGGGGAATGGTTCTACTACCTAGTACGAGGCTGCAGTCTCCCACGTAGAATTTACATTGGGTATCTCACAAAGAAGGAGCTACCTTTGCGAAGTAATTAAGTGACTGGCGATTCCCACCTATTAAGAAAATTAAGTCTGGGGTATTCCACGTAATACGGTAATGGAGACTCCCGCCATATGGGCGACTGGAGTCTCGCACTACGAAGGTAACCTTATGATGACTGGAAACTTACAGGGGAATTAGGGTCCTCCATCTAATACGGGACTAGATTCTTTTTTTCTGGAGGGTGACTTGCGTCTCCCACCTGGTTGTGGGTTAAATCTCCCAACTAGTTTTCGACTGGCGTCTCCCACTTAATAAGATTCTGATGTCTCCGTCTAAGTAGGCGAATTGAGAATCCCACCTAATAGTGGACTGGAGTGCACCACTTAGTAAGGTATTAGAATCTCTTAGAAGGTACTGAAGTCTTCCGCATAGAAGGAGACTTGCATGTCCTACCTAAAAAGTGACAGCTATCCAACCAAATGGGGGGGGGGCGGGGGAGGCGTCTCCCTAGCAGTAGTGGACTGGAGAATGGTCTAGAAGGGTCTGGGGTCTTCCACCAAGGAGTGCACCGGGGTCTCCGACCCAACTATGGTATTTAACTTTAACTTTACTTTAAACATATTTTATTTCCAAATGATGACATTGTACAAATATATACATTGGTCCCTACATACATAATGGAAAAGGGTTAGACCTGAAGTTCTTCAACGCTATCGGGGGTCTTTCTCTTGCGATAATTTTAACATGTTGTAATGGTGACAAACTTACCTCAATATTAATGATGTCATTTGCACAGTAACCAATGGAGAACATTACACACAAACATTAGATTAATTATATGGTGACAATAGTACTACTAATTATAACAGTAGTTATATAGTATTATTAATAATAATGATAATATAGGTAATATACAGATATATTATACACTAAAGGATATTAATAATGATAGTAATAATAATAGTAATAAGTCCTGTCCAGCAAAATAAAAAAAATGTTAGCTAAGTAATGAATTGCTTTGTTGTAATAATATATTTTTTAACTTAGTTAAAAATGAAGGTGTTGTTTTCATTATTTAATAAAGGCTTACATAAAGGAGCATCTCACAATTAAGGGGATGGAACGATCAAATGAAACTAGATAGTATATACCTAGAAGGTATTTGAAGTCTCCCAATCAGAAGTTGACTGACCTCTTCCATCCCGTGAACGACTTGAGTATTTTACACATTGGAGGCTAGAGTCTCCCACCTTTTAAAGGATTTGAGTTTCCAACCTGCCTATACACATTTTGGCCGTGAATAGCATATTTAAAGATAAAATGATTTGACGTTGATATATTTCAATTTAATGAATCAAAATCTTTGAAATACGGCTATGTTTCAACATTAATTGAGTTGTAACGTGTGATCTAGAAACGGTTTTGGTATTAACTACATCGGGGCAGGTAAATTTAAACTTCTTTCTAAGATTTCTAGCACACACATTAAGGATTAATATAAATACGCTATGAGTTTAAGCGAGTTATGACCCCTGTATATGGTTTCTAGAACCACACAAATACGCCCGAGTTCAACGAGTTATGGTGCCTGTGTCTGGTGAAAGGATCGAAACAAAATGCGCCTTGATTTCTCGCGAGTTTTGTCCCCTGTGTCTGGTTTCGTGGTCGATACAAATGCACCATGAGTTTCCGCGTGTTATGGACCCTGTTTGTGGTATCAGGGACAATACAATTACGCCATGGCTTCTCGCGAGTTACCGCTCCTATGTGTGGTTTGTTTCAGAGCGCCTGGAGCTGCAGCTGACGCGTGTCAACAACGACATCGACACCCAGTATGAGGAGCTCTTTGACGCCCAGGAGCGGCTCGCGGCGCTCAAGGTATTCACATCGGCCGCTTTATAACATTGGGGAGGTGAGCGGTTAACGCCCCATCCCCTCCTGGTTTAAAGTGTGCTTTATATGCTACTTTTAAATAAGATGATATCACAGTTTTGTTGCCAATTACTTTTTTTGGTATTGGTATTGTTATTATGAAATCCGTTATTTGATAATTATGCTTGAAGATTTTTGTTTGGCAGTACTGCGTCTTTTCAAAAAATATAATATTAAACATATATGATAACTGAAAGTCCGAAGAAAATATTAATATTACGCAATCTAGCTAACTTCGAAAATGAAATTGCCTTCCTTAATACGTATATTGTATTTCCGGTCCGCTGCGCAGGCGCACAGGGATGCAAACCAGGCGGATAGGGAACGCCATCTAGCAGACCTTAAGGATCAAACCCGCGATATCAATGCGAAGAAGAGGACAATCTTTTCTGTAGATTCAGGTAATGTGTTATTTGGTTAAAAAACATTTGAAATCCGCTCAAGCTAATCAGGGATGACACTTCCCGTTTTATGGAAGTTTTCGTTTAAAGGAAGTCTCTTCTAAACAAAAATCCAGTCTAAGCGGAAAGTGTCGCGCCTGATTAGCCTATGCGGGCAGCACAGGCTTCTCTAGGATGACACTTTACGCACCTGCATTAAGCCCAGTTTTCCCAGAACGAGGCTCATTTTATGAACGATTCCACCAAGTCTGCCTATCCAGAATTGCTGTCACATGCTTGATCCACATATACGTTGTTGGATGTTTTATAACGCATAAGGGGCGCTTAACTTTAACTTATCTATCTGACCTTTTTATCAAACAATTTATGAAAGTTATAGCAAAGTATAATTGTATAATGTATATTGTAGGATCACTGAACATGTCAGAACTCTACGTTAATCCCGCTGATGCCAGGCGTATCGAGACGGAATTAGAAAACCTACGTCACCAGGTATACGCTGGCGCAAATAACGCCTTGCACATATGCTCCAATATTTATAGCACTAAACATTTTTTAAGTAATGTAAAAATAACTTTATGTAATTATTTCTCTGTTAAAATATTTTCTTGGAACAATGCTTTCTTCGCCCGGTTGTAAATTCCCTATTTGTTTGTTAGTCTCCCTACCTGTTTAATATTTGTTATCATGCACAACACATGTACTTAACCCATTAATGCTATAGCGTCTAGAAAAAAGGCCTTGGCAAACAGCGTAGACCCAGATGAGACGCCGCATGATGCGGCGTCTCATCAGGGTCTCCGCTGTTTGCTTAAATAATTTTTTTCTGTAAGAAATATTCTAAATATAGAAATAAATTTACTAGACATCCCTAATTGTGGAAATAAATTGATTCAATTTAGAAGGATGGGAGAGTCCACTAGGCATAAATGGGTTAAATTCGAAATGTGTTTGGATAGCAAAATACCCGATGCCGCAGTTGAAACAATTCTTTAAAAGAATATAATTGTTGTGTATACATGGATTTAAATTGTATTATTTGCATCGTGCTTAATTTGTTTTCCCCTGTTCTGGTCACGCGTTAAATCTTGTAAAAACAGCAAGTCCTTGCGAGACGGCACATTCAGCTACAAACGGAGGACCGGAACTTCCTGATGGAGACGGCGGCTCATATACGGCAGCGAGTGACTGCCCTTGAAGCTCAGGTTCGCAAAGAGTCAGGAGACCATCGGTTGCTGTCGGCACTCACCCGGGAACCTAACTGGTACCCGGATATGACGTCACCGAGCCAGTGGTACTCGTCACCACCACTGTCACTCGAGCAACTTAGGTTGTTGCGCGATCGCCACCATAGCACCAGCTTTCCCGTTCCGGAAACTGTTAAAAATGATGACGCCGGTGCTTCCGCGAGTTTGATCTCCAATTCACTCGTCATGGACTTATCTAAAGACAGCAGCAGCGTCGTTTAATACAAAATGTTTTACATTGGTAACTGTACTTCATTATAGATTAATCATATTTCCGTTTGTTAAACTGTTAAGAGATACTGCACGTATTTGTATTTCTTCGTGTTTTCTTGTATTGTATTATTTCGATATTCATATCATAGTGTTATTTGACTTTACTACACGTTTAATTTTAACAAAACGAACATGTACAACAATAGTCTTTTATTTACTATAATGCATCATTAGAAGTATTGCAACCCAGCGCTCAACACAATTGAAAATGGGGGCATGGTCAGCTTTGTTCTGCTTTTTAAGATAGCTACACTATTCCTTAGCAAACTAGACTAGTATTCGGCTGGAAACGATATTTTTGACCCATTTTACGCTGACGTCATTTTCGAGTAAAACGTTCAGTTGTATCTACTGTTTCGCTTACTTTTACAACCCATTGTTGCGATAAGCAATATTTTTATATTGAAGTTAGCCATAAACCGAAATTAACTAGTCCGTGAACGAAAATGTTCTGCATTTTCTTTGGATTTTCAATGGCGTACCTTCAGCGTATATAATAATCAATACAGAAGTGCACAGATCCACATTGTCAATATCCGGATTGACTTCCTTTTTTTTTTTTTTTTTTTATTTTTTATTAACAATAACTTGCAGACTCTCTGTCTGTGTTGTCATATTGGCGATTATAGACGCTATTTCTTTGTTTGCTTTACCCGGAAGTAGTCAAAATATTGAACTAGAGTTAATGTATCATTTGTCGTTGACGTTTTATATAATGACGGTATTAATTTTATAAATATTTCGCTGAACAAACTGTCCAAATATTCCACTTAAAGTATTCTACTTTCACAATATGTGTTCAATACCAGGTCAAACTCCTTAAAGATCATCCGGAAACACGCTTTATTCAGGTAACACTGCACATGTTAACAACAACAACAACTTTCAATATATGGGTCACACATGATCAGGTTGTTGATGACAGTTGTAATGATAATATATTGTATCCCTTTTTCTTTACAAAATTTAAGAAATTTATTTTATGACATTACAATTAAACATTTATAAATTAAAGTAATATTATATATGTAATCCCAATCGGGTTTTCAATGATAACTTACATTAAGCTGTATATAGTAAAAACGTCACCTAAAAAATATTTAAAATTGGAATACAACATTACATCATCACAGCCGTTAGTCAAGGGCGCCACCTCTTTTTGTGATGCATTAATAAATGAGCCAATGCTACTTCCGAGGTGGCGCAAAGGACCGGATGTTTTAAATTTGACGGTTAATTATTCAGTGTGAGTAGGTATACTATGTTTTTTTTCAACATAGTTCGCATTATTTAAAAAATCGGGCAATGAAGTGCGAGTCAGCGAAGATTAGTGTATCCACAAATGTACAGAAACATGCAATCACAACCCATTTGGAAACGTCATTACCTTTATAAATTGTTGCATGGTAGAGTTTGTGAAAGCAAATCGATGTAAATTGCCCTTGTGACGATCAAATTCCACCCGATTTATTTGCTACCGACATCAAACGACTGCGTTCAACATATATTAGTTGCTGCATGCACAAACACATTGCCTTCTTGCAGATCTAATATTTTATTTTGTATTTTTCTAAAAGAGATGGATCCAATGCCAATGATGTGGCGCTAAGGACATAAGGTGGCGCCAATGCACGATATTTAAATGCTCACATGACTTACATTTGATAGATAATGTTCCTTTTTCATATTTCTTCTTATTTTTTCAACGTCAATACGTAAACCCAAATCTAGACAGAACATATACACATAATGTTAAAAATAAAATAAAACAATGTAAATAAGTAAATGTATAAGTAAGCAACTCAATTAATGAGTCAGCAAGCTCAATAAATAATTTTAAACGATATAAACACCAAAAACATGTGTGTAATTCTCCATAAAGACAATAACTTAATTCTCAACCTCCTCAAAATATTTATTCTTAAACAAATGTGTTTATACAGTTAGATGATTTGCGAAATAATAAAAAGATGTTACTTCTGCTTGAAACGATGATTTTTGTCCCCTTATCCAAATGCTAAATTCACTAAAAGGCAAATACCAAGGAATCTTAATTAGCATAACATAAGTCGTTTATGTCCCCTAACATCTCCGGAAAATTGGGATAGTTCGGTCTTTTATCGTTAACCCTTTTTTTTTATTACACTCAAGTTACTTTCCAGTTTTATAGTATATTTAATGATCGACATCTTCAAAATCTCCGTGCAACACATGTTTCTGCATAACAATGTTGACTCTACTTTACTTAAGATCGAACATTTAACCTGGAATACCACACAAACAGTGTTTGGTCGGAACCCAAACATAAAATAGCTGAACATGTGCATTGGCGCTACCTCATGTCATTAGCGCAACCTCCTTAGCCTTTGCTCCATCTCTTTTGGAAAACCCCTAAATTAGCTATTAGATTGACAAGAACCCAATGTTTTGTGCATGTAACGACCTGTACGTGTTCAAAGCAATGCTTTGATATTAAAAGCGATTTCATTTGGTGGAAATTTGCTCGTAACACAGGCAAAATACATCGATTTTCTTGTGATAACTTTACCATTCCACAACTTATAAAGGTCATCATGTTTTCAATTGGGGTTTTATTATATGTTTCTGTACATTTGTGGATGAATACATCTTCGCTGAATCGCACTACATTGCCCGATTAAAAAACAAATGCGAAATGTGTTGAAAAAACCCTTAAAAAACCTACTCTACCTGTATATCCGTGAAATTTTAAAATATCCGGTCCTTTGCGCCACCTCGGAAGTAGCATTGGTTCATTGTTCAAGGCATCGCAAAAAAGAGGTGGCGCCCGTGATTTACGGCCGTGATCATGTCAGTTTTTATTTATCTTAAAACTTTGTTGTATTGCTGTGTTTTCTTCTGAATTGATACGCTTCATGTAAACTATAAATTTCCATTAAATGGACTTGTTCACAGTTTTGTAAAATGACGATTTTCAAATTTGGTTTCATGTTTTCAAAAAAATATTGCAATTTTTAATAACATTATTAGCAGGCAAATAAACGCTCTTGACTTAGACAAAGGTTTAAAATATTGGTTCATTAACGGATAATCATCATTCGAAATCTGTAAAATAATAAAGCGATTATATAGAAGATATTTGTTATGTCAGTGTAGGATCGTTTGTTATTTCACGAGTGATCATAGAAGATATATTTTCACGAGTGGCGCAGCCACGAGTGAACATATTATTTTTCTATCATCACGATTGGAATAACAAACGATCTTACACTGACATGAACACATTTTCTGTTACTTTTATGCCCCTTTTTCAAGAAAATAATTAACAGTTGTTTCCCTTTCGCTGAAAAGTGACCCTTTCTCCCGTGGCGTACACAAGGGAAGAACATCTTGATATGATAATCTAAAAATAGAAAGAGTAGTTCCGAAAATTTGTTATTTTCACTGGTGAAAATAACAATTTGTTTATTTTCACTTCTGTTATTTCACTGCAGAAATGTCATATTTTATCAAAAGGTATAAAAGAAAACGCTTTTCCTCGATAATTTGGAACACTTATCGAGTATTAATATAAAGGTTATGTTTCGCTGTGCATCATGGAACTCTGCGTGGTGCAGATGTAGCGTGTTAGGTTTTACTACCAAAGGACCCGGGTTCGAATCCCGGTGACGGCAATATCTTGTATTTAACTTTAGTTTTCTTGCTATAATTAGGTATTTATATTAAAACATTAAATATTTGTTAGAAAGCATATTTAACGACATTTTTCCAAATAACAAAAACTCTGTGAACAAGTCCCTTTAAACAATTCAATTTGGTTGGACACTGCTCGTGCACGAGTGTGACAGCAACATATTACTATTGGGACTAAAGGCTGTAACAGGATCATCAGCAACATGTCCAGTGGTATAGATCAGATATTAATCACACTCGGACAAACATAGCCTCCAGTTCATCATGTATAGGGGAAGCTTCAGCGACGTTATCTAATACTTGTACAATATTATGTGCTTTAGAAGGACATTATTCTGTTCAGTAAGATTACAGCTTAGATGAAAATATATTATTTAAATCTTGGACTTCAATATAATTATTTGTATATAATTATACAACGTACCTCTGTCACGTAAGACATAAGTATGTATACATATGCATTCATTCTACTATTTATACTTAGTGGTGGATATGACGGATATCGAATCATTGAATTATATTAACCCATATCCCAATAGCGGACAGGGAGGATCCGTACTGGACTGCGCGATTTGCAAATATTTTAACATAGAACATTGAAGGGAAGAATACATTAAATACCAAATTCAGCAATCTAATTTTTTAAACATAGAAAAACAATATATTTATACTTTAAGACTGAACAATTGTTTCTTCTATTTATAAGAAGATCTGAATGTTATGGCACTAAGCATACACACATGTATGTGCTTTAATAATTTAATAGAATAGTTTTTTATGATTTAATGTTTGTTTTTACGAATACGTTGTCAAGCAAATGCACATCAACCAGCAAATCTTTCTATTTTCATTATCGTATATAACGCTACTTGTATTAGAAGCTTGTAGCATATGCATTTCCACATTTGTTTAGAGATGTTGATGTAATAACGACGTTATACGAAATCAGGTATTGGTGATTTTCCTAAGATCTCACTAAGGCCAATTTACTTTCCAGAATTTGTATGCTTGAAAAAAATTTCCCGAGAAAAATCAGAATAAAAACCTAAAGGCATATTTGACAAAAATCGTTATTAATGATAGGGACGCTATTTGGAATTGAGAAACTTCTTGACAAATCGATATGGATCACTCTTCATCGTACCTTTGTAAGCGACATCAGCGAGCGTGATTGCATATTTGTCGTGTGAACAGCAGTAACACCTTACAACTATATAATCATATATTTATATTGTATTTATATGCATGGATGCAAGCTTGCTGACTAAGTTAAAAAGAAGAAATCTCAACATCAATTCTTGTCTATTTATCGAAAGACGTCGACTGCGACAAGATTGTAAAGGGCATTTATTAATTTATGTTCTTTGGTTTTCACATCTAATGGCGGTTTGATAATTATTATATAATGTTTCATCAATATTCAAACCGAATGTTTAATTCTATAATTTAAGTCATATATAAGGTGTTAAGACGGCTGTTGCCAGTTTGAAAGTAGCATTTTACACCAAAGAATCACTGACATGTATATAGCACATTATCAATATGAATTCAAATATAAATGAGCAATATCACATATTTTATACATTCTTATAAAGGCTCTCGTGAAGTTTGTAAACATAACAAATGAGCCATTGTACGAATTGCACAATACCGATTACAACACATATATAGTAATAGTATTGTAAACTATGCTCAATCACATATGCAAAGGTTTATGGATATATACATATGCTTTAATATCAATTTTTTATGACGCGGGTCAAATGTCGTAGGACAAAAGAGTAAAATATACAAATGGAAAATGCAACGCGTAGTCTTTTGGTTGTTTGCTAGACAAGCAACATGAAAAGGGCAATTGGTTGTGGAGTGAACACCAAACTACAAGAAAGATCCATAAACAAAATATTACAACTAAAAAATGTGGAAACATATTGAACGTTGTTTGTATGTTCTTGCATGGTTAGCTATTTTAAGAATGAGTTGGTCATTTTTCTATGATGATTTATTTGAAACATGTTCCAAAGTAATATTTATCAATATTTTCAAGTTGTTATTTGAGATTTATTCTACCATCGGGTAATCGACGCTCAAGTATTCCAAAATGGTTGCAGTATGTATAGCATGAACGTCATACGGACTGAATCAGCATAAAAAACATGTCTATACAGATGAAATTATTATGGAAATATGACGTTGTCTGGTCAATTGGATATAATTTTTGCATTATCTACATAAATGACTCAAAACGTGACATAGTATAGTGATCTTAAAGTATGCACTATGTTTATCAGCCGAAAATACATCATGTTGACGGACATTTAGGTTTGTGCTTATTTAAACAAATAGTTCTGCAATTGCAATCTGTGTTTTAGGAAGGAAAGGCATTTGATTTACATGTCAAATTATAATCATTGATATTCTTATAAACACATAGTTAAACTAGTATTAATCTAAGCTAGTCATACACAGCAGTAGCAAACATATATGATTTTATACTATTAGGTTCTTTAAAAGCGCTCTGTATAAAAAGGAGGGTTATTATGATTATTATCCAGCACAACATATTGGACGGAAAAGTATTTGTATGTTTGAAAAGACTCAATTTAAATGTATATACGAATACGATACAACTGGTATCACTGAGTAAAAGCAAACGTTAGGGAGCCAAACTATATGATAAATGTGTTCGTTTGGTCTTTGTTCGAACATTATTGCATATATCATATAACGGTATAACGGATTATAGTGAACTCAATTGCTTTCAGTAAAGTAAAATATTGTACGATGGTGTGTCACGAATGTTGTAAGCTGATTGGAGGATATACATACACATTATGAAATATGATAACAGTATTCAACCATTTTTGATATCTGTGAATAATGTATATGAGTACATGTATAATGTAAACTTTACATAATTGGCGATTACTTCACCACTTTCGATATCAAATAATCACACTAAATAACAAATGCAACGTCCGCTGTTTAGCAAATACATTTCCGCACAACCTTATGATTTATTGAGGATAGCATTTTACATATTACTGACAGGAATTGGTTGAATTTATTGAAACCCAATTTTTCATTCCCATTACATCGCTTGGGAAATTCGAATTATCTATCTCATCCGTGAACGCACATTTAGACCCATCACAAACTGGGAATGTTAAAGCGACGTTCTAGAATAAAAGGAGTAGATTTTTATACGTTATTTACATGATCAGTTTGATGTTCGTGTCCGGATAGATTCATCTAAACGGAATATTGAAATAAAAGCAATAATCCAAGTATGTGTTTGAGATACTTATTTCCAAACGCAAATTCGTTCTGGTCTCCATAACTATGGTATGGGGTGGTCGGTAGTCGAGTGGTAAAACACTGATTTACCATTCCAGCGGTCGTGGGTTCAATCCCTGGCCGGGGCACTGGAAATTTCAGAAATGCTTCAAGTGTTTCCCACCCAACTAGAGATGTACTGGTATGAAACCCAGGTAATTCTCGCGTGTATCGGTGCTATACACTGAGCACGTAAAAGAACCAAGGGATCTATTCGCAAAGAGCTAGGGTATCGCCCCGGATTCCTTGTATCTCAAAAACTGTCTCTTATACCCGCTGTCTATTCAGCAAAACCAAAGGACCCCATTGGAAACAAGTGCTTGCACTTTCATGGGTTATCCTTGACTGCAAGGTCAAAATAAATACATACACACAACTCCCATTATATTTTTATTACATTTACAACTCATCATCCTTACAAAACCTGATGCCAAATTGTAAACTGGAAAAACATATGTGTGAGACATATATATGTTTCATTAGTTTAAACTGTCAAATGCCAATAGGCTGCAAATCACGCGTCAATGTGTGTTCCGTAATTCGAATCAATACACACAAACATTCGCATGTACAATTATATCCATAAAAATCATATTAATCTATAGCAAACAAGTGAAGAAAAAATACAATTTACATTAATACTTTAGATCAAAGACATTTGTGTGGAAATGTAAAAAGTAAAAATAACCGAATTATTTCGAGTCGTAAGTAAACGTTTTCATACAAATTAACAATTGGTTCATAAGATTGTATACGTTTGTTAACGAAAACGTTGAAAAGCTAAAAACATACACAATTAAAAATTACTGTGTTTCCAGTATTGTATACATGGTACGTTACTGGTATCAAAATCCGGCAGCAAAACCATTTTCAAATTAGTTAACATATGTCGGAGAAATAACGACGTTCACATAAAGTCAGGCATTTGTCCGTGATGTTCATAAGATCTGAGAAATCCCAATTTACTATCCACAAGGGAATGCATGATAAAATATTCAATAACAAAATTAGAGTAAATAGCTTAAGGCATTTGTGACAAAGAAATCCTTATTAATGTGGAACGCAATTCGGAATCGAGAAAGTGATTGACAAATCGATATTTGCTACTATTCAGCGGAGATTTCTATCAGGTTTACAAACGACATCTATAACAAACAGTACATTTCATTAAATGTAGAAAACATTGTGTAACATTCTGTTTATCAAAGTTCCTAATCTTAATTTGGAAACGTAATGATAACACATACGGTCATTTCAGTTCTTTCTAATATTCTGTATATGATAAATTCGTTATCGTTTGTAAAATATATTCTGCTTCAAGACCTTCATGTCCATCGTATTCGAACCACATTAAAACATGCAACATGAACTCTATACTGGCATCAAGTTAGTTTTGCAGCCTGGGCTTATTACATCTTTTTATTATCATAGTTATCGCTGTCATTGAAGTAAATCCAAACTGTTGATGTAGTGTTTGTCTCTATATATGTATTGAATTATAGTCCCTGCTCATGCGAACTGTTTGCTTATTTGTATCGTGTTCTGAGAAAACTGGGCAAAATGCTTGTGCGTAAAGTGTCATCCCAGATTAGCCTGTGCAGTCCGCACAGGCTAATCCGGGACGACACTTTCCACCTAAACTAGATTTTCGCTAAGAAGAGACATCATGTACACGAAAAATTCCATAAAAGCATAAATTGTCGTCCCTGATTAGCTTGTGCGGACTGCACAGGCTAATCTGGGATGACAATTTACGCACAAGCATTTTTCCCAGTTTTCTCAGAACACGACACCTTTGACCAGCGACATAACGGGACATTGGTTGGACAACAATCATGGGATCAAAGGTACTGATGGGAACCAGACCAACGTTGTTGTCTAGAAACAGAAACAAGATGTGTCTAATATTTTGCCTGTTGCCTAGCGTTTCCTTTTCCGTAGTATAAATACGATTTAAGTGAAAGTTCAAGTCTATAATATCGCTTTCAAACATAAATCAATAACGTTTATAGTCATTATTTAAACTAGTTGCATATGATGTGTTATACTTAACGTATACAATTATGTAGAACAGAACAGAAATGTATTACGACTGGTACAACGCCAGTCTTAACCAAAATATAATATAGATATCAAAAGGTCATGTGAAAATGAAATAATAATACAGTTATAAGTAGTGTACATACTATATATCATTAAATATGACAGTGGTATGAAAACAACAAATAATCGCAGTTTTACAAAGTATTTATGCGACAGTGTGGCAATCAGCTTTTATGCGTTTTATATTTTTTGGAAAATAATTTGATTATCTTACATAAATCACGTGGATTATTATGTTAATAACAATATAAAGAATCAGCCTTAATATTCTTAACTGATTAAATATGGCATCAAATGTTACAATCATGCATGCCTGTTTCAAATCTGTACACAAATACAGAAATATGTTTAGTTGTGTAAAATAAATGTGGGCAATGGATTATCTAACCAATAACATATGTATCAATATTCGTATTATATAAGCATTTATAATTCACAAATATATTATTATATTACATATATCAGTTTTTTTTTTGCATAATATACATGCAATTAAATATGCAATTAAATAAACAAACAGGCAATCGAGCCCCCGGAACATAACAATTCAGCTGGTCGTATTTGTATTCTGAACAACATTGAAAGTGGACTTTCTGATTGAAATTGCTTCTTTCACAAAAAACAACAGATAACGTAATAACTTCTTCTTTAGTACATGTTCTCATAAGGCTAAGGAATTTATATACTGATGGTCGCTTGAAATAATAAGATGTTATTTATGTTTTCGTGATATCGGTGTAACAAGGGCAGATTTACATAAAATGGTATTTGTATTCTATGTCACGCGAACTGCCATAAATACGATATCTTTCTTCCCTATCTATGCGATTATTACTGAACCTACCCGTTTGAATTCTTAATGGATGACATGACATTCTTAATCTACATAAGTTAAATCTGAGACTTTTAGGTAAGATATCTAGATATTGTTCATATTCAAACGATATTTTAAACGCTTTGTTACCAATCTTAAATCACTTATATGTTTATAAACAATTATCAATAATTTTGTCAAATATGAATGAGCAATACCACAATTTGCATGCATTAGTTCTTACAATAGCTCTTCTGAAGTATTTAAAAAATATATAATTAAGAAACATATATGCTTTACGTAAACAAACAACAGGTTAGTACACATCTGTCGAAACTACATGTTAAGGTTAGTACACATCTGTCGAAACTACATGTTTAACTTTAACTTTATCACACATCCCGCATGTATCCACATACACATCTCAAAATGTATTTGTAATTCAAATAAAAAAAGTAACTTGTTCCCGGAAGGCTTTACAGAAACATTGACTAATGAATGCTCCTCCAACCGTGCGCGATATAAAGTCAATAGCCCTGAAATAAAAACTGTTATAAACGCCCTGAAATAAAAACTGTTATAAACGCTGCAGACTACTTAGTGTTAACGATCGCCCTACAATGCCACTAGAGGATTGAATGTTCAAGAAGAACGTCAGCATTTTTTTTTAAAAATACTATAACGCCCCTGCTGATCAGATATAAATGTTTGTGAATTTGAATAGACGACAGTGAATTTAAATGAAGATAAAAACAACTCTTCACGTTAAGGGCGGATTTTTATGAATTCTTAGAAGTGAGCATTTGTCCATCGTTCATAGTTTAACCTGTTAGGAACGCTCTAGTTGACCAATAACCAATTCATAGTGCAGTGTAATCCTTTAAAATAGATTATTTCATTGGCATATATTGATGCATTTTAGATTTGTGTATATCATTTTAAAACCAATTTAAGAATGGGTTGAAATTGGAATAAATGGCAATTGTTGCTTAAGAGCAACCTTTATCATTTTACATTATTTTGTATATAATAATGTAGATATCGTAAAATACCGGACAGGAAAAAAGAAAGTTTTCGTTGACTGAGTAACGCGTTGTAATTAACAAAGCTCACGTTAAGGTTTACACAGTTATGAAGTATGTTGTATTTTTGAATGTTGTAACATTAACACAGGTGTACGAGAACATACCTTAACCTTTTATAGAAGCCAAATATGATGATCAGAACTTCTAAGCCCCCATATACATTATACATTAACTTTTCCTGACTATTAAGTGTTGATTTTCTCACATTATTTAATGTGGTAATCGTTGTACACTAAAAAAGCTGATTTATGTTTGCAATTATTTTGTTATAGCGTATCCATTGACATAAATAACGCTGCTATCTAAGAGAATTTCTAGTAGTCAAACTGCAGCAGTGAGAAGCAACAGAGACGATTCACATTCCGACACGAACTATCTGTCAGAATAGGCGCTTAATGAATGTTACCGCATATTGAGCGTCCGCAGCTTTCACTAAGTAGATCAAGCAATACACAGGAAATAACGACAGTAATAAACGTAATCCACAGGAGATTCCCTACCATTAACACTGTAGACCACAGATACTGCTATGGTCTAGCGGTCGAATGACGGTATTTAAGCATGGCACTCTGTTTGACACAGCCTGTCTGGATATTAAAGTACACATATCAAGAAGCCGTTCGTACAGGACATAAACACGTTCGTCAAGTTAAGTATATATTTTTACTCACAAATTGGTGCAGCACATATAGGTTTTCTCGCTGTTACGTACGGGTAGTACATTTTAATGCATTATTACGCACAAGGCTTGGGCAGTGTTGCAGTATTACAGGCGTCCCTACCGATAAAAATCCCTGTCGAATAAACATTGCTCATATTGATTTTATTGTTTTTTCAGTGCAATCTTTCGAAATAAAATTGAAAATCCCTTTGTAAAATCAAATATTAAGAACACTTATTATGGTATATGTCAAATTTCCAGCGAGAAGATAACTTTTAGAATGGTATATTTTCACACATAACGTAAATAAACAGTATTTATTCTGAAAAACGCTATTGATTGCTTTTAAGTACAATCTATACCGGAAATATTCCAGTCACCGAGAATACAGATCAAAGTCTTCACACTCGTTTTCTATATAGATGTTAAATTTAGAGTGCAAATCGCACTCGAAATGTTAGTACATTCCGTTTAATGTCGCGCATTATCAAGTCACTTGATTGGTTTATACAATTTCCCAGAACGTTTAGAGATAACGATTCACATTTGAAAGAGTTGTACCAGTGAAGTTGATTGCATTTGTTCAACTGATATTTAGGTGTTTCTAATTTTTCAATCGATTTCAAGTACACCATCATGGTAATTAGAGTTATTTTTTTCTGAGATGTACATACTATCATGGTATATGTTCAATTTTGTTTAAATATATAATATAAATATATATATATANATTGTTATACATCAAATTTTAAAATGTGTTCTTATCAAATTAGTAATTTCGTTTACAGAATCTTAACCGAATCATTTGTGTCCGCGTTTGATGAACAAACCAGACTGTCATAATTATAAATGTTACGTAAACTATATTTACAAGTTCTTCATTTAAGAACAAGCATACACTTATCTCTCCATTTCTCAAGACATTGAGATATATGACCAAATCAGAAAATGACATAATGAAGAAATTCAGTAAGTAGAATGCGTATATAATCATATATATATTCCAAATACATAAAATAAAGTCATTTGCAACAGTGTCAAACATATTGAGCGGCATGTACTGACAAGAAATTGGCTGTTTGTGCAAAAACAAATCTAACTATATATAAAGCGGTACATTCTTAACGAAATCTTACACACAACGCTTGCCTCTGATGGTTCGCAGCAATATTCTTACACTCATAATATTAACGAGTGTCAAATACCGACATAAAACACAACAGCATTATTTTCATTTGAATTGTGATTAACTAAAATGTCAGCGCTGTCTGAAAGTACGCCAAATTAAGAAATAACGAAAACAGCATCACTAGTCAAGATGCAGCCTGCTGGAAAACCAACTGAGACACAAGCACGTATTTGAAATGTTTGCGTTGCCTTTGGAAACGATCGTCACGTCAGTATCATTTTCTTACCAGAAAAGTCTTTAAATATGCAACCGACCGGATAAGGTTAGACCGTTTAACAATATTATTATACAAATACAATAAATTTAAACACAGATGCCTGAATAATATTTGAAACATTTCTGACCTGAACATATTAGAACATGTCTGTGTCTGAACTGTAATGCAGCTAATATTTCCAGAAATCTAATTTTTGGTTCAGACGATTGTCCCATTGATATGATTATGGATCTCATTCCCTTCTGATAGGATTTGTTAGATGAAGATATATTAAGGCGAATCTCATATGTGAGTTTGTTCTTGTACAGAAATGCCTGTCCTTTTTTGTATAATTTTAAATTTCGTTATTTTGTTCGAGTGTGCCAGCAATAAATTACTGTTGGGGTTTAGGATAATTACAGGATAATCATTCACATGTCACGTAGAAAAGATCAAACCATTGAACATACTCATATACATATCAAGTGTGTACACCCGATGTGTGTAAAACATTATCTGCTTAAACGGATATTATTTTGTTCAATAATGATGACAGCTTAGAGGTCTGAATATTGTGTAATTAAAATCAATAAAACAAAACTACTACAATCTGGGAATATAAAAGAATACCATTTAAATAATACTACGTTCATCTGTCGAGTAGGGTAAACTCGAGTGTACGCATGCACTTCTCCTACTTTATAAATATATTGGTGTATATGGCGAACATTGAGTCATTGAATTAAATTACCACCAGTCTTTATAACTTAATGTAAAGTAATTTGTTTATATTATATGACGTCATATTAAAAATATCAGTTATGCTTGGTTATTTACATTGCTATATATAATGTTAAGATTTCAGCTGCTTTTTTTATTCGTTATCCGTATAGTATTAACAACATTATTCCATAATCAAGAAAACTCAGAAGCCTAACAAGGAAACAACAATAACTGTAATGAATTTAAAACAATATCATTTAGTTTTTGCATATACATTTTATCTATGTAATCGATCGTTTTACAACATGCAGTACGGTTTTTTCCTTAGATGCATTACGATGATCAGCTCTTTAATTATATAATGCAAGAAGGAATTGAGCTGGCATTTGTTTTTATTTCATTTCATCGTGCCTCATAAAGTTGTTATTCTCTTGCACTGGTGCATATTAAAGCATTTAGTAATTAAATGGTTAATAAATCGAATGTAAATAATCTTTGCTCTTTAATTCGAAAAACAATATTATGATGTTTAGTTTCATTTATACGTTTTTTTGTGTGATTAATTCTGGGCCAAGTGTGGATTTATACGCAACATTCGACCGATTTAAACTTCCAATTGCTTGCATTGACCAGTCCAAGTCTGTAACCCAGCTTTAATCATTTTAATAATTTAATCACATGAAATCTCTTGGGAAATATGAGCTATCTCATTCGTAAATGCACATCATGACCGATCACAAACTAGGGATTTCAAACTGGCAAATTGTTAGAATATTCTGCATTCTAAGCACTATATTTAAAAACTTTGTTAACATGAACAGTGTGTTATGTCTGTTAACATACATTTGTTTACACGGAATATTGCATCAAAAACAATAACCCATATCTATGTATTTTTACCTTCAATGTTGTTATATTTCTGTCTACAGAGGCTTTAAGCAGTTAGAGAATATTTAACATATGTGGATCAAACATATAAACGATCTTTATTACAACTTGTCTGTTTGACAATTTTCTGAAAAAACATCGCTTCGTTTTTGTTTTTTTTTGTTTTTTTTTATCTTTGATTGACAGACCATATTTTTTTAATACTAATAGGTTAAATACCTATTCCCCAATCGTTTTCATATAATTCTGATTCGACACTACTACACTTAAATGATGTGTGTACTAATCCATTAAATCGTCACATTTTGACCTGAATGCTTTCATTTTCTGTTTGCATAGGTATACCTCATTAAGGAATTGGGACCCTAATGGGTACTTTTCCAGAAACACAATTTATTATTATTTCCACATTGTAAATTGTATATCACAACTGATTGCAAAATTTTAAAACTTTTTACCAGCCGGTTAACTTTTTATACTTGGTTGAAAACACCTATATCCAAAATGTATATTTTTTGTAAATGGAATATTCATATTTTTTTGACAATTAACTTAATAAACGTACTCAACTGGAGTGTTAGTAGATACAGCATGAAAAAGTGTCATAGAAAGCGAAGTGTGCCTTTGATCTCCAATAATATGTGCACTCATCTGGATAAAATGGCAATAACGACAACAAATCGTTCAGTGACAAAAAACTTTAATTACGTATTATGTCAATTGTAGTGGGATGAAATGCATATATTGTACATATTTAACTCAACATATTTTCTACATGCTTAATGAATTTCAGGAAGTTTTACCGTTTCTATCTCAAGAAATTACACTTTAAGTATACCAACCCCCCATTCATTATCATGCAACGGATTTCAGTATAAATGTGCATATACCTTTATTTTGGGGTTTTCTAGTTGTTTATAAAAGGCGATAGTTATAAAATCTGATATATGATTAAACTTGGCTACATTTGGCTTTATATTGATGTAATAATACATTAATGATACAATCTTAAGGTCACCCACAGTCCAAAGGCAACCCAAGCATATAGCCGCAATTCACCAGAAAATGTCAAGGTATTTCCAATCTTACATAGCAAAATAAATATGTCGTTATGGAGACAGTATCCACATTGCCATAATTTACAGACATGTTGCAATAAGCATACACAGAGATGCCGGCTACTTTCTGGGCTTCATTAGGATTCGGCACTGCTGGCTTCACATATGTGGAGAACTTCGAACCCGTTTTCAAATCCATGGCAGCCATCTGAGTTATATCCGGGATTACTTTGCATCGAACTGTAACAAAAAAGTAAATTCACACAATCCTTTTTTCATGAATTTAATTATCCCTTTTTAAGTTTCAAACTGACGCCTTATACGATTGTTTGTTATGAGAATTTTAATTTGATCAATTATATGGACTTAACGCACTTCACAAATTGACGACTCCTTGACCAAAAATTATCAAACATGAAAATATGTGTTGCGTGATGTAAAATGATGAAACCTTGAAACTCTAAACAATATAACCTTTTGGTAAATGAAATTGTATGCGCATGGAAAAAGTCTAAACATAAATTTGTCTTACCTAGAAGTTAGATCCGTTGTTCCTGAAGGTCAAAGGTTACTTAGGCTGGCTCTGACTCAAACTTGACAAGATGGAAATTGCCTCAGAAAACTGCTCCAGACACAGCTACCACATCGATATCATAGAGATTCCAACACCTAAATAAAAAGTATCCAAACTGCAAGTCAATTTGTCAATAAGTCACAGAAATTCATTTCATTCTAAAACGTCGTAATTCATAAGCATCAATTGATAAGTATAGTATTATTTGTTTATGTATAGCAAATATGAAAAACTTACCGTAATATTAATGTGTCTGTAATAAACTGCATTCTTTCAACAACAGAACAACGTTGGTAATCGGTATCACATTCATTTTCGTGTTTACAAACGGCCTGCTCTTTTTACGCACTTTCATTTTGCAACACTGTCAACAGCCGTGACGTTAACGAAAAAAATGTTTTCGAACGAAAAATAATATTATATTTTAAATTAATAGTAAATAAAGCTTAAGGAGATGAACATAATTAGTTCTAAAATAAATAAACACACATTTACTTGTGTATTTTAGTTCTTAGACAAAAATACACGCATTTATTTCGTGGTTTTAGTAATATTTCCGGACTTTGACGTAGATAACCAATCGTTGCCGAACGCTTTCCGAATACGGCGATATCGATCGACTATTCCTAATCTCATTAGGGTCCTACTGCCTTAAGATCCATTTAGACGCGCATTTGGGTAGCAACTAATTCTGTGCTATGTAGGAGGTTCGGCGTACTCTCAAAACACGTTAACATACCCAATTCTTTGCATTGACAACTCCAACGCGGCTATGGCAGTTTTTTTTTATCTTTTGTTTATAATTGTTGTTTATGTTATATGTCACGTAAGGTTCCAATTAAGCGTCAATATGTGTCCCCCAATCAATGCAAACGATTCGAAATTTTAATTGGCATATTTGCTTACTTACGTTATATTGGTATACTCGTGTTATGAAATAAGTGAACGTGTATGTTAAATTATTGAGGCAATAAATAGACTCACTGGGACATGCATACGACGAAAAATCCAATACAACTGGAAGGAAGCAGACATTTTATACCAAATATAGCGGACAAACGAATAAATCAGACAAGAATGTCTTTATACTTCAAGACTTTGTCATCTTTTGTAGGAATTAAATGGAAACAACTTTCCGAATTCATATGTGAAAAGCATGCGTATTTATTGATTGATTTTATTTGGTAAAAATATGAACATAACATAGTTACTACATAATGTAGACAACATAAAATATATAATCACAGCAATATACATAGTAAACCATAGAATGCACACACCATACCAAGGATAACACAAAAAAGAGAAAAATGACTTTTACTTACTTCCATTGTGGTCCTTGATATTGGTGGCAACTACCATGAAACAGTCATGTATTAGATATTTAATAATTTATATGTATCAAATATGTACTGTTTAATATATCAAGTATATTACTGATTAAGTTTGAACAAATATAATCACATGTTCATTATATCACAGAAGCTGCTTAGGAAAATATCACACTGCATATGTTGTTAATAAACACACTTTGTAACACACTAAAAGTTTAAGAATAGTTATGAGATCCTTGCATCATAATGATCATGACTTAAATATGTATCACAGTTTTTAACAGAACATAAAATTCTAACTAAAAATTATAGTATTAAATCTATAAAGACTTTAAAAAAATGTGTTTTGATGGCACCCTTGAAATGGTTAGGTTTAGTTACATCCCTGATGTTTTGAGGAAGATTGTTCCATAAACTGATACCATTATTTGTAAATGTTTTAGAACGAAAACTACCTACTATTGGTTTGGAAAAACGATCAGAATCTACAAATGTAAAACTTTCAGCAAAATGATCAAATTCTGGCTGAGCTACCATATTAGACCTAGTGCAACGATTATGCACGCCATACACTGGCTTAAAATGCTCACCCATAATCTCTGGTGCAAGGCCATTTTTAACCTTATGTACATGACTTAGAATGATCTGTTCTACTCTTTTTCAAACAGGCAGCCAACCTAAAAATGAAAACTGTTCTTGACCAACATGTGATCTGTTATCCATATTCAGAACAAAGTTAATCATCTTGTTTTGTGTAGTTTCTAGACTATTTTTAAGTGACTGAATGAGACCAGGGTACATGTACCAAAAAGAGCAGGCATAGTCAAAGTGATAATGTATAAGGGACATGACAAGGAGTTTTTTGTGTGCAATGTTAAGAACTTACTATTTATGTATAGGAACTTTAACCTGGAGTTTGCCTTTGTAATAATTGACCTAGCAATGGTTTCACCAGACAGGCACTGGTCCAATATAGCACCTAGGTACTTAACAGAACTTGATGGAGTAGACACATCATTGCAAGATACATTTAACTGAGGATTTGACCTTAGTTTGGGCTTTGAGCCAAACAATATTGATTCTGTTTAACCAATATGCAGGGACAGTTTATTGTCCACTAACCACTCCCTAATAAGTTTGAGATCACTAGAAAGAATGGATTAAATTTTTGAAATGTGTTTACCAGCTACCAGGATGCCAGTATCATCAGCATAAAGTAAAATTTTATTTATAACCACAGCGGCCATATCATTTTCATAAATTAAAAATAAAAGGGTACCTTAGATGGAGCCCCGAGGAACACCACATGAGATGGAGGCCTCGGAGGACATAGTACTCGATACGTCAACAACCTGATGGCGATCGGAGAGATAGGAGGTAAACCACCTGACTGCGTCACTATGAAGACCATTAGCCTCAAGTTTCAAGATTAAAATACTATGATTGACGGTATCGAAGGCCTTCTGTAGGTCTAACAATACCATACATAATTTAAACATATTAATACATGTTTAATACTTATTCTTTGTAAGGAAAATAAACATCCAACAACTAATACCTTCACGTTATATTTCCACTATCGTATGTTTGGTTGCACATGGAATTCCAAATTAGTTAACATGTGTCGGAGGAATAACGACGGTCACACGAGATCAGCTATTTGTCCTTGACTTTCATAAGATCTGAAAAAGCCCAATTTTCTTTCCAGAAGTGTCTTCCTCATCAAATATTCCATAGGAAAATTAGCATAATTAGCTTTGGTAATTTTTTCACAGACAAATCCTTATACAAGTGACAAACGCAAAAAACTGCATGTAAATCGATGTTTTAACTTGCATTAAAAGTGTGTTTTAGTTTTTACACTTTGTTCAACAAACACAAAGCCATACACATTGCCCGATGAATCATGCAAACACGACGGACAAATGAAAGTATTAACTTATTTATACAGTCAATATTATTTTGAAAATGTATTGTAAGCAAAGAAAAAATATACTATGCTTTAAATAAATGTAAATCTGCTGACTATAAATGTGGGATATCTCAACTATTGCATATGTCTCGTGTACAAATCAATGGCACAACCAAAACACAATCCATAGACGCAATATGTACAGATATAATGTATTTAACGTGTATTGATATGCATAGTTATAAGTTAGCTGAAAAGTTTTGATATAGAGAAATCAGATCTAAATTAAATCTTTATTTCAATGAATTGTAAATGGTATGCATTTATCAATGATATTGTTTGTCTAAAACAACTAATGACGTTGATTACAAATAACAAATGTCATCTTAGATGTTCAAGTTGAAAATTAATACGTTGTGTTTACCGTTTTAAATTAGCAACATAATCTGAAGGTATAATGTCATAGTATATAACGAATAATTTTAAATATATGAATTTACAATACGAAATATTAAATGTTCTAGTTCGTTTAATAGTTATCCTACAGTAAATGTTTTCCAACTAAATAAAGCAGCACACTTACTAAGCGTACAGTGCAAATCATCACACATTTAATGTTAATGTGGTTAAAACATACTGAATCACACATGCACAACAAGCATGGTTACATTTTATGACAGCAATGCTGTGGTTCAGACATACTGAATCACACATGCACAACAAGCATGGTTACATTTTATGACAGCAATGCTGTGGTTAAAACATACTGAATCACACATGCACAACAAACATGGTTACATTTTATGACAGCAATGCTGTGGTTAAAACATACTGAATCACGCATGCACAACAAACAGGGTTACATTTTATGACAGCAATGCTGTTTTCAATCACACATACACAACAAACATGATTACATTTTATGACAGCAATGCTAACTCCCGACCACATGTACAACACACATAGTTACATTTCATGACAGCAATGCTGTGGTTCAAACATACTGAATGACACATGCACACCAAACATGGTTACATTTTATGACAGCAATACTGATTTCACACATGCACAATAAACATGGTTACATGTTATGACAGCAATGCTGTCTGCAGACATATTGCATCACACATGCAAAACAAACATGGTGACATTTATGACAGCAATGCTGTTTATAAAAATACTGAATCACACAAGCAAAACAAACATGGTTACATTTATGACAGCAATGCTGTCTTCAGACCACGTTCTGAGCCATTCTCTGAAAAGAAGCGACTTTCTCATTCCTCCGAGTAAATGGCAGCTGTCGTACTTTCTGTTACTTATTTAAACGAACAAGCATACATGCAGCAAGCAATTTATTAGTAGTTAGTGTAAGTAAGATACTTAATGCAAATGGAACATTACATCCTGCATCGGTGTTAGTAAAGCAATTGTCGATGCTAGCATTCTTCTTCGTTCTATTTGTTAGAGAGAAATGGGTATATCACATAAGTGAACGGTTATTATGCCATTGTGTATTTGTTTCATACCTTAGTAGCATGTTCCACAATTGTGTCATAACTAGCAACAAGAGTTGCGTATTTACATTTAAAACTTGAACATGTTCGTATATGACAAACCACTTAATATCATTCATAATATAAATATAAAAAAAAAAAAATCTATACAAAAAGTATGCATAGAGAATCTTAATTTGCGAGTTTTAAATATCTTCTTAAATTTCAGTCATGTTAAAAACTACAAATTTTGAAACTAATTCCTTTATTTCAGTATTCGAAAGCAGTAAATTACAATGCAATTCCGAAACAAACAGAAAATCACTCAACAGGAACAATTGTTATGTTACCAATTATTGGTATGCGAGTATCGTTATTTATCGTATTGTATGTCTTATTTGGAAAGTCATGCACTAATGAAACGACTTCCGTTATGTGCTTTGCTCTGAAAGACACATTAGGAAAACAATAAAAAATTTATTTTTATTTTGGCAAAAACCACAAACTACAATTCTATTTATCCTGTTGATTGTGGTATATTCATGTTAATATATAGTTCAATACAATACAATATCGACTATAAACGCGATTAGTCAAACGTTTTAAACTCTTATCTAAGTACCGTCCGTTTTCGCTGCAAATAGTTTTATGTTTGATAGAATTTCGATGGTCTGATGGTCCACAATATACACTTCGTCTTCGACGTCTTCTTCTATTTTACTTTTACATGTCTTGATTGAGTTGCATTTCTTCAATCTTTGTTTTCTAAACGTAATGATGTTTCTCAATTTTCAAGCAGAATAAATTGCGTATAAAAATACGACGTTTTGGTATCTATGTATTTACAAACTTATTGTTAAAGGTAATATTAAACGAGTAATGCTATGACGTTGAAGGTCGTGTATATACGAACCCGTTATCTTCCGCTGATTCAGTGGACGTGAGACTTCTCTTACTTCGGACAAACACATTCTGATGTCTCTGATACGACCAGACCTCAGACCCGACACTTGTATCCGAGCACAGAGACCCGTTGTCGATTTCGGACCCTTAAACACGTTGTTTATTTAATATTTTACTGAGAGACAAGAGTTGTTGTAATTAAAATCGCGGTTAAAAAACAACTGAACACTAAGCGTCACTTGACAACATTATGTAATTCATATCATTATCGCTACTGACCGTTGAATGTATATCATGCTTAATTTAGTATGACCATTTATACACTCATATTGAAGTCACGTACATTATATGTTTTCGTATTGGTATAATGTATGTTTTTTATATATAAAAGTATGCTTAATTTTCAATGCAATTTTTTACCTTGCAAGTGTTTTACATGGACGTATACGCTTCAGCGGGGGTGACAGGGTGGGGTCTATTTTATTGAAACAGTACCAAGGTAACCCGATGTGCTGCATAATATTCAGACACACTTAACAGATTATTAGTTTTATTATGCGATGGTCAGCCGCATGGGACTGATATATGAATACTTGGTTTAATATTCATGTACATGTTAATCGACGAATTCGTGTTTTCATTTAACTAAATGAATTAATATAAATCCGTATTTAAAATACGCCAGAGATAAAAAACATGCGTGTGTTTTGAATGAGAAACAAAAAAAAATAAAAAAATATAAACATTATAAGACAAAACATTGTTAAAACCACCCGCTTGCCTCTTATTTATGGAATATGATACTAGTGCGCGTGTGTCGTAGGTACCAGTAATGATTATTAAACGCGTCATGGAATATATGCACTGTTATTGATATTGTGCACTTACATTTATGAGGACGTGATAAAATTGACATAATTAAAATGGTGTTATTAAAATGCATACCGTAACACCTCTAAAATCCGTGCCGTTTAGAGCAGTTGCAAGGCGGTCGCCACGGAAGAGATTATTGGTAAGTTTAGCCGGCAATCCCTCCCCTACTGTCTTCCGAATGACGTCATCCACAGCTTTGGCGATGAACCAAACACCATCAAAAGCGTATCCGCGGTACTTGCTGTATTGACAGCCGTGATGCCGCAAGTATGTCTGATATTCTTTGAAATGTCCTGGGGGCAGTCTGCAACAGTTAGATCTGGCTCATCTTTTGGATGTGTGGTTTAGAAAATAGTGTTTCAATATTGTTTATTCTCAGAAACAACCGATTGCACAGCTATTTTCAACACATTCGATGAAGATATTGTAAACGAGGATAAAACAGGGAACAATATACGTATAGTTTCAGATTGATACACAGTTAATATGAAAAATAAGTTGGTTTATTCTATAACATTGTAAAACCATCTTATCGCAAGCCCCGCGTATGAATAACACCTATACTGTCTGAGAAGATAGGCATCAGTACACAGTTATGCGTTATGAAGTCCACAGACTTTCTTTTTTTTATTATTCAATTTAAACATACATCTCGTATACATATGAAACACAAGGTTATACATTTACAACATTAACATATCAATTATTGTTATTAAGGTATGTTCATATTATATACAATTTCTGCATACAAGTTTTCATAATTTTTTTTGGAGATGATGCTAAAATATTATATAAAAAAATGACAAGAGGAGGACGATAGTAAAAAAAAGGGGGTTGATGAGCTTTTAGTAAAAGTATTATTAGAAAGTTACGCTTTAATTTATTAGGAGTTTCAGTAGGAAAAAAAAAGGAAAAGGTAAGACGGAAAGGAATACTACGATATAGGCAAGATCATGTTAGCGTGTGACAAATTTCTGCCATTTGTTTTTGTGTAAATCTATTTTATTTCTTTCAAACGCTATTGTTTCTTCCAATTTTATTTTCATTTTGAGAGCATATTTGAAAGTCCCAATATTTAGAGATTCATGTCTATGTTTAACATTGAATATATATTATATGATTTATTAAGAATGAGTATGTAGTTTATTACCATATTATTTGCACCACCTTTTTGTGTCCCAAAAACTATGTCAAGCACGTTAAGGTCAATGTATATATCTTTACTTGCTAAATAGTTTTCAAGATCTCTCCATATTGGTTGAACAATATTACATCCATACAAAATATGTATTAAACTTTCTTTATAGCTAGCACAGAATGAGCATAGATTAGAAGGTGTTAATTTACATTTATACAGGTATGCATTGGTAGGTAATGTACGTTGGAGAATTTTGTATTGAAAGTTGCGTAAGTTATTGTCAATTGTGGCTTTAAATGGTATTTGGTATGTTTTCTTCCAATCTATATTATAGTTATACGAAGTCATTATATTTTCCCATGTTTGCTGCTGTTTAGTTTTATTTTCATCAAAGGTTTGTTGTAGGTTATATAAATATTTGCATGCTTTCTTTGTACTTAGCACTTTTTCAAGTAATGTGTCATGGTTGAAGTTTAAAAAATCTTCTACAATTAGTTTTTGTTTGTAGCTTTTTGGAATACTTTTGATGAGTATGTAATATTTGAGGTAATCATTTGTAGGAATATCGTACACATTTTTAAAGGTGTCAAAGTTGTAAAAGGTTTTAGACCTGAAGTCAAATATGTGTTCTAAGAATTTAATTCCTCTGTTATACCAATTACTGTAGAAATATGTATGTTGATTATTCTGTGCTATTGTTGAATTGTTCCATAATATTGTTTTATTGATGTGTCCTGCTTTATCATATGATTTAACTTTGTTCCATGATAAGAGAATATCTCTAAAAAATTCGTTTTTAAAATTGGTGATAATATGTTTTTCTTCTAAAGGACACTCAAACACCAGATCGCCACCATATTTATTTAATTCTTTCTGATAAAAGATTTTCCATTGGCCTTTATTATTTGTGTCTGTCAATCTTTTGACCCAGCTAGCTTTATTCGAATGTATAAAAGCATGTATATCTGTTAAATTCAGTCCACCCTGTTCAATAGGTTTAACTAACAGACTTTCAGCAAACATTAATTTGCTACATGATTGCATGGTGCATACAAGGCCCGACTCTGTCCGTTTAGTGCTACTGATGAGCGAAAGGACATCCGTTGAGATGTAGCCCTGAATTGAGTCCTTCAGTTGTGCTACAGAGCAGGTCAGGTTGATTTGCGCATCCTCCTTCATCCACCAGTACGGAGAGTAGCCTCCAGCTATTATCCACTGATATTTGGCACCGTACATTTGATTTAAATATGCCGGAAAAATGAGATGATGATTTAAAGTATTCTGAAGTGGGTTCCAATCAATTATAATAAAACCGTGCAAAAAATAGGACATAATTGTGAAATATTATGGAAAAAAATAACGTCGAAAGCATTATCCAGATTTAAAGAACCCAACTTATCTATTTGAAAATAAATTCGTTGCCTGGAAGCGTTAGACACAGTTAGAGTCAACGCTTAACCATTGAAAACACAAGATTTGAATATGAATGTACATGTATATGATTTCATTTGCATAGGATGTGTTGCATGCGGAACAAATGCTTTCGAACGAACATTTTTACAATTAATTAATTATATGATTAGTTGCGCTGTGATTGCATAATGGCTTTTTCCCTTTACAATCACTTCTTTCATCTTGACTTTCACCAGTCTCAATTGGTTTCACGTCGTAAAATATCCGCGATTGACGTAGTCTCAAACAGAATCAGACAGGTTTTATTATTTCAATTGACGTTCATGCCTTTCCATTTCAGTAGCATCACTAATTAATCCGTCAGAAGACATCAATGCTTTCTGCTGTTACACTCGCGTGATCATGGAAATGAAATAAGAATATTGAATGAATAATTGTGTATAAGCTAAGCTAGGTTATATTCCCGTTTAAGTCTGGGTCAGTTGTTATTCGTTCACGGTTGTTAAACCTACCTAACAAAAGACACGTCTAGCCATCTTTTTATCAAAGTTACCAATACTAATTCGCACATCTTTTTTTCTGAAAGCAAAATTTCGCTGAAAACATAGGACTTTGTGGAGCGTTTTAAATTACAAACATACTTATACAGATGCGTAACGTTATTATATTTGATGACAAGCAACATGTCATGTACAATTATTTGAATTTGAAGTAATAAAAAGTAATTTTTAGTTCACTGATTTTCTTTTGTTACCACCTTGAGTTCCTGGATGGCTTGTTCCGGGTCATCGACAAAAGCGACCAATTTCACCACGTTAATATCTTTCTTTTTCAACGCGGAGACTAAGTGGTTGTGGGCTTTCCAAGAGAAAAAAAAACATCAGCGTATTTGGATACGAATGTTTTAAGTTTCACTTTTAGGACCTCGATCTGGGAAAAAAGGTCATAATACATGTGCGTAAAGTGTCGTTCGAGAGTAGCCTGTGCAGTCCGCACAGGCTATTCAGGGACGACACTTTCTACCTAAACTGGATTAAGAATAGACTTTCTTTAAACGAAAAATATCATACAAGCGTAAAGTGTCGTCCCTGATTAGCCTGTGCGGACTGAACATGCTTATCTGGAACGACACTTTACGCACATGCATTAAATCCCCTTTTCACACAGCGAGGCTCATATGTATGGATGTAATTACATGAAAATGTAAATAAAGCACATTATTACAATAAAATATTTCACTGTCTTTTATCAAATAGCAAACATAAAATGCAATAATTAAACGCTGTATTTTCAGCACTGAAAACTCGGTTCGGCTTCTGTCTTACAATTGCATGATCTCAATTGCTGCACATTTAAGAACAACATATAACTGTCACAGGACACAAGCTCTCATGTATTGATCTTGACGAAGTCGAATGTAAAAAAAAAAGAGAAGAAAATAATATATGGAATTGGTACTCACATGACCGTATCTGACAGTTCCTTTGAAAACGCTTTGAAATATGGTCCCTACAGTTGTCCAATTAAATGTGTGCAAGACGTGCAGGGTTGAAATCGTTGTCACAGGGGACGGTTCTGTAGAAATTGTGATACTTCTTTCTGTCGGAAAAGGCCGGGTCCATGTCAGCGTATGACAACTGCATGGGAATATGTGTTGTCGATGTTTGGAGACATTTGATCTTGAACTTACAAAATCACAAAATCGTCTATAATACCATTTAAAATGTACAGCGAAGGAGGGCTCTTATCCGCTAGTCTTTTATTTAAGCCAAATGACTGATTGCCTATACAATACAAGACAATACACACAACGCGACATTTAACATAAAATCATGATTAAAGCTGGTTTCGCTGGGACGGTTAGTGTTAAGAATTGGGCGTTTAAACCAGTTGAGTGGACCCCAAACATGTGTAGAAATACTAACATTAAAGTATCGTAATTAAAGTTAAAAGGCAATAAAAGAGAGTAATACTTTGATTCGTTAATATTCAATTACTCAAAGGTTAAGTTACATCAGAGTCACACAATTACAACTGTTTGAAGTACCATGAAATAAAATAAATAAGTAATTAAAACATTCTTTTTAAGAAAGACATAATAAGTTACATTTATAGGAATATTTGTAAACGATAAAAAAATAAATCTGAATCAAAAATGGATGCACTAAGCAAAAATATTAATTTGTACTTAAGGATGAGCATTTTGCAAAAGCATTTGAAGCACATGTGTTGTTTTTAAGATGCTGTCGTTCTGGCGTGTTAACCTCTCTTCTGTTTGTTTACCATTTCTACGCGCTGTATTGAATACTTTTTAAATCGAGATAACGCGTCAAAACCTTAGCCGCTTTTATATCGATTTCTACCAAGGTGCAAATTTTGTCACCAAACGCAATGTCCAAATGCCAAGATTTATTGGAATAATTTTCTCTGAGATATTTGATCAAACCATAGAGTCCTAGAATAAAGTTGCATCCAGTAACATAATATTGATTGGATAAATATAAGGAGATTATTTACAGTCGGATATCTGTATGATCTGTAATTGGATCTTGTTTGAAGTGTCTTCACAAATATTGAGAAATGTCAGTTTGCATATTGAATAACATATTTGAAACATTCGACAGCATAATAATGTGATATGCACTACGACTTGCAACATAGCTGTAATATACAGTTGTTAAGCTGTCTTTCTTGAAAAGTTAATGAAAAATTATTTGAATTAAACTATTTATATTTATAGAAAATTGATATCACCAACAAGCTATGAAAAACGAAATTAGTGTGTAATATATTGTCGTTAATTGATGCTAGTAATCATTGGGTACACCATTTTGGTTGCTTTATACTAAGTCTTGTGTTCGGACATTCCCTGGTTTTGTTAGCACCTTAACAACGGATGACTTAATATACTTACTAACGGTGTTAATTAACAGAACATTATGAGTATAATTAATTCCACTGGAAGCTAATAATGACATTTTAAAGTGAAGATTAAGTCTGTACCAAGAACTTATAATTTAATGACAAAATAGAAATCATTTATTAGTAATATTAATATATATATTTTAAATCTTAAATGTACATTTGTACACAGGGACTGCTTTCTTAAATCTAACTTTTTTAAGTTATCAATAACACATATGTTTTGAATCATAAGCTGAGTATTTACGCACATGTATTAATCAATGCTATCAAAATAAATGTTAGATATATGTTTACGTAAAGTATTGTTATAAACGCTAGTGCGATTTGAAAACATTCCAAATCTTTCTAAATCGCTCTTTATGTATATATACACTCGCTAATGTGTCGACTGGAGTAGACAATAAACAAGTTGTTAAAAAACATATAAACTTGTTTTACATATTTTTAAAGTCAACGCATGGCGCAAAATTGAAACGGATGAATGAAGACGGACTTTACGTTATACATTGCCAAATTTCATTTTCACAGTCTAAGTATGAAACATATTTCTTGTCATAGCAACATACTTATTTGATATGTATGGCAAATTAACTTTTGTGCGCTTGGTAAAACACAAAAGCGCTATTCGCCAAAGTACCCATGAACTGAAAACTTCTCTTATCAATGTTCGAACGTGTCTTACATGACAAAACTAATTACAAAAAAAAACAATTTCATTTGTAAATAATATATATATGAACGCTTGATTTATGACTTAAATATTATTGAATTGTATTATCTGTCTACCAAGTTGAATCTTTCTTTCGATGTAAAGGTCGACACTTCCACTCATTTATATGTTTTGTCAAAAAAAGTTTATATTTATTTTGTTGCTTTAGTTATAAGAACAATTGGCAAATATTAAACATCGTCTGTGATAATTATTTACAAGGTGTTAATCAATTCTATTATGCATTAATGGTCGATACAAGTAACTTCATTTGTGCAACTTGTTTACAAAAACAGCACATTCAACGGCAATTGTATGGGATGTCTCTTGTCCTACGTTAACACAATTTAAAGCCTCATACAACATGATATTTATTCCTTGTCTTATTACTACTCTAACTAATACATTTGTTTCTGTAACAAAAACATACACGATCAAAGTATCAGTCCTAGAATCAAGCCCGGGATAAAAGTGTATCGCTGTTCATTACTCAACGAGAACGTTGATGTGTAAGCATCAATAACATCTCTTAATTCAGCTTGTCTGTATTCCATACACTTGCAAGGATTTCCGTATTTGTAAAAAATAGGTATTTGTAAAGATGCAAGATGAAATGCATAGAGCACAACTTCCAAATGTATTTATGTTTGGCGACCATTTGATGTATTGACTGTCATCGGGAAGGATGACGTAGCTAGCATTTTACTGGAAAATCTGTTGAGAATCGATTGTCATTGTTCAAATAGATAAACACAACAAAAAACACTACAAAGTTGTTTTACTATTAAAACTTTAAAAACTTCACTCGGGGATTCGATCAACGTCTGTGTTTTTGGAAACATTTCGTGTTTGGAAATTGCAGGCGGATTTTCCCATTTTTATATTTTTATTGTTACAACGTTAACGGCGAGGCTTAATGGATATGGTGTCCGCTTATCGGTCGGTCATGGGTTCGATACCCACTGTGGGAGCGTTCTTTAGATCTCCCCCATAGACACCAAGTACTGGTTTTAGTCCCAGGAAATGGACTCGAGAGCGTTTCAAATAAGCCTTAGGCTTTCGATGCAATGGAGCTAAAATAAATAGGTTTGAACGGAATGAGCAACTTTCACTGTAATGTATAGAGTGCACAGCCGATAAGAGAACGCTACAGGAACAAAATGTCAAATTTCTTTAGTTTAAACATATTTATTTAAGCTCGATTGCATAGAAAGCCTAAGGCTTATTCGAAAAGCTCTCGAGTCCGTTTCCCGGGACTATAACCAGTACTCGGTGTCTATGGGGGGAGATTTAAAGAACGCTTCCACATTGGGAATCGAACCCATGACCTCCCGATCGCTAGGCGGACACCATATCCATTACGGCACGGCGACCTTTTGAATTTCTTTCGTTTCTGGTATTTTATACATTTGCCATAATGATTGTTTTAAATTGTTAAGATATTTGGTTCTCGATGACATAATGAGCACGTTAAGAACAATTTACTTCGAAGCCATTATATAGCATCAATTTTTTGAATATAGTGACAAACCGATTTAGAAGGTACATTTTTGTATGCTATGTCTTTAAAATAACATGAATGAAAGGCATTGTGGTTGTGGTCTTCGTTGGAACAGTTTATATTGGCTTGTATAATTAATATATATGTCCACACTTATCTACTGTACAATAATCTAAGAGGAGACATACCATCTGAATTATTTACCACAGGTAGCCACACATTACACTCAGTATCGTAGAAGTTTAATAGCTGGTATTGATATTTGCCACCATGTCGAATTGGAAGAACATGTTGACGGATTTAGAGAAACACTCTTATATAGTTCTCATTTAATAACGTTTAAAGACTTTAGTTTTAGTGCTTGACGACGTTCTGTTTATAGAAACAAAAACGATCATGATTTCCGGCGAGAACCTACTACTAAAACAGTAAAGTAAAAGCAGACGAGTGTGAAGGGATTTCAAGAAACACTATAATACAAGTTGCAAGCTGAAGACGGGGTTTCTTTTTACTTCATTAACCCGTCACACTTTGAACACTTTAACCGCTATAAAGTGCATCAGAGGGCTATCAATGGCATGGTGAATACTTTATCCGGAAACGAATTCATGAAGTTTTATTACGTACTGGTGGAAATTTAAACGTCCAGATAAAGAGATGAAAAACAAAACGGTTCAGAATGAGAGGAAGGATACATCGTATTTTTTAACACATAGTAATTTTCAATTCATTTTCACAATTCACATGTTGCAATACATGATTAATTATTAACGCACATTCTTAATATTTTCGAAGCTTAAACCAAGAACTTGGCTTTTTGTAAAAAAAAAGACACTAGTGTAGCCTATCTGACAGATAGACGAACAGGGAGAGAGGCGTACATTTTTATTTATATAAATTTCGTTTCATTATTATCCCTTAGCAAAATTTAGTAAGTATTTCCTCGTCACGAGTGTTGTTCCGACGGTTGCAAAATAACGGATACTTTCTTTTGTAATCAATTTGAACATTATGATTTTGCAAAATGTATGAACGGGTACATTTAAAAGGTTGTGTTTCAGTTTACGGCGCTTGTGGCCTAAACAACAAAATGAATTGTTTATATAAAGATATTTCTATAAATGATGGGTTTAATATTCGTATTGTAAACAATGCGAAAGTTGAAAATGATGTTGCTTAATGTTAGAAAAACCTATAATATACACTACATAATTTCGGATTATGAAAAGCGTGTTTTCAAAAGCTGTGTTCCACTTCTAACACAAAATACTATGCGCCTGATGGTGTGTATATATATATATATATATATATATATATANCTTACTTTTCTACGGTTATATGTTTAACGCAGATCTTTCAATTCAACTTTATTTAAATTTTAAATAGCAAATAATTTATAACCTTAAACTAGAACACTACTTAAAAAATCTCAATAGAGAAACAAAAAAAATATCATAAATTTCGCGTTGTCAGCTCTGTATACACTGTCGAAAGCAAATGTCGTAGATGATTTACACATGGTTTATAAAAATAGCACGTATTTGGAAATTGAAAGAAATTAAATTACAGTGGGAAAATTGGAAGGCAATTTCGAATTGACATCTTGAAGTAATTTTATTTATTTCACGTTAATACTTAATTTTTATTCAAGGCTAAAAGACGTTCGTCAATCTTCTGTGTAACATTTCCAATTTTATCTCTTCTTAGTGGAACATATTTATTTCTTTTGGCAAGTACAATATATGGAAAAATATCTTTTTATTGAGCTGACTGTGTTTCGAATCCACAATTTCAAAAATAGTAACAAAACGAAGCTCAAAATAAATATATTTGAGCGAAGCCATTCAAAGGATAGAAAATAATTGCGAACTAACATCGTCTTGACAATGTCTCGTTTCCATATTTTATTTTACTATCCATTAAATGGTAGATATAACATAATATTATCTATAAAAACCTTTAATTGTCTTGACTTGGATCAGATTTTTTTTCCAATAAGATGTTTCTTAGGCAAAGTATGTTCTACAACAATTTACAACTGAACGGCGTTCCATTTTTTTTTTCAAAGCATAATTATTTTGTGATAAAAAAGCAAACATATACGGATGAAACTGGAAGGTATCACTATTGTAAATAGACAGTTTCAGGATCTAAATTGTGTACAATGTCAGTACCAAGTACATATAAGCCGCGCCATGCTAATATAGGTCTGACGGCATATCCGGTCAGCTTTAGCACTATCCAGTCAGGAGTTACCTTGTTCGCTAAAGTCTCGCAAGGTATTGTATTCTTAATTGCGGATGATGGAGTAGCTCTTGACAGGATTGCGCAGACGCAGGCTTGGCTGGAGCTAGGCTGGCCGCATATGACATAAGACCTATGACGCGGGCCATACCACCTATTGCAGGTTTCAGATATGATAATTATTTTTCTGCATTTACCTATATCTTTATTATACCTATATTTTACTTTAATCAAATGTCTGACTGTACAATTAGGTAGACACAGACTAACGCGACGGTAAAGACAGTAGTAAAGTAAGCCCCACAATCAAACTATGTAATAATAAGCATACTTTGTAATATGGGACAGTGTGTTTATAACAGCCAGCAATTTTCATTATGAACAAACGAATCGCCTTTGATCGAGAAAAAAAAACCCAACTTATTTTACTCTTAGTACCATGTCAGTTAGCAAGTGAACTATTCATATGTTGCTGTGAATACTTAGAGCATATCTACGGTGCATATTGTCACTTTTGTTATACTTTAGGTTTTAGACTTGTAATGAACGTCCTGTAGTATCGCCTTATTTCGTATTATTTCGTACATTTCCGTCCCCCGAACGGTATCCGCGTATGCGCGTCAAACTACGATACAAAGATGGTCAAAATCCAAACAAGAAATATGTCTGATATTAACCACATAATCTCTGTGGGGTAAAGGATAGGCATACAATTTTGCATCGAAATGTGTAAACTATTTTTATCAACGTTTTTTTTCCCTTTAAGACTTATTTTAGACTATTCCAAATAGTGTAGTGTTGTAAATAAATACATTACATGACATTTAAAAAGTGTGAATAAGTCCAATTTTTCCCCCAAGTCAAAATTACCCCTTTCTTATACAATATAGAAAACGTGTCTTAAAATCGAAAGGTTTTGATGAGTACTTCCTATCCAAAATGTGTTGGCATCATGTAAAATAAAATGTTTATAACGATATGCGTTGATTATTAACTATCCATCATTTTAACATATTTAAACATACGTGTTCATAATCGAACTATTCAATAGGGCAACTATGTTATTCTGAATATCAATGCGTAGGTGAGCAATATGAACTGATCAAGGTGAACTAGTTCGAACCCGATTGATTTCATTTATAAATTATGTTATTTTCTTTAAGTACTTTATGATGGTTGTTATTAAGTACGGTATGCTTCAAAGATCAATGCAACATAAACAATTCTCGATTGCAGCTTTGTTATAGCATAAACGTCTGTGCAAACGTGGGTACCCTTGCAAATGAAGCTGAAACTTGAAATGTGTGCGGTGAAACTAAAATATTTTTCTATCTTTCGATCAAGGATATATCAAAGAAAATTCCTATCCTCATACGTTGTCTTTTCCTTTTGCAATTATTTTTTGACAAATTATTTTTAAATTGAAATACGACTAAAAATTGTATTATATTTTGGCTTTCGGGAGATAACAACAATTGTGTGCTTATATGCTGTTAATTCTTTTTGTAACATCATTTGCTATCATGAATGCATACATACAGTATTTATATAAGCATATATACGAAATAAGTGTTGCTGTATCAATATTAAGTTTCATTAGAGAGAAGTTTTTAATTAAAGGGTTATGAAAAGGGGAGAAAAATATTGAGTGTAGGCAACTTGAAATGTCTGAGAATTCTTAATAAGTCGAAAACTTGTTTTTTTAACTTTAATTTTGGATGCAGAATACAATGTATATAGGAAATATGCGAAGACAGAACACAAAATCAAAATGTCGTATTACAGTTATGAAAGCTTAACAAATGTGCGTTTATTTTATACTGAGTGGATGATCATTGTATACGTATTTCTTAACGTTGGTAATTTATAAGGGATATCTAACTTAAACGTTTAGTTGTATGACTGTCTGTTATAGTAACGCAATTATGTATATATTACGGGCCATATGGTATGTCTTTTCAACGTTAACGTTCTCAAAATAATCTTTTTAACATTTCCCTTTCGTGGAAAGTGCTTAAGCATCATGTCCAGATGTATTTACAGTGTAATGTTTTTGGGAAAAATAAATATAATACATCAGATTCATTGCATGAAAATAAAAACCTTTCAGTATTGTCCATTTATGTATTGTCCATTTACGTTTTGTGTTTCGTATTAAACTATCCACCAGATTAAACAATCAATGTCAGTGTAATTGACCATAACATTTAATTCCTGAATTACGTTAATGGCATAGCACTAAATTAATTAATACTGACACAGTATACTGTTCATTATTTTATTTCGCTTGGAGAAATTACACCTCATGATGCGATTTATCTGTTTCATCTTTAGGAAATGTATTTCAAGGTTGTGGTAAAAGTTCCCGACACCTGACCTGCAGAAGCAAACTGTGCAATACTAAACTAAACATCAGCCTCACGTGAGCTCAGACCCGTTAACAATCAGCCTTACGTGAGCTCAGACCCGTTAACAATCAGCCTTACGTGAGCTCAGACCCGTTAACAATCAGCCTTACGTGAGCTCAGACCCGTCAACAAGTTCCACATGCAATCGCTTCATAAAACCTGAACAAAATTGTTAATCGCGACATATTTACGCACGACTACAATCATATGTTCCCAAATTATGGTTTTGTTATAAACACACATCACAAACACAGATCTGTATTTATAACTTTTTGACATGACTTGTGAACGTTTTTGACAGTTATAAATCTCGATTTTGTTTAAAAAAGCTGTATATATTATTGGTAATAACAATCATTAGTTTAATAGAATATTTCGATATTTCTTGGCGGATATATTCCACAAATAACTCCTGTGGATTTGTCGTAATTATACAAACCCAACTGGTGTTCCACTCTCTTGGGAGACATTGGGAAACACGAATGATCTCATTGTATAATGCCCCTCGCGACAACGGTGTTAGGAACTTCTGGAAGATATGCAATGTATACACAATAAGTGCGCACTGCGTGTCTAATACGGATTACTCTTTACAGATGATTCGAAGAAAAGCAAATAGTATATGGATGCAATTTTTCTTTGATTTTAAAAGTGTCGTTAGTGCTCGCAAATGCTTATGAGATAGAAATAATTGGGAAACATTTCATTTTATTTATATCTAATATTTTCAATTCAATTACGTTGACATTAAGAAATATACGTTGTAAACATGTTGAACAGGAAAAAAACAAGTTTAAACTCCGATTGCATTCTTGTATATTTAGAAACCATAATTGATGCTTTACCTCCTACCAAGCGTGATAATGGTGTTTGTTCAAACGCTTCCTTCGTTGTTTCATACGTACTTTAGTTCGTTTACTGGTTATGGTGTTATTGGTTAGCACACGTAACCGAATCCTAATATAGCTCATTGGTCGTAGGTTAAAGTTCTAAATTATAATTGAATATTCAAACCATATTTTTCAACTATCGTATTTATTTATTTCATTCACAGTAACATATAAAGCGCATTTATATTGTATCTTATTATTTCTTATGTAATACACATACAAAATTATCAACGACATAATGACTTAAATGTAGTGTTTTTCATAACAGCGTTTGGAATATATAGGAGTTATTGAAACAAAGGGGAATCGACCAATCAACGACTTATCATTGTCTGTATCTATTTTTGCTGTTTCTTTGTAGGTTTCAAAATATGTAATGATATATAATAGTCCATATTTCTAAATAAATATGTGGAGACTAAAGAATTTCACACGAATTCAGGTATTTGTCCGTGATTGACACAAGATCTGAGAACGTTCGATTTATTTTTCATTTAAATATCCGAGAAACAAATTATAGTAAAAGCTAATGGCATTTGTGACAGACAAATCCTAATAAATGTGGCACAATTTAAAATTGCATAAAAGGTTTTCGTTCACAAAATAATTTAATCATGGAAAAGAATAATAATTCGAAATTGTCGCAAATGTCTTGTATTTATAATAGTGCAATTCGTAACTACATTTTTAGATAGTTTAGGTTGATGTTATAGTATTATTTTTATTTATCATCGTTTGTTAGATGTTTCTACAACACGTTTTATTCACCAAACACGTAGGCATACGCAATTCCAAATGAATCATGATAACGCCAAGGACAGAGGAAATTATTGAAGTTGAAATACACTTAATATACAATACTAATGTCATCTCGAAGAACAAAATTTATTTGTTTAAGATAAATGTAACTAAGCTGACTTTGATATTGGCATATTTAAACGATTGCATATGTCTCATTTGAACATAATTGACACATTAAAAATACATCAACCACATCATCTTAACGCAGTGTAATCGTAAACATAACGGGTATTTATATCTATTTATATCTATAGATTAATTTTTCTGACATTTGAACGACCATGAATGAGAAATACAAAAACAAGTTGTATTGATTGTTCTTGTAAAGTACACGTTGGTTACACAATAACGCAGCGAATGTACTAAGCGTACACTACCGAAGAGAAAACATTTGAACAGAACAGAACAATCACGTTTTATGACAGAAATGCTGCTTGTTATGTCCCCCATTTTGATAAGAAGCGATTTGCTCATTCCTAGGAGCAAATTTGCGATTTCGCATCTTTCTTTGTTTCGGATTTATCATTTCAACACACACTAATACATACAGCAGGCCAATTTTTAGAATTAAGTGTTAGTGAGGTACACAATCCAACTGTATATACAGTGAAAAAAATAGGGCACGACTTTCGGTTCCATGCATAAGAAGAGAACATGTGTAACATGTTATTTGTTTGCATTTTTTTATAAGCTTTGTCATCTAGTTCACACCTTAGAATCATGCAAAATAATGGTGTTTTAACTAGCAACAACTAATGCGTATCAATAGTTCACACTTTACGAAACAGGAAACAGACATCCATAAATGCCAGTCCTATTCTAGAAAAACAAAGAATAAATGATGTTTTTGCACACAGGCATAAATTCTAATTAATTTCATTAATTTTTAATAATACCTATTTGATTCTTATTCCTGTCATTAAGTAGTCGAGTGGAGTAAATAACTATGTAATTCAGCATTAAACACACGATCATTCCCAGAACCGATTGTTATGTTACCAATCATCGGTGTGCGAGCATCGTTATCCGTCGTCTTGTATGTCAGATTTAGAAAGTCATGCACTAATGGAAAGACTTCCGTTAAGGGGATTTGGTCTGAAAGACACATTAGGACAACAATCAATATTATCTTTTCGGCAAAATTCCACTAAGAAAACTAATAGGCATTTTATCCCGTTGTTATGTATAAATGTTGAAGCAACTATAATGCTAAAGATACATTTACTACAAACTAATTGTATCTACAAGTTAGTTAACTATACTGTTTAATGTTCATATTCGCTGCTATTTTGATATTAAATGTGAACAATTCCGTCAAAAACGTCCTCATGATCGTCTTTTTTCTTTCTTTTATTTCGTAATTTATTTAGTTTAAGATAGGTTTAACAAGTTGTTTAAAACTAGTCGAAATGATTTTAAAATTTTACTTCGCACATTAAGTATTATACAGCTGCTTATGTATACACTATGATATTCAAGGTCGCCTTTAAACAAACATATACATGTATGTTCTATAATCCATTACTAATTTTACTCATGAAAACGTGAATTCTCGGATAGATATTACGTATTAAATGAAAATTTATATACTTTATTTAAAATAGTTTTACTTATTATAAATCCACATTACAGATAAAAACATTACTACTATGTTATAACTATAATTAATTTCCTTATAAAGTTACTAACACCTTAACTTACAGTTCTGTTTATTTATATTTTGTCGCATATTATATTTCATACAAAAGAGAATCCGATACTACCAATAACAATCATTCATATGCATAACTAAGGTAGCTATTAAGGCAAACTGTCGATGCTAAGGCTATAATCAATCTTTGTAATTCAAAATTTTAACTTACACAATATCTCCTTATGTGCTTTCCGAATGACCCAAATGTATACAAGTGTGTAGTTATAATTGTGACATTTTGATTTATGTTCATTTAATTATGTTGAGTTCATGTAAGTGTAGATTTTCATGACTCTTATAAAGATACCCCTTGATTTTCACTGTTCGGTGGTGACAGTAACGTTTTAAACATATCCGCTTAAAGCTCTAGGGATAATGCTTCACAATGTAGCGTGTATCGTAAAAAAGTGTCTTTTCCATGATGCACGAAATATATTTTAATGTAAAAAACAATCCCCATTTCCGCACGCAAATATGCCAATTGGGGACGGTTTCCGACAACGAGTTCCTATGGTATTTAATAAAACACTAACAAAGCCTTTAAATTATTATAACATCCGGATCTCATCACGATTTTCCTTGTTGTGAAGCAAAATAGTATAATATTGGAAGCGTTCGTTTCTATTTTCGATGTAAAATTTTGCTTTGAGAAAGTAATTGTGTCGAAAAATGAATTAAAAGCGCCCTCTCGGAAAAGCATACGTGAATTTTCTTGACGATGACGTTGGCAAATTTCATTATTGACATCACGTTCTAGATTAAAAATGGTCAGAAAAACAAATCAATATTCAAATTCAAGAACAAAACAACTCTAAGAAAAAGTTGTTGAAATTTGATGGGTAAATTAAAAAAGGGTGAACGTTTGAAATAAATACATCCCTATTTTTTACTTTAGTTTCACAGCTGGATTGACATGAAGTGCTCTATTGCTGAAACAGACTAGAGAATAAATGGACATGTTGTCGTTTGAGATATTTGTCAATCGATTTGACATCATGTGCTTACGCCATTATAGGTTCTTTTATAGGAACCAATTGATGTATGATGCATAGGCTTCTTACTGAGACATCTTCCCTTAACAGATGATCGTAAAATACATAAAACGACATGTTCAGTTCTTGTCAGCAGAATCAAAAACTGCATATATACACAGTATAAAAGATCTTCCGTTAAAATGTAACGGTGCTTGCATGCAGATAAGACAATGTTTTTTTAGACCTAACACTATTTTAGTCTTAACTATACATTATGGGGAATAATATGGTTTGCGATAATGGGCATGTTTAATGATAGTATTATTCTGTCAAGAACGTAATTATAAACATATAAAATTATATCATGTTTGATACATTCTTTACTGTAGATGTTTACTAGGTCTCAATTTCATCTCTGAAATTGGGAGGTCACATTTGTAATTGTATGTTCTGTATGTTCAATTAGTGTCTTATAACACTCAGATCAGAAAATGACAGCTTTACCCGCCGCTGTGATTGATGAAACTTTCTAGACCACTGACATGCGTTTTGGTGACTCCATATTAACTTTCCATGCTCTAGTGTTATCTGTTAAAAGCGATTTGTTCCTGTTCCCGACAGTAGGAAAGGAATGATCCTTAAGACAACTATATTTGTTCTGACGGAATACAATCGGTGTCTGCAGGTCATCACAGGACATTTGTATTAGATATCGCACTAAAATCAATTTAATGCGAATGCAATTTTGTGAATTGTTACAGATTTGATCGATTTACATTCCGATTCCATATTGTTTTTCTTTTAATTACACCAATATCAAAATAATCAAGGATAAAAAACAATATTTACTTTTGTTATAGGTCGTCACTACTGAAAAACATGGTATTACTTACGGTATGAATATTGAACTATTTCAGACTTGAAAACGCAAGTAATGTGGATATTGTTTTCATCTTAATCATTGATTGTGTTATAATGTTTTGTAACTGAAATGAAACATTTGCAGTGCTTTGCCCATGTTTTGCAGATATTTAAAATGAATTGTTTTTATAAAGATATTTCTATAAATGATGGGTTTCAAATTTTTATTGTAAACAATGCAGAAGATGGAAATTATACTTCTAATACATAATACTATTCGCCTGATGTTGTATACCCATATACAATCTTACTTTCTACGGTAATAATTTTCACGAAGATCACTCAATTCAAATATTTTACAAAATTTAATAGAAAATAATTTATATTTTACAACTGGGACTCTACTTAAATGATCATAATACAGAAACAGATAAAATATGATAAAATTCGCGTTGTCAACTCTATATAATACTGTCGAAAGCAACTGGCGTAGATGATAAACACAGGTTAAAAAAAACAGTTCGCATTTTTTAATTCGAAGAAATTAAATAACAATGGGAAAATTGGAAGGAAATTTCGAATAAAGTTCTAAATGTTCTCTATCGTATTTTTTTAGGCAAATACTAAATTTATATTCAAGGCTAAGAGACTTCGTCCATCCTCTGTGAAACATGTCTGATTTTATCTCTTGTTATTGAGCCGACTGTATTTTGTGTATTTTACAAGCTTATTCATTCCTGCTTCAGTATTTAATGTTGACTTCACTTGTGATCGTTAGGTATTAAAATATTGATGCAAACATAGTATGTTGTATGCCTCAAGTTTATCAGAATAACAGCTTAAACATGTGCAAGGGATTGGAAACACGTTGAAACTCTGCATAACCAAATCATATTCATTCAATATTTGTTCAATTCGCAACCCGATAAGTGTAGGTTACGTATTGCCAGACTATAATTGTCCCCATGGAAGTAATTTGCATGTGTATGTGCACACCGAATAGCGTTTGCTATTGCAGACATACATTCACATGGGACATTGTGCGCTTATTACTGTTTGCTTAGTTGGTTTTTTCGTCAAAATTGTTATTCATTTGTTTGCCGAATTAAGCGGCAAAATACGCAGCACCGTACATTTAGAACAGTAATTGACATCACCGAAACCTGCAATAACAATTAAAATGTTTTTATTTCCATCATAACGTTGATGCAACTAGGCAAACAATATTTTTACTACATACTTCAAGGGAATCATTTCCTATATAGTACATTGAAACCGTGGTCAAAACCAAGTTGCGTAAGTTGCACGTCAATCTTTAGAAGAGAGTTTATATATAAAAAAGGGGTTCTTCGGAAATACGGCGACCTAGCGTGTTTTCATCGATTGCAAGCTGGACGCAATCACATCACCTAACGATACCACAAGCTCTAAGTCAATGCGTCGGCAAACATACATCAAACACTATTGTAAGGGCATCGAGCGTCCATTTACGTTGTAACTACGTCGAACGCACGTTCTTGCATTTGCCCGTCCATAAACTATCCACACAATTATATTTGTAGACAACAAACGCTGCCTTTCTGGCGATATTAAACTTAGTTTCGTTGGTCAGAAACAGACAACTGACGGCTAGAGCAAAATTGCGGTACATGCGCATTTCAACAATATTATTGGATTATCCTAGGTCCGATTGATGAAGTGGCTGGCATCCACCCCCTATACATTAGCTTTCAGAAGTTGTTTTACCTTGGACGTACATTTCTTAATTTTTATATTAAAACACGTGTTTTAATATTTCCGTTTTTTAACGCAATTGACAAATTGTACATGATTGTTCTAACGAACAAGTTACCACACGTATTTAAAAAGGGATATACAATTTTCGAGTGGATACCTAAATATATTTAGACTGAAGCTCAGGACAAAAAGCCTTATACTATTTAAATGAATGACTTATATAATTGTTGTCGTATAACACTTCGTTTTTTTTGTAAAACGTTTTTCATTCACATACTGCACACTACTTTCTCTTATTAACAAGTCGACATATGCCTTAAAATTATCATGACAATTGCAAACATATACATAAACGTCATTTCTTAATTAAAGTGTCTTTATTATTTTTAAACCAATCTATTTTATAACTAGTCTGAAACAACACGTGTACATACATCGGTTCTTGCCCGACAAATGGACAGAAGGGAGTATGCCCTTTGCATACAAAAGGTGTTGTTAATGATGTAAATAACTATAAAGGAATTTCTTTGGTAAGTTTTTTGTCAAACTTATTTACCACGATTTTAAATAAGCGCATTGAAACCTTTTTTTGCAATGAAAATACTAGTATTATGTCTGATGCGCAGTTCGGATTAAGGAAAGGTTATTCACCTGTTGATGCTATTTATTTATTGATGTTGATAGTACAAAATTATTTAAATGAAAATACACGTTTGTATGTTATATACAAATGTAAGTCGATATGTTTAAATATTTTGATATTATACACCGCATTGTATTATGGTTGGACATGTTTAAGTCTGGCATACAGGGTACAATACTCAGAATTGTGAAGGAAATGTAAGCGAATGTTAAGTCACGTGTTAAATCATTTGCATTTAATTCCGACTATTTTTGTTATGAGGTTGGACTGTGGCAAGGTGTAATGTCGCCGATTTTGTTTTCTTTATTTGTTGAAGACATTCAACTTTACCTACAATATAGCATTAACTATTGTTTAAATATAGATGCTATTGTGTTGATTGTATTATTATTTGCTGGTGACATGGCTAATTTAGGCAAGTCATTTGCTGAAAATCAATGTCACGTAGAAACCTTTTTTAAACTGCAATTCTTGGGGGCTAAACGGACATACAACGGTAATGCTATTGAAGTGGTCGATAATTTGAACTATTAGGTACAGTGTTGAATTATACTGGACTCTTTAAATTAAACCAAGAACATTTGGTTGGCAATGTCCTTAAAGCCATGAATATATTATCGCTTAAATGCAATGACCTTTACATAAAATATTTGGTCAGTTGTTTGACTCTTATGTGGGTTCTATATTTAATTATGCTTCAGAAGTATGGGGTTTCACAAAGTCAGATGAAATTAAATGCATACATAAAAATTGTGCAAACGTTTGCTTCAGGTTAAAACAAATACATGCCATGCTGCTATTAATGGAGAATTAGATATATATTCATTGTATGTAAACATATTTTTTAAAATCATAAAATATTGCTTCACAATTCTAAGCAATAAAAATATCATAATGTATTTTTGTTTACAAACAAGCTTTATAAGATTATAATAAAGGTTATACAAATTGGGTATCGAATGTCAAGACCATTTAAAAATAACTATGGGTCTGGTTATGTACTTAAAAATCAAACGTTGTTCAATTGAAAGTTGTGTTAGCGAATTCAAATGTAGACTTGTTGTCAATTTTTAACAAGAGTGGTATGGGAAGCTTAATGACAGTTCTGAATTAGATATGTATACAGTTTGTGAAACATCTTTGAAATATGAAGAATATTTAGACTTACGTCCTAGGCGTCTTCGCTTATTTTTTGTAAGATTAAGAGTCTCTGCACACCCGTTGAGAATCCAAACTTGCAGATATGCTTAGAATAACATCCAACGAAAGGAACGTTATTGTTTATATTGTAACGAATTTGATTGAGAAGACGAATACCATTTTATAAGTATATGTTGCTGATACACTGAATTAAGAAAAAAAATATTAGCCGTATATTTTATATAGATCTATATGTATATAAATTCCACAAATTATTAGTTCTATGTGATAAGTAGTGATTTGTAATGTATGTTAATATATTAAAAAAGATTTATTTTTAAGAAATACGATTCTTTATAATACTGTTAAACAAATGTCCTTACTCCGTCGATAGATCTCAATACGTGTTTTTTCATCGATTGTGTTTTTTGAATGTGTATTCTTAATTGACTTTTTTTTACTATTATATAATGTTGGTAAACCTATTTACGTGACAGAAAATAATATGTATATTTAAGTATGAAGACGATGTACTACTGTATAAATCTGAATAAACTGTCTGTCTGTTTGTCACAATTTTCGAAATGATCAAGATAAACTACTGTAGATAATATTTCCTTTAAGACGTAAGATACACAGGACAAAATAAACACTGTAAAATAGTACATACAAACATGTAAAAGTATTGACTTTTGTTGTTTACTGAACAACACCTTGTGCGTAAATGCATATAAATTTAGGCGAGTTTAAGGCGTAAAACCGACAGCTAGATTGTTTTTAAAACAAAGGCAATTGTGCGTTTTTTTTATATTTCATGTCGTCTATTACATCTTTTAAAGTATTCACATTTGCTCGTGGCTGAAGTTTGTGGCATCGAGTGGGCTTATATTTATACGGTTTATGATTCTGAATGCCTAATATAAATACAGTGAAAAATGTGTTGCATTAGCAGGACAGACAACGATAATATACTGCAAAACGCTACGGCAAGTATATACATGTATACAGAATCTGTTTGAGAGCGAACGAGATTTTATTGGCATGTCCTTACAATGTACGATTTAGAATTCGCAGAGAATCTTATTGGCGAGATGTGATGTCAAAGAAATGCAATAACATCATCATGATGAACGCCACAATATGACAAGGACATAACATTCAGATATTAACATGATCGTCAAGCTAGCGGACGCACTTATAACCATGTAAACTTTTAACGAAAATTTTGTTTCGAACAATGTATTGTTTTCGCATTATGTCTAATTAGAGAAAGTGTTTCCGTGAATGTATTTAATATCTGTATATCACAATACCGTAAATGTAACACATTTATTCATATTACATAAAGATATTACGTTATCTTATTGGATATTCAATTAGTCTGCTCGACAACCAACAACAGCAAATGGCTGATTAAATTTCGACAAGTAATGTCTGCTTAATGACTGTTGCAATATATTGAATGCGGTTGTGGATAGAGCAGATAAAGGAAAGCACGATGTAAATAAGCTCAACCCAAAGACAAATCGCTTTCACAAAAAAGGCCACTGTCAACTTTGTGTTATTGACTAACGACGATATAAGCTTTGCAAACCACATGCCAATTGCTGTAAGTAAATGTGTCACACATTATAAACACTAACATAAGTTGAGAAACAGCAAGCGGATGAAATGTTAAATATATTCCTTCTAATGAAAACACTGTGTTTGTTTTACAATATTATATTTTTAATATCGGCGTTCTCATATATTTATATTAACCGTGTAAATTAATTTACGAAATATAGCCAATTGGTCAGATATATTACAACTTCATTGTTATATAGCTACCTGAACACGCCATTAATAAGCTGTTAGTTGTTATTAACTCGTGGACCAGAATGTTAGCAAACTTTAACATGACCTTTGTTGTTCAGTAAGGTGGATATGAGTGCGGAAATATAAATTGAACAAGTTCAAATCGGCGATGGAAGTTTTATTAATTAGTGTTTTGATTTTTATTTGGCCTGCGTTCTGTTGTACTGTTGCAATTGGGCTATTGTAATGAGTTACGGCTATTAAACACCTTACAGATGTGTTAGTTAACATATTTAACGACATTTTTCAAAACTGCGAAAACATCTGCACAAGTCCCTTTATACAATGCAATTTGGCTGGACACTGCTCGTGCACGAGTGTGGCAGCAACATATTACTATTGGGACTAAAGTTTGTAACAGGATAATCAGTAACATGTCCAGTGGAATGGATCAGACATTAATCACACTCGGGCAAACATAGCCGCCATTTGAACATATATAAGTTAAGCTTCAGCGACATAATATAATATTTGTACAATTTAATGTGCTTTACATGGACATTATTCTGTTCAGTAAAATTTCAGCCAAGATGTTTTAAGATATTATTTAAATCTTGGACTGCGATATAATTATTTTCATAATTATACAACGTACCTCTGTCACGTAAGGCATAATTAAGTATACATATATATATGCATTCATTCTACTATATATACTAAGTGGTGGATATGACGGACATCGAACCATTGAATTATATTTACCCATGTCTCATTAGCGAACAGGGAAGAACCGTACCGGACTGCGCGATTTGCAAACATTGAAACATAGAACATTGAAGAGAAGAATACATTACAGCCCCATTACTACTCAACATTTACGAAAATTGCGTACAAAATTTCGTAACATAAAGTTAAAAAAATAAAAATCGGTGTTCCATATAGCAATTGCCGAAATATAAACGCAAGATGTGGTCTGGTAACATAGATGTTTGTAGATATAAAATGCACGTTTTTATTTTTTGTGATACAATAAATTCCATTTTTAATTTCCCGCAAATATATCTATTCGTACGACACAAGAACACTAAAATGGTACGTTAATGTTTCGTATGAATAGATATCAGTGCGGGAAATTCAAATGGAATTTATTATGACACGAAAATTTAAAAACAAGCATTTTGTACATACACACATATATGTTACCAGAACACATCTGGCTTTTAAATTTTGGATTTTGCTATAAGTAACATTGATTTTTTATTGAGTAACTTTATTTTACGAAATACTTTGCGAAATTTCCGTCGATTTTTGAGTATTAATGGGGCTTTAAATAACAAATTCAGCAATCTTATTATTAAAATTGACCAATAAATTGTATTTATACTTTAAGACTGAACGAGTGTTGCAGCTTTTTATAAGAAGATGTTATGGCATTTAACATATGTGCTTTAATGAAATAATAAAAAAAGCAAATACACATCAACCAACACATCTTTCTATTTTCATGATCGTATTTTACGCTACTTGTATAAGAAGCTGGTAGCATATGCATTTCAATTGTTTAGAGATGTTGATGTAATAACGACGTTATACGAAATCAGGTATTGGTGATTTTCCTACATTTAAGATATCACTAAGTCCAATTTACATTCCAGATTTGTATGCTTGATGAAATATTCGAGAGAAAAATCAGAGCAAATAGCTCAAGGCATATGTGACAAAAATACTTATTAATGATAGGGACGCTATTTGGTATTCAGAAAATGCTTGACAAATCGATATGGAACACTCTTCATCGTAGTTTTTTTAAGCAACATCACAGTGCGTGATTGCATATTGTTCGTGTGAACAGCAGAAACACTTTACACTAACCACAGCATCAACATGTATTTAAATGCATGGGTTTCAGTTTGCTGACGAGGGCAATAAGGAGAAATCTCAACATCAATTCTTGCCTATACATTTCTATGCCTTCGACACACTCTTTCATTAACGTATGTCCTTTGGTGTTCACATCTAATGCCGGTTTGATAATTCATGGTTACATTAATAGTTAATAGCCAAATGTTTAATTCTACAATTTAAGTCAGATATCAGGGGTTAAGACGGCTGCTGCCAGTTGGAAAGAAGCATTTAACTCCAAAGGAATCACTGACATGTATACAACACATTATCAATAGGATTTCAAATACGAACGAGTAATACCTCATATTTTATACACGTTTTCTTATAAAAGCTCTTGTGAAGTTTGTAAAAACAAAACAGTAGCCAATCTACTTATCGCACAATAACGATTATAACACATATACAGCAACATTAGTTTAAACAATGCTAAATCCCATACGCACATGTTTATGGATATATGCATATGCTATAATACACATGTTTATGACGCGGGTCAAATGTCTTTGCATAAACAAGTTAAATATACAAATGGAAAATGCAACGCGTAGTCTGTTGGCTGTTCGCTTTCCAAGCAATATGAAAAGAAAATTGCCTTGATTGAGCAAACATTTTAGGTTTTGGTATTTGGCTGAACATTTGTACAGCTTTCCTAACATAATGACGATATTTGGAAGCGACATGTTATCAGGTGACGTCGTGGGCAATTGGTTGTGATTAGAACACCAATGTACAAGAAAGATCTATTTTATAAATATAACTCATAAAAAATGTGTAAAAATATCTCTGTATGTTCTTGCAGTAAATTTGCTTAGCTCTTTTAAGAATGAGATGTTTTTTTTTTGTTTTTTTTTTTAAGTAATATTTATCAATATTTTAAAGTTGTTATTTGATGTTTTTTCTACCATCGGATAATCGATGCTCACCCGGTATGTATGCCAAATGTTTTCAGTATGTATAGCATGATCGCTGAACATAAAACAGACTGAATCAGCAACTTGTCTATACAGATGGATTTATTATGGAAATATGGAGTTTTCTGGTAAATGGGATGTAATATCTGCCTTATCTACACTAAATGACACAACACGTTACATTGTTTAGTGATCGTAAAGTAGGCACTAGGTTTATCGGACGGCAATACATTATCTTGACGGGCATTGAGGTTTGTGCTTAATAAAAAAAATAGTTCTGCAACGGCAATCTGTGTTTTAGGAAGGAAAGGCATTTGATTTGTTTTACATGTCCAAGTATCATTAATATTAGTACAAACCAATAGTTAAACTGTAATTAATTCAAGCGAAAGCTGGCATTCTTGTCTAAAGAATTACAAACGGGCAAAGGCTCTAGGTCGCGCACCGAAGAACTGAACTGTTTTGAGCAGCTTTTTTGATGTTTCTCAAACCACTTTGTGACTTGGTCGAGATATTATTTTAACAAATGTTATAAGCAAGTTTGATTTTGCTTGAACTAAAGATGCAAATTAAGTAGAGCTTACAAAGTTTCACTATAGCTATTTTAGGAAACTTTCATCCCTCTGGTTGGCATGTTTTTCAACTGACTGCAATCATTTTCAAACTTATTCTGTTTTACTAACAATCAATGCGTAGTCGTTCAATTTATTAATTCCAGAAATTAACTGTGTTCACGTTCGACGACTGAACAATAAAGTCATCTTTATGTCATCTTTAAAGATGACACTTGAATGCAATTATAACGCATTACAGCTATAACAGTGTTCCACAATAACAGCAGCACGTACTGATTTTAAATTGATTGTTCTTGAAAAACATTTTTCTTATTCCAAATCTTAAATACAAAGCATACATATGTGTAACAAAGAGCATGCTATATGACCCCCTCCAATCTATTCTTGCAAACGATTGTTCACATTTGTATTTGCAATTTCCATATTATATTAATATTGTACTATTTGAAGTGGGAATTACTGATATTATCCATAACTTAAGATATATTATTTAAAAAAATGCGATGAACAGCAGTAAGATTTGATGAAAGACCATGTATGCAATTAAAGAGTAACTTTCGAAATAGAAGTAGCGAAATATGTATCATTCTACAAAATGCAGCCATATATAACACACACATAATTATTTTAATTGCGAGAACTCTGTTTTGACACGTTTATTAAATAAGTAGTGTCTTCTAACCTGTAAATATTGTTTTTTTCTTCAATTGACCAAGTTTAAAGGACATTTAACAGGCGACACAAGAATGAATAATTAATATGGGTTTTCCCAATAGCGTTGCCAAGGTGATAATTTAAAAGTTTTGACTTCAACAGATTAGACAATAGCTGTGTCTGAAACGTTATAAATCCTAAACTGCAAAATTGATAAAAGTATGGGTAACATTCCCTTCTGATATGATTTGTTAGACGAATTTAACTAAATGCGGATCTAGGTTCTCCGTTTTAAATATTAAAAATGTCAGCTTTTATTTACCTTTAAATTTCGTTGTATGTTTTCTCATTCTGTATTGATACGCGTCATATAATAAATCGTCTATGACCAAGAACTACTGCATACAGTGTTTGGTATACGCATGTTCTTGTTTTGCAATCAACTTATCTCACCATATGCAAACCAGAATTGATTCACAAATCGTATCAAGCTTCGGTTTACAGTCTATCTTATTTATTGCATTTATTGTAGGCGTTTAAACTATCATGGTCCAATTCCTACACGGCACATACATACGGAATTGTATGGGATCAAATACACGAAATTAACATTTGTATTTGAAACTATGAATTTCAATTGTCATTCGGTTGGCCACTGCTCGAGCTCTAATGTTACAGGACAAAAGTTTACGGGAGGATTATAAGCCACATATCCTGTGAAGTATCATTAATACTTGGGCAAAGTGTGCTTCCATTCGACCACGTATAAGGGCAGCCTAAGCCACATATTATGAAAGTACACTTACTATTGTTAACAGTATGTCACATGTTATTTAAGATTGCAATGATTCTCCTCTTTCTAGATTGCTAAACATAATGCATGTTTTATCAAACCTCCTCGTTGATATCGATCTGATACAAAGGTGACCGATATTATTTTAAATCCGGTTAAAAGGCGTTTATATCAGTCAACGTTTGTAGGTACGACAACGAAACAAACTATTTGATACCAAGATGTAGTGCATTTTAGACACAAAATGTAACAAAAAAAGCTAATAATTTATTTTGCAATATAAAGTTCATGTGGAGTAATGTGCACATGACGTCAATAAGAACACGTCACTCATCACAAAGCATGTACACCCTTCCAAAAAATCAGAGTCGTAGCTCTTATATATAAAGCGTAAACAACGCGAAAAGATTGGATAATTTGGAGTGATTCTGGTTTTTTCGTCAAATGTTGTTACAACACGTGATCACTTCTTTAAAGTATAAAAAAACTTTCTCTTTTTTCTATAGGACAGTCCGAATAGCCGATTGGTTTCGGAAATAGACTGAAAGAACGCTGGTTCGAGCCCCGCAGCGGACACACTTCTTTCTTTCTTAAATTATATTTATTTCAGTAGATGAGAGCTCTATAGTTTGGTTGTTAAAATCCAGCAATTTATGGGTTTTACTGTCACACTTAAAATAAGGGCGTTGATAAACAGAAAAACAGGAAACAACCCTAACGTGATGATAGATATAGCATACAAGATAAAACGAAGTCCCTTATAGCTTCAAGTGAAAATGTCAAATGTGATTATTTCACTCGAGTGAAATAAACATGATATGGCTCTCTTGTCTACTTCAAACGTTCACCAAACAGCAAGAAAAAGTATTATAAACAACCTCTAGAATTTAAACGCGCCTGCCTAAGAGTAATTATTGACTTTTCACTTAAATACGTTCGTTAACTGAATAGAGTTTACAATTAAAGATTATGTTTCTAATATTCTAACATCTCACTTTTTTAACAAAAAATATATGTTTCCTTTAATTTTTTTCTAATTTATCATTTACTATAATAATGTTTTTGAATTTGCCAAAATTCTTTTATATTTAATATAGGATTGAAAAAGAATATGAAATATTCAAACACACATTTTGAAAACAGTTTTGAATATGCGAGCTGATATTATGTTTGAATATTTCAAATCTAAATCTGTTGTATGACACCAAACTCATCACAGCGGTTAATTCTTTAGCGTTAACCACTGAAATCTCAAATAAATTATTTTCAGATCTGGAAAGATTAACGATTTGGGAAGATATCGTATTCGGTTAAACTGTATGCATTTTTATTACTATGTTTTGTTAATAGTGGTTTACCCTTTTTAAACGAAAGTAGAAGAAACAAATCAAAATCATATATACGTATAACTATATTTCAATCGACCATCATAACGTTGTGTTAATGGCGGTAATGATTTGATACGAGCTAAGATTTGAACTAATCGGATCTCTGCGGGGAGTTTGGCTTTACACAGCAGAAGAAAAATATAAGATATCATACGTTTAGATTCTTTTAAAGCGCTCTGTACAGTAATGTGAAATATAAGGATTATTATCCTGCAGCAGATATTGGACAGAATAGTTTTTGTACTATAAGCAACTTGTTCTCGGAAGGCTTTACAGAAACATTGCCTAATGGATGCTACTCCAACCGTGCGCGATGTAAGGCAAAGAACATGAAATAACAGTGTAATAAACACCGAAGACTACTTAATGTTAACGATTGCGACACAATGCCACTAGAGGATTGAATGTTCAAGAAGAACGTCGGGAAAACACTTAAAGACAATACACATCTTGCTGAGCCCATAGCAATGTTTGTGATAAATCATTTCGAATAGACGACAGTGAATTTTGATGAAACTACAAAACCAATTTATATAAAGGGTGAATTTTAATGAATTCACAGAAGTGAGCATTTCATAGTTTTACCTGTTTGGAACATTCTAGTTTACCAATAACCAATGCCAAGTGCCGTATTATCGTTAAAAAAAGGTCATTTCAGTGGCACATATTTATACATGTTAAATTTTCGTATTGTTGAAATATGTCATTAAATGCATTATCTTACAAGTAAATAATGCTTTGAATAGTCTAAGGTAATTATAATATCAAGAACAACAGCTAAAGAAGAAACAATGTCTTTTCCGGGATTCGAATCCGGGACCTATGGAAGAATAAGCATTTTCACAAACATATAATCATATAGGCTTTTATGTTTTGCGCTTGTGTAGCTGGAAGTTTTAGATATAAGTATAATTTTTCGTTTAATATAAATCGGTACTTGCTTGAAATAAAGAGCCTAAATGACATTTTCATTTGTTCTATTTCTAGCAAAATACAGTGCACTCAAAATTGTTTAGTTTACGAATTCGAACACTTCCATAAAAGTCCAGCAACATCATTATTCGATCTTTTTAGGCGCGAGAGCATGAATTCGTATCTAAATACTTCAAATAAATGTATCGGCCAATTCCTATTGTGTCCCGGTATAAAATGTTAACCTTTCAATGCATTTTCCCCGCCTTTACTCTACATTGGAATGTGCAAGCGCGGTTTCAACTTCATGAATATTGTATCTGCCAAAATGAATCTGATCCGAAAACAGACAACGAAAGAAAAGGGAAGCAACATAGTTCGACACAGCCTTCTGTAGTGAAGTAAAGGCAACAAACTGTTTACTTTCAACTTAGAGAACATATCTTTACCTTGGTTAGAAGCCGAACGGAATTGATAAGCCCCCATATACATACGACGTCAACATTTAATTATAAACTATAGTGTTGATTTTTTTCACATTTGTTTATATGGTCATTGTACACTAACAAATATAAGCGGATTTATGTTTGCAATTATTTTGTGATAGCGTATTCATAAAAAAATAACGCTGCTATATAACGGAATGTCCAGTAGTCAAATTGCTGTTCGAAGTGAAAAGCAACAGAAATTAAACGAGTCACATTTGGACATGAACTATCTGTCAGAATAGGCGCTTAATGAATGTTACCACGTATTGAGCGTCCGCAGCTTTCACCTAGTAGTTCAAGCAATAAACAGGAAATAACGACAGTAATAAACGTAACCCACATGAGATTCCCTCTTATTAACAATATAGACCAAAGAGGCTTCTATGATCTAGATGTCGAATGGCGGTATTTAAGCAAGGCAATCTGGTTGACAGAGTCTGCGTGTCAATGATAGTACACATAGGACGGCATTCTTACAGGAGATGAACACGTAAGTCAAGTGATAGGGAATAATGAACATTTAGATACAGTTTACGAATATATGTTTACTCACACATTGATGTAGCAAATATTTTTTTTCTCGCTGTTAAGAACGTGTGTTTTCTAAAAAGAAATGGTAATATCGTCTACACACTCTTAAACGAATCATTTTTGTCTGCGTTTGATGAATGAACAAGACTGTCCTAATTATAGAAGTCACTTAAACTATGCATCGTCAGTATAATTGTTTCACCAGAAAAGTTTATAAATAGGCAACATGTCTGGTTAACCCATTTATGCCTAGTGGACTCTCCCATCCTTCTAAATTGGATCAATTAATTTCCAAAATTAGGGATGTCTAGTATATTTATTTCTTTACTTAGAATATTTCTTACATAAATTCCTTTAAGCAAACAGCGCAGACCCTGATGAGACGCCGCATCATGTGGCGTCTCATCTGGGTCTACGCTGTTTGTCAAGGCCTTTATTATAGACGCTAGGCATAAATGGGTTAATTTAGACAGTTTCACATTATTATTATTATAATAAATGAATAAAATTTTAAACAACAATGAAGTCTGAAAGATATTCTAAAGATTTCTGATTTGAAGATTTGCAATTATAACTTTTCTGCGTCTGAACTGTAATGCAGTTAATAAATCCGGAAATCTTATTTTGGTTCCAACGATTGTCCCATTGATATAATTATGGGTCACATTCCCTTGAGATAGGATTTGTGGGATGAATAGAACATACGATGAATAAAATATGTGTGTTTGTTCTTGTAAATAGATACCTGTCATGTTTTCTGTTATGTTCATTTTCGTTATTTTTGCTTCTTCTGTTGACTTACGAATCTCATCATGTTGCGGATTAGACAAACTGATTCATTTTATGAATTTATATTAAACTTACAGAACACATCCGTTAAATGCTAATACGGCACAGACATCGGTGTTTGAATGAGATCAACAAATCAAATGTACATAAATATACTTAGCTATGCATTTCGATTGTGATTTGGCTGGACACTTCTCGAGCGTCCAGCCAGCAACATATTACTGTTGGGACATATGATTAATACAGGATCAACATCCACATGTCAAGTGGAAAAGATCAGATCATTGAACATACTCGGACAAACCTTGAGTCCATTCGACCACATATAGGGACAGCTTCAGCGACATATCAAGTATGTACATCCAATGTTTGTAAAACATTAGGTGCTTATTCGGATACTATTTCTGTATTCGATTGTACGAATGAATATCTGCTTCTATATCGACCTAGAGGTGTATATGGCGGATATCAATGAGGATTTCTTACACTTTGTCTGTAAACTTTCTGTAGATACATTGCTTACGTGATCGTTTTTTTTTTTTTTCTTTTATAGACGGACATATTTCTGTGAATACTAATAAGTTAAAACCCTTTTCACAAGTCGTTTAAATATATGTGCGATGCGTACGCCAAGTCTACACTAAAGTATGTGTGCAGTATTCCATTAGATTGTCACGTTTTGACCATAATGTTTTCATTTTCTGGCTGCATAGATATACCTTATTGAGATCCATTTAGTCGCGCATTTGGTTCGCAAGTTATTCTGGGCAATGTGTGAGGTTCGGCGTACCCTCAAACACAAGTACACACCCAATTCTTTTCATTGACAATTTCGATGCGGTTATCGCAGTTTTGATCAGTTTGTGTTTATGTAATAGGTCACTCAGCAGTTAATACTCAACAATTTGTGTTCCTCAATTTATGTTCAAACGATTTGAAATTTGTATTAGCATATTTGGTTTCTTAAGTTGTAATGTTATTCTCTGGTTTTGAAATACGTAATTGTGTAAGTATTAATTATCAAGTCAATAAATAGACACACTGGAACATGCCTAAGACAAAACAAACAACAAACCACACTGGAACGAAGCAAACATTTAATACTAAATATAGCGGACAGGCAAATAAAAAAGACAACATGTTTTTAAACTTAAGGACTTTGCCATCTTTAGAAGGAATGCAATGGAAAAGAACAGATATATTAAAACTTCTGATTATTTGTGTGGAACATAACATAAACATATTATTGCATGCTTAACACATAACATTGTAAGGAAAATAAAACACCCAACAACTGATTTCTCCTCGTTATATTTCTTCTATCGAAGGTCTGGTTTCAAATAAAATTCCAAATTAGTTAACATATGACGAAGGAATACCGACGGTCACGCGGAAATCAGATATTTGTCTATGACTTTCATAAGTTCTGAGAAAGTCCAATTTACTTTACAGACGTGTCTGCCTCATCAACCATTCCAGATGGAAATTAGAGTAAATAGCTTTAGGCATTAGAGAACAATCCTATTAAAAGTGAAAAACGCAATTCGGAAATGATGAAGTGTCTGACAAATCAATTATAACCACTTTTCAGCGTAGTTTTTGTAAGATTTACAAACGACAAACATAAAGCACTGTTAAACCATACATGTCACTGATCTCGTATGTCACACGTGTATAATGCATTCAACCTTTAAAATCGAACATGCTTAATGAGTCATACTTGTCTGCTCTGTTTTATGTTTAAAACATAAAAGTATATGTCACATACGCTGTGATACAAATCCATTGACATCATTTGTCTTTATTCATCATCATCATACTCATCATCATCATCATCATCATCATCATGATTATGATAATGATGCTAATGATGATAATGATGATGGTAATGAGGATGATGATGGTTTTAATGATGATGATGGTGTTAATGATGATGATAGTGATGGGGATGATGATGATCCTCACCATCATGATGTTCATGTTCAAAAAACATTTAAAGTAGGGATGGCAAACCGGATCAAATCCGTAACCGGTTAACCTGTTTCAATATTCGAGCGGTTAACCGGTTAACCGACTGTCTTTGTACCACATAAATAAATATAAAAAAGAAAAGAAAAACGTATACGTTTATAATCATTTTTTTACATGCTTGTCGGTGAACTGTGATATTTTTGTGTTGTAATATTAGCTTCATGTCATTTACACATAATTATTGTTCTACATCTTGATCAATAAAAGCTAGTGCAGAATTTGAATTATTTGGTGTTTTATTAACACCCATTATCCTTTAAGAATAACTTGCATTAACAGTTTGCTGTTTATAACAATTGTCAATTAGCGTAAATTTATTTTGCAACAGGCAAAGTGGTTTTCAAACCTCTGTTGTTAAGGCCTGTTATATCAATGTCCTTATAAGGGCGTTTAAGTTTGCAATAGTTGTTAAAACAACAGTGATTGGGTGTAATCACAGTGTCCAGCTTTATTGATTTTATCAAGCAATGGTAGTCAACGCAATGGCATACTTCACGGGACGTGTAAATTGTGACATAACATGTGTTCATGGAAAAAAACGACACCAAACAACAACAACAAAAAAACAAAAATGTTCATGTTATTTTTTTTTCATTCATTAGATTGACGGAGATAGAATGTACCCCCATGCAACGAAATTGTCGTTGGGCATAGTATGCATGTAGCTAATTTCTTGTCAACAGTCCGTTTGAAAAATGTGCAGGCATACGATGATAGAGGCATGATTGTAGATTGTCTCTCAACTTTTTAAATACGTGATATCTGAACACGTTGGACCGAATTTATACTGGATATTCACGTTGATGTAATATTTATAACATAAAATGACATGTGGCAGTCAAATGTGCTAATTGACAAGCCTAATTGATCGGTTTATAATTTAAATTTAACAATATGTGAATAATTGAAACACAATAGAATGTAAAGTGCTAAACAAACACACTGCAAAGGAGGTGCGAATTCCTCACGTGCCTGCTCATTAATCCACTGCACCTGATAGTTTACAACTCTAATCGCTATTGATCCACAGGCGGCATTACGGGGTGGTAATTGCCGATAATTTGCGATAAGATAAGCGGATTAGCCAATACAGTGAAATGAAGTAAAACAAAACTAACGATTTGAGCATTTATTGCGTTCAACCAAAAATTGTGTTTTCTGCAAGAGTAACCGATTATTTATTTTGTAACCGGTTAACCTCCTAAAGAAACGGTTAACCGGTTAACCGATTAACCGTTGCCATCCCTAATTTAAAGCATTCAACATTAAATCTATTTAAACGGACACGTTATGTTAGTTTTACATGCACCGATAAAGATGTATCTCATCTTATACACATAAACATAGTTGTCGCTCTTGAAGTAAATTTAAATTGTTAATAATGTTATGTTTTGTCTCTCTATATGTGTTCGATTATATCGCATGCAATACTCGCCCCTTTCAATGCGAATGTATCGCTTCTTTCGCCAGAGGCAGAACAAGTCATCGGTGGGTCAACAATCATGGTTTTACGGGTACTGAGAGGCTGTGGCAACATGTCAACGTTATTGTCTGGGATCAGGAAAGATATGTGCCGAATCTTTCGCATGTTTCCTGACAGTCGTGTGCGTCGCGGATCACAATCAATACTGGTCAAGTGTTCGTTGCTTGTCCTGGCTGTTCATACGATCAAAGTAACAGTTTAAGTTTAGAATGTCGTATCATAAAAAAGTGAGCACGATAATAATAATTATTTAAAATAGTTTGATATGATAAGTATTAGATATTTTAGGTAAATAGTAGCTCCTGTTTTAAAGATGGCACAACTGCATGTAAATCTATGTCTCAACTTGCATACTAATTATGTGTTAGTTGGTTTTACAACACTGTGTTCACCCTAACACAAAGCCATACACATTGCCCGATGAATCATGCAAACACAAGGGACAAATTGAATTATTAACTTGTTTTTACAGTCAATTTTGTTTTGAAAATGTATTGTTAGCAAAGAGCAAATGTATTTTGATTGAAATAAATCGGCTGACTTAAAATTTGGGGTATCTCAACTATTGCGTATGTTTCGTTTAAAGGTCAATGCCACAACCAAAAAAACAATCCATATAATCAATATGTGCTGTTTAAATAAATAAAACGTGTATTATTATAAGTAAGCTTAATAGTTTTTGTACATTTAAATTACTTGTTTTGACTGAAATATGAAGGGTATTTATTTAACAATGATATTGTTTGTCTTGCACTACCAACGGCGGTTTGTTATTTTATTGCTGCAACCGATTTCTTTGAAATATCTGCCAAAAATGTTGTCTGAGATTGTCAATTTGAAACTAAATACGTTGTGTTTTCCGTTTGAAATTAACAACATAGTCTGAAGTAATTGTTTCCACGTATATAAATAATAAATATAATTATACATATATAACTTATATGAATTGACAACACGAAATATTTAATAGTCTACTTCTTATAATAGTAATCGTGCAGTCAATGTTTTTTAGCAAAATAAAGCAGCACATTAACTAAGCGTATACTAAAAATCATAACATATTTAATGCTACTGTTGTTCAAACATACTGAATCATAAATGCACAACATACATGGTTACATGTATGACAGCAATGCTGTCTTCAATCACACATGCACAACACACATGGTTACATTTTGTGACAGCAATGCTGTCTTCAATCACACATGCACAACAAATATGGTTACATTTTGTGACAGCAATGCTGACTTCAATCACACATGCACAACAAATAAGTTTACATTTTATGACAGCAATGCTGTCTTCAGAGCACGTTCTGAGCAATTCTCTGAAAAGAAGCGACTTTCTTATTCCTCCGAGTAAATGGCAGCTTGCAAACTTTCTGTTACTAATGTAAACGAACAAGCATACATGCAGCAGGCAATTTATTAGTAGTTAGTGATAGTAAGGTACCCAATGCAAATGCGTACATTACGTCATGCATAGGTGTTAGTATACCAAGTAAAGCAAGTATCGATTGTAACATTCTGCTTCGTTGCATTTGTTAGAAAGAAATTATTATTTCATATTAGTGAAAGTTAATTATACCAGTATGTATCTTTTACATACCGTAGTAGCATGTAACACAAATGTGTCATAACTAGGATGAGAAAATGCGTATTTACATTTAAAACTTGAAAATGTTCGTATATGACAAACCAATAAATATCATTCATAATATAGATATATAATACAATTCAATACAATATATAAGTTTAGAATCTAAATTTACAGCGAGATTTAAATATCTTCTTCAATTTCAGTCATTTTTAAAACTACAAATGTTGACACTAATTCCTCTATTTCAGTATTAACGAAAGCAGTAAATCACTTTGTTATCCAGCAACAAAAAGACAATCACTAACCAGAACCGATCGTTATGTGACCAATCATTGGTACGCGAGCCTCGTTATCCGTCGTCGTATATGTCTTATTGGGAAAGTCGTGAACTAATGGAACGACTTCCGTTTTGGGCTTTGCTCTAAAAGACACATTAGGACAACAATAATGTGTTCAGGCTTTGTTAGGCAAATACCACAAACTACAATTGTATTTATCCTGTTGATTATGGTATATCAATGTTAACACATAGTTAAATACAATACACTATCGACTATAAACGCGATTACTTAAAACGTTTTAAACTGTTATATTATTACCGTCCGTTTTCGCTGCAAATAGTTTTGAGTATGATAGAATTTCGATGGTCTGATGGTCCACAATATACCCCTCCAAAAACTTCATCATCTTCGTCTGCGACGTCTTCTCTTATTTCACTTTTACAGGTCTTGACTGAGTTGCATTTCTTCAATCCTTGTTTTCTAAACGTTATCGTCATTTTTCAAGCATACACCTTTGCGTATAAAAATAGACGTTTTGGTATCTTTGTTTTTACTAACAATTTCATAAAGGTACTATTAAACGAAAAATACTATAAAGTTGAATGTCGTGTATATACGAACCCGTTATTTTCCGTTGAATCTATGGATGTGAGACTTCTCTTTCTCCGGACACACACATTCGGATGTCTCTGATACGACCAGACATCAGACCCAAAACTTGTATCCAAACACACAGACCCGTTGTCGATTTCGGACCCTGAAACACGTTGTGTATTGAATATGTTATTGAGAAACACGAGTTTATTTATTAAAATCGCGGTTAAAACAACTGAACAATTAGCGTGACTTGCTTGACGACATTATGTTATTCACATACTTATCACTACTGATCGTTGAATGTATATCATTCTCAATTTAGTATGACCATTACCTCCATAAGATATTGCAGCGCAATCATTTTCTATTTAAATACAGTTTAATTATGTTATGTATATGATTCATCGAAAGCTAGACATAAACACAAATAACAAACATAACAATAGCTACACCAACCGTACAAAAACAGCGATGACGATAGTGGTCATTATAACGCTTAAGATGGTACTGGCAAACATGAAAAATAGCAGTAACATATCCTACTAACATCTGCAATGATTGCTCTAAATTTGATATTCTCTTGAAGCAGCTCTTCGTTGCGCCGATGCAGATCTACATTCGCTTCATCACTGCTCGTTTGTTTCTTTGGTTTCTGAAGTTTGGCACGTATTCGTCTTTCCTCCCCGGTTGGGTCGCGTTGCAGCTCTTAAATCTGTCAAATTAAGAGTTTGATAAAGTAAAATAAGATCATGTACGCCAGAATACGAGATATAATCGACTAATGATGACTTATAGCCGCTTACTAGCAACGTTTTGTCTTCTTTGTTTTTAAAGAAATAAGATCTATGAGTACGAAATTATTGCTTTTATAAGTAAACGTGACTAGTATATTCTTACAAAAGAGTATTATTCTATAAAAAATATGCTTCACGAAGCGCCAATGATCTTGGAACACACAGAACTGTACAATGTTTACATCGGTTATCGGAATTTTAAATATAACACATTTTTACACAATGAATTCCATTGTTTTCAAGCACATTTGTATCAGACAATAATGACAACAATAATTGGTCTAACACAAATAAACAATACAACTGAATATTGGGACAAAACAATAATGACCAACCTTTGGGACAAAAATAAGACACAGGGTTACGGTAGTACTGAAGATGATGAAGAGACCGATGATGACGAAGGCGGATGTGGGCTGGTCATTTATAAGAAAGGACACGGCGGCACCACAAACGCATGTGATCACCACATTGTAGACACTCGTACCGATGTACTTGGAGTCGTTCAGTGCCGGAATGGTCACCTGACGCGTCTCCCAAGCGAGGAAACAACCCTTTTTATGGTATACTAGATTGATACGTCTATCATGTTTTATACAACACTTTTACGACCTTATGAAATATTTGAAAATATGGTATACATTTAATATCATGTGCCCCATATGTTTTCTGATCTGAACATACCAAAAGCAATCCCTTGTATGCATATATGAGCAAAAGCCATAGGGTCATTCGCTCACTGCTACAATATTCGACGATTGGTAGGATATCCACATCACCTTCAACCTATTAAAAAAAAATCTTCATTGCATTCACCTTACACATCGAAAAAACATGATTGCCATTGTGGTTTTGTACAAAACACGAGTTTATATATGTAAGTAGGGTGTACAGTAATTCATTTAAATAAATAACATACCAGGACGGCTAAATGTTTAACCGATGTAAAAAGAGGGTCTATGATTTGCAAGACACAAAGATTGCAGCGTCAAGAAACAATATGTAACAACCATGATCAATCTTTTATCTTTAATAACCTGAAAAAAAGAGTATAGTTGTAAATATCTTGTTTTGATGATGTATTTATCCATAACTATTCGACTATTGTAAGTATATTTACATTTGTAAAAAGGATTGTAAATCCAAAAAACATAAACGTTACAATTTTCCTAAAAGTGTATAACAAATTATGCTATATATACTACAATTTGCATTTATAATGATTGAATGCGACTACAAGTTAAAATTTATTTCATATGACTGACGTTTGAAGAAACTTGTGGTTGTATGACGTGTCATTACCTTTTTATGAAGTTTACTGTTTGTAAATATGGAATGAACTCGCCATGTCTTGCAGAAAATTGCTCCGAAAGCTAAAGTGAAGCCAATGGAAAGCACCCAGGTACGAGACTGTAATGCAACCACTTTAATAACAGGAAATCGTTGGAAGTAAAAAGTGCGATGCAACCACTTTAAAAAAAGACACTCACTGGAAGTAAAATTAGCTGTATATAAATTAAAAATTGAATATAAAATAAATGGGGGAAAGTATATTCATGAAACAGACCAATTGTTGTTTAAATTATGTTTCACATTAGAAAGTTATTAGGTTATTATCAATAAGAATATGCATTATAAATATTATCGTAAAAGGGGCAGAATTTAATTGTTATATTTTAGAAGAGGACTCCGGTCGTTATCACGTGTAAAGCCACGTACTGTACACATGTAACCCAGATAATTGATGACACCTCCGTCCGTGCCAAGTAAGAAGACGCTTAGGTAGGTCAAGATTCATCCCACAATGATGATGTTGTTCAGGTTAGGGGAGGACATTTTAATGTACCTGAAACGAAATTAAGTCAAACGAACCGTCAACTTCATCAGCTTCATCAGATGAAGAGTAACCATCAACGATTTCAAAACATATTGAAACGGTACAGTCGAATAATAAGTAGCGTACTTATATACCCGATTGTACAGCGTAGATATAAAATAAAGTACATTTACAGTCTGTTCAAACAACAAATATACATATGTACGTACATCTCATTATATTGAATTTGATATCACAATTAATAATCGGGCGGTAGCAGTATTCATACCTGTGTTCCCGGAACCAGATATTGACGGCTAAGAAAAAGATGGACACGATGATGCCCAGTGCGGACAGTGTACACATGCCGTAGTATATTCCCTGTGGAATCCGTCGGAACTCCTCACGTACATGTTTCCGGTCAATAGGCGGACCTCTGCCTGAATAATTAATTTCCGGTTAAATGACATGCAAATACGTAACTATTTAACATCATGTTGGGTCGATGGTTCTCTGTTATAACATCAAAAGTAAGAGCTAAAACCTCATAACCACGGAAAACTCTAAGTCTTAATATGTATCGAATCAATTGGTGTGGAATACATGAATTATTACAAAATATTGTGTGTGTTTTCTTTTTAAATTTAATTTCATTATACTTCTTTTATCTTGACATCAGAGTGAGCATGAAACTTATTTTTGTCTCACACATAAAACTTACCTTGAAAAATAAGAGGTCCACAATCTTTGCCTTTAATAGACAATACATCAGTTATGCCATGGTATTCGTATATCTAAACCATAGTATCTCCTGCAAATGCAGAATTTTACATATAGCATGCAAGAACAATTAAGTATATTAACTCATTTTTTGTAATGAAAACACGAATTCGTCGTATATCATGTACAATAATATTAAACCAAGCACACAAAGATACCTTGGTACTGTTCCAATAAAATCGACCCCACCCTGTCACCCCCGCTGAAGCGGATACGTCCCTGTAAAGCACGTGCATGGTAAATAATTGCCTTTAAAATTACGCATTTTATATGCGAAAAACCATCCATTATACCAACACGCAAACTTATCATGTACGTGACTACAATCAAATTATAAAGAAGAAAATACGCCAGAGGTAAAATGCATGCGTGTGTTTTGAATAAGATACCGAACTAATCAAACAATAGAAACATTATAAGAAAATGAATTGCTACTACAACCCGCTTGTCTGTTTTAAGGAATATGATAATATTGCCCGTGCGTCATAGCTACCAGTAATGCTTATCAATCGCGTCATGGGAAAGATGCTATGCTATTGATATTTTGCACTTACATTTATGAAGACCGGATAAAATTGACATTGTTAAAATGGTGTTATTAACATGCATACCGTAACACCTCTTAAATCCGTGCTGTTTAGAGCAGATGCAAGTCGGTCGCCACGGAAGAGAGCATTGGTAAGTGTAGCGGGAAGTCCCTTCCCTACTGCCTTCCGGATGACTGCATCTACAGCTTTGGCGATGATCCAGACGCCATCGAAAGCGTACCCGTGGTACTTGCTGTATGGACTGTCGTCGTGCCGCAAGTATTTATGATATTCCTTGAAATATACTGAGGCAGTATGAAACAGTTATTTCAGGCTCATGTTTTGATGTGTGGTTTAGAAAATAGTGTTTAAATAATGTATATTATCAGAACCCACAAATTGCACAGCTGCTTAAGCACATTCGATGAATATATTGATAACGAGGATAAAACAGGGACAATCAACGTATAGTTTCGGATTGATACAAACTTAATGTGATGAAAAACTAAGTCAGTGCGTTTATTCTAGAACATTGAAATATAATCTTATCGCAAGCCCTGCGTATGAATAACGCATATACTGTCTTATATGACATGCATCAGTACACAGTACTGCGTTATACATAGACTATCAGCAAACATTAATTTGTTACATCATTGCATGGTGCATACAAGGCCCGACTCTGTTCGTTTAGTGCTACTGCTGAGCGGAAGAACATCCATGGAGATGTAGCCCTGAATTAAGTCCTGTAGTTGTGCTTCAGAGCAGGTTATGTTGATCTGCGCATCCTCTTCCATCCACCAGTGCGGAGAGTAGCCTCCAACTATTATCCATTGATATTTGGCACCGTACATTTGATTTAAATAAGCCTGAAAATTGAAATCATGGTTTGTAAATGTGTTTTGTAGTGGTTTCCAATGTATAATAATAAAACCGTTTAAAATTATAGGACATAATTGTTGAATATTATGAAAAGATACAAATGTTTTCAAAATTTAAATAACACAACTAATCTATTTAAACATAAATTCGTTGACTGGAAGCATCATACACAGTAAGATTCAAGGCACAGCCATTGAACATACAATGTTTTCTGAACACGAATATATATGATTTCATTTGCATAGGAGGTGCTGCCGCGGAACAAATGCATTCGAACGAACATTTTTTACAGATAAATTATATGATCAGTTGCGCTGTATTTGCATTATGACTACGTCCCTATACAAACGCTTCTTTCATCTTGACATTTACCAGTCTCAATTGGTCTCACGTCGTAAAATATCCGTGATTGACGTAGTCTCAAACAGAATCAGACAGGTTTTATTATTTCAATTGACGTTCATGCCTTTCCATCAAGTAGCATCAATAATTAATCCTTCAGAAGACATCAATGTTTTCTGCTGTTGCACTTGCGTGATCACGGAAATGAAATAAGAATATTGAATGAATAATTGTGTATAGTCTAAGCTGGGTTTTATTTCCGTTTTACTATTTGTAAGTTGTTATTCTTTTACAGTCAGGTTGTGTAAATTAGTATGATTGTTAGCCTAAATACACCTACCTGACAAAAGACACGTCGAGCCATCTTCTCATCAAAGTTACCAATAATAATCCGCACATCAGTTTTCTGAAAGCAAAATTTCTTTGAAAACATTGGCCTTCGTACAGCCGTCTAAAATACAAACATACTTATGCAGATTCGTACATTTATTTGATTTTCTGACAAGCAAAACATTGCAACTGAGATAACGTCGCTTCATGTACATGTCATGGAAATTGAAGTAATACAAAGTATTTTTTATTTAACTGATTTTCTTTTGTTACCACCTTGAGTTCCTGCATGGCTTGTTCCGGGTCATCGACGAAAGCAACCGATTTCACCACGTTAATATCTTCTCTTTCCAACGCGAGACTAAGTGGTTGTGGGCCTTCGAATACAACATACAATACAATACAACAGAAAATACAACATCAGCGTATTTGGAACGAATGTTTTGAGTTCCCCTATATGAACCTCGCTCTGTGAAAAAGGAGTTTTATGCATGTGCGTCCCAGATTAGACTGTGAAGTCCGCACAGGCTAATCAGGGACGACACTTTACGTCTAAACTGGATTATTTTTGTTAAGAAGAGACTTTCTTTAAACGAAATAAAATATCAAGAAAGCGAAACGTGTCGTCCCTGATTAGCCTGTGTGGACTGCACAGGCTAATCTAGGATGACACTTAACGCACATGCATTCAGCCCCCTTTTCAAAGGGCGAGGCTCATATGAATGGATATTATTACATGAACATGTATATATAACACACTATTTCAATAAACGTTTTCAATGTCCTTTATCAAAAAGATAAAATAACATACACTAATTTTAATCTATTTTCACAGCACTGAAGACTCGGTTCGGCTTCTGTCTTACAATTGCATGATCTTATTTGCTGCAGTTATGAAAACAACATATTACTGTCACAGGAAACGGGCTCTTATGTATTGATCTTTACACAGTTGAATTAAAAAAGGCGAACATAAGATATGGAATTGGAACGTACATGACCATATCTGGCAGTTCCTTTGGAAACGCTTTGAAATATGGTCCCTACAGTTGTCCAATTAAACGCTTTTAACAAAGCCAGGCATGCAGGGTTGAAATCGTTGTCACTGGGGACGGTCCTGTAGAAATTGTGATACTTCTTTCTGTCGGAAAGGGCCGGGTCCATGTCGGCGTATGACAACTGCATGGGCATATTTGTTGTCGATTTTTGTAGACATTTGATCTTGAACTTACAAAAATTACAAAATCGCTTATAATACCATTTACAATGTACAGCGAAGGAGGGCTCTTATCCGCTAGTCTTTTGTTTAAGCCAAATGACTGATTACCTATACAATACAAGACAATACATACAACGCGACATTTAACATAAAATCATGATTAAAGCTGGTGTCGCTGCTTTGGGACGGTTAGTGTTAAGAATTGGGCTTTTAAACCAGTTGAGTGGATTCCAAACTTCACACTTAGCCCACAATAAATCACGAACATGTTTAAAAACAATATAATTAAAGTATCGTTATTAAAGTTAAAAGGCAATGAAAGAGAATAATACTTTGATTCGTTAATATTCAATTACTCAATGGTTAAGATACACCAGAGTCACACAATTACAACTGTTTGAAGCACGATGAAATAAAATAAATAAGTAATTAAAACATTGTTTTTAAGAAAGACATAATAAGTTACATTTATAGGAATACATGTAAACGATAAAAAATTAATCCGAATTGAAAATGGATGCACTGAGCAAAAATCTTAATATGTACTTAAAGATTAGCATTGTTCAAAAGCATTTGAAGCACATGTGTTGTTTTGCTGATGATGTCGTTCTAGCGTGTTAACCTCTCTTCTCTTTGTTTACCACTTCTATGCGCTGTATTGAATACTTTTTTAAATCGAGATAACGCGTCAAAACCTTATCCGCCTTTATATCGATTTCTACCAAAGAGCAAATTTTGTCACCGAACGCAATGTCCAAATGCCAAGATTTATTGGAATAATTTTCTCCGGGATATTTGATCAAGCCATTGAGTCTTAGAATAAAGTTGCAGCCGGAAACATAATATTGATTGAATAAATATAAGGAGATTATTTACAATCGCATATATGTATGATCTTTAATTGAATCTTGTTTCTTCACAAATATTGAGAAATGTCAGTTTGCATATTGAATAACATATTTTATACATTCGACAACATACTAATGTGATATGAACTACGACTTGCAACATAGCTTTAATATACATTTGTTAAGCTGTCTTTCTTAGAAAGTGAATGCTAAATTATTTGAATTATATTATTTATATTTATATTTATAGAAAAATGATATCACAAACAAGCTATGAAAAACGAAGTTAGTGTGTAGTATGTTGTCGTCAATTGATGCTAGTAATCATGGGGTACACCATTTTGGTTGCTTTATACTAAGTCTTGTGTTCAGACATATCGTGGTTTTGTTAGCACCTTAACAACGGATTAATTAATATACTAACTAACGGTGTAAATTAACTGAACATTATGAGCTTGCGGTGGACTTCCTGAAAAGTGCCATAAATGCCTTGTGGGCTTGTGAAATCCAATAAGTGTATATATATTTATAACAAATGATTTATATTTTGTCATTAAATTATTAGTTGTATATATATATACAAATAAGTACTGAAGTAATAAGTGCAACCATTTCTTAAATAAATCAATAATATTATTACAATGTCGTTATGTCTAGATTGTTGTATTTTAAAGTTTATGCAGCTCAACAAATGTTGTATGGGACTCCGATAAAACATTTTTTACGCTTATTTGAATGAGGTTCAAATAAAAATGACCTTATTCCAAGGATGTTTAGAAATTTCAAACTTAAGTTACCTCAAGTATTATATCAGTATGCGAATATTCATGCGACACAAGTGCATATAACATTTAACAATTGCTCACGTTTGTAAGAACTTATATTTCGTCAAAACAAAACCAATGAATAATTCAAATTGTACTAACCTTAAAGCAGTTTTATTTTTTCAAATATATCTTAATTAAGGACAAACTTAATTTAATTACGCTTTGTATTCATTGGAATAAATTGAACTTAACTTAATCTATTTTAGTGATATATTACCCCTTACCATATTTTAAATCTCACATGTACATTTGTACACAGGGTCTAACTTTTTTAAGTTATCAATAACACATATGTTTTGAATCATAAGCTGAGTATTTACGCACATGTATAAATCAATGCTATCAAAATAAATTTTAGATATATGTTTACGTAAAGTACCGTAATAAACGCTAGTGCGCTTTCAAAACATTCCACGAATGAAATTTTGTGTGTTTTCTTATTATAATTTTGCCATATCAATTGATTAAGATTTACAAGAACTGTTTTTTATTATTGATACACATACACGGTTGTGTTTAACATTTTGAATCGTTGATCAAAAATATTTTCAAAACATATGTTGCCCCAATTTCTAAGTCGCTCGTCATGTATATATACAAACCAGACTTGCTATTGTGTCGACTGGAGTAGATCATTCACAAGTTGTTAATAAACATATACAAATGTTTTACATATTTTTATAGTCAACGCTTGGGCGCAAAGTTGAAAAGGATGAATGCAGACGGAGTTTACGTTGTACATTGCTAAATTTCATTTTCACAGTCTTAGTTTGAACATATATCATGTCATAGCAACATACTTATTTTATATTTATGGCATATTAACTTTTGTGCGCTTGGTAAAACACAAAAGCGCTATTCGCTAAAGGTACCCATGAACTGAAAACGTCTCTTATTCATGTTCCAACGTGTCTTACATGACAAAACTTATTACAAAAATACAATTTCACTTGTATATAATATATATATGAACGCTTGATTTTTGACTTAAATATTATTGAATTGTATTACCTGTCCACCAAGTTAAATCTTCCTTTTGTTGTAAAGGTCGACACTTTCACTCATTTCTATGTTTTGTCAGAAAAAAATCCACCGCTCCACAGTTTGTTATTCCTAAACAAGCAAAATTAAGAGTCTGACTTAAAACTGTAAACGGAATTTCAATTCAAACGTTGATATTGTTTGTGGTGAATGTACAGCGCGTGAGGTTTCCTATCACATTTTGCTAATTGTAGGTTGAAATAAAACTGCGAATATATAACACACACACTAAAAACACTACAACATAATATTTCTCATTATTAATTTACATTAACTTAATGAAGAATTGGAGGTGTTTCAATTTTGAGCAGTGTGCTTTAAACGTATGTAAACAATATACCTTGGTATCACTGTCTATAACATAACATAACATATGGTTTATTGTAATGCAAGGCCTCCGGCCCAAAAAACAATTGTTCAATAATCATCCAATGGTGGTGACAGAGATATGTTAATTAATAAATATATTATTAACGAGCAGAACATGTACCACAAAGACATAAGCATACAATGTATATAACATTTCATATCATAACTTTGACAAGTAAGTAATTCAAGTTATATGTTTCATAATAAAAGTGATTATAACGTCATAAAACACTTTTATATTCAATTAAGTATTAAGCAAAAACGTCTTCCGAGTAGTAAACGCATCGTGCATATATTTTGCCATAGCAATTACACTCTTTCTGTAATATTCCGACATCATTGTATAGAACAGATTTAAAGTTATATAATGGTTTTCAATAATGTACATTAAATATTTAAGTCTTAACTCATCATATAATGGGCACACTAAAACAAAATGGAATTCGTCTTCAATTACATAAACGTTGCGTTTTAAACAAAGTAACACTATCTATATTCTCTATCTATATTCATATGACGGCCCTTTTCAATTTGTAGTTCGTGGCTTGAGCAACGAACATTCGATAACGTCTTTTTTAAAATATAAGGTAAATCCATGCTTAGGTATCTCTCTGTATTCAGAAGAGTTTTGAAATATTTATAATGTAGTGCATTTGGAGATGTATCAATAAAATCCTGTATCCTTTGAAGCGCACAATCTTTAAGTCTTCTTTTATAGAGTTCCATAAAATCACTGATGTTTCCAATTTACACCGGCTATCCAAGCAAACCCGAAGCCATTTTCAAACAGAAGTTGTTTTACTACCGGTGGCCCACGTTGTCTTGCCGTCGGTGTCTAAATTACGTAGCATCAGGTAACAGTTTTTCGGATACCTTTGGTCTTCCATTCGTGTCAGCTTTGTCAAATACTTCACACAACGCGACATATAAGTAACATTTAATGGGTGCCGTCCACATTCACTCAGAGCGAGGAAGTTTGGTACATTTCGATTTAAACACGCCACGTATTTGCAAAACCGAGGGTGTACACGCTCAAAAGTTTCATTGTATCGAAACCCCCATATCTCTGAGGAGTAGCATAAAATTGTGGTCACCATTGCATCGAATAGTTCAAAAACATCCTTAGGTTGGAAGTATCCAAATCGTTTTTGAAATCTGTATATGTTATCCACCGCCTTCGAGGCTTGTAGACTTAATATTTCCTGGGTTTTAGTCCATGACAGGGTTGGCGTAAAAAAGGCTCCCAGGTATTTATAATTCTGCACAACTTCAATTCGTTCACCGTTATAAAACCACTTTTCGTAGGATCTAAGCGCGCCTCTGTTGCGAAACACCATAATTTTTGACTTTTCAACATTTATTTTCATCCCGGTTAGGTAGCAAAATTGTTCAATACAGTTTATTTGTCTTTGTAGGTTTTGCTTTGTATCGGCCGTGCTGGCTATATCGTCAGAAAATAGGAAGGCATATATGTCATCAGTACTATCGTTAATAAAGACTCCATTTTCGCACTTCAGCTTCAAAAAGTCTGTTAAATTATTGATAAACAGTGAACAAATCAGAGGCGAGCTGACACAGCCCTGTTTAGTTCCGATCGAGCAATTAAAGAATTTTGTTAAGCCATATTTTACTTTAACACACGACCTTAAGTTGCTATACATAGATTTAAATATATTCAAAAACTTTCTGTCATCTTTGATACATTTCCTGATCAAACAACGCCATAAATTGTCATGAACACGAATCAAATGCTTTAAAGAAGTCAATAAAGAACACGTACATTCTCCCCCTTTTCTTACACAAGTATTTTTGAATAACAGCCTGCAGGTTAAATATATTGTCCACCTTAGAAAAATTTCTACGAAAACCAGCTTGAGATTCAATAATTATATCATTTTCTTCGCACCAACTAGTCAGCATTTTATTTAATATATTTGTAAATATTTTACTTATACTACTTATAAGAGATATGACCCTATAATTATTAGGCTCGTCTCTACTACCCTTTTTGTGCATCTCGCTCCATTTCGCGGGAAAACTAACCTCGTCGTAAATAGCATTAAATAAGTCTTTCAAATAAGGCACTGATTATGTTTGAACATCTCAATACATAATCCATATCTCACGGTCCAGTACGTCTGCGTTTATGTGGGTGGCCAGTTCTGCAAACTTGTTCTGATTAACGGAAGTGGATGTATTTTCTGCCAAGTGAAGGTTTTCGAAGTAGTCAACCATGAACTTGCAGAAATACTGTCAATACCTTTTATTGTATTATTATTACCATTCGAATATTTTATTTGCCTCCAAAATTCCTTTTGGCTAGTACGGGCCTTTAGCAGGTCGTCTCTTCTACTTTTTTCTAAACCTTCTTTTTTCTTTCTACGTAAGTTTTCGAACACGTTTCTGGCATGAATATAACCCTGTAAATCTTCTCGAGTCTCTGTCATTCGAAACCGACGTAATAGGTTTATTTTGCCACCTCACAGTCGCGGCACCACCAATGAGACTTTTTACCCGCAGATTGCCTTGCTGTACACATATTTCGACTAACACGCATTTTTGAGCCCGCAGTTTTGAATATAGTGATAAAGTCATTCAGTTTTTCGAGGGTATTCGTTTGTGGTGACTGTATTGCTGAAAGCTTCATATAATCTCTCAAAATGATTTACGAATTCTTCTTTACCCCCCCTCACGCCATTTATATTTTATGCATGCATGTTTAGCAGACATATCATTCTCTTCAGTACGCATATGATTAACATTGTCATTACAATACAAAATACAGTACAATGTAAAATGATCTGAGAAATCAATTCTATGATATGTACATAATGTGTGATGCGGAAGGACAGTGTGGTCTTTGTTAATCATGTCAAGAGCAAGCTCCACTGCGGGCCTCACCCCTCGGCCAATCAGCCACTCGGGAACAGACCCCGACATTGGAAACAATCCAGTAGTAATAACATGCCCTTTGTCACTTTCAGACTTAGAACACATCATTCCGAATGAACATACTATGGACACTAACAACGCAGTGCGTATTTGTTTATATCCGGATCCCATCACATTCACTTTGCGGTAAAGCATAATATTGCATAGTGCATGTTGTTTTTTTGCTAGATTTTTGCTGTGGTGTAAAATAATGACGTAAATAAATAAATTGAAAGCCGTTAATTTGTTAAATAAATTGAGAGCTGTCAGTTTGTTTTTTCCTGGACACGCAAAAATGAATTATATTGAAGTTACCGCAATCAAATTTAATTTGTACCATGACTTTGCAGATAATTCATAATCTATTTTAAACATTTTTAAGACACATGAACAAAAAAAGAAAGCCCATATGCTTCTTAAATTTAATTGTTAATGAAATTGGACACCCGTTGTTCCACATTTCAAATTGTATACCCACATATATTTCTGTGATCGTTGATTTGATGTTTCCAATATTTGTGTCGAAGCATATTAATCCGACAGGTTATCTTATATTTATCCACATATCAATCTCCTTGAAGGTCATTATTCCCTTGATGAGTAATAACTTAATCACTGGCTTAACACACATCACGCATCACTTTATCTACAATGACATACAACGGCTTGTGTGCCGCAAAACTAATGAAAACTCTATCTTGTTCTCTCAACTCTCAACTCTCAAAACCGTTTGCAAGTTATATATTGGAATTATTCCATCCACAATTTGTCCTTAAATACCTCAGCAGGATTGACACGTTCAGCTCTATCGCTGCAGCAACCTACACAAAAACTGCATTGCGTTAGTTAAGGACACGCAACGGAGTCACAGATTTGTCGAATCCCACGGGAACTATGAGAAACGTGTGTTGTCGCCATAATGGGAATTTTAATGGGTACCAATTAGCTGATGTATGAGTCATTTATCTTACTCAGGGACACACTGCTAACAGATGATTGCAACAGGCACTTATCAATGTCTCAATGTCTCATATAAAAACACATTTTCGTTTTGTCAGTGGAAATAGACATTACCAGAATACAAATAAGAAAAGGGTAACACTTTACGTTTTGCATGTCTTAAAATGTCGACTTTCTATATATGGCATTCTGTTTATGGAAAATATTGTTTTATATTCTTATAAATATCTGAAGATACGATTTGCAAAAACAATACAGTTAGCATTTTTTAAAGATACATATATGCTTCACATGGTAACATGTTGTCTACATCAATTAAAATGAATACTTTGTGAAGATTGCATAAATTTAAAATTATACTTTTTTACAACAATGCTATCACAATTACGATTATGTTTAATTTATAACTAGATTCTACAGTAATTTATATAGTGCGAAAGTACACATATTAACAGTACAGTTCACCAAACCCTTAATTTAGGAACTGATGTGTCCTTACTGTACATATCTGAAAATGAGAAGTCACATTTGTTTCTTACCTTGACGTATTATTTCAGTGTCTTATAACACTCAGACCACTTTTGTGTGCTTTACCCGCCGTTGTTATTGATGAAACGATATAAACCACTGACTTGTGTTTTGATGAACCCATGATCACTTTTCCTGCTCGAGTGTGAACTGATATTATCATTAGCAATCTGTTCCTGTGCCCGATGGTTGGCAATCAATGATCCACAGGACGAAACTATTTGTTTTTTAGGAAGCACTAGGCATCTGCGGATCATACAGGGACATTTGGATGAGCTATCTTGATAAAATCAACAATTTGCAAATCAGGGCAAATATTAATATGGTATTTGTTATAGATTGATTTGATTGTCAGTTCAGCATTTTTCACCATGGTATTTTTCTCATCAAAAACAATATCAAATAAATATGCAATGTGTTAAACATAAATCATTAATCACTGATTGAAATTACCTTATAATACATGTGATTATGGTTATTGTAATGTTACAATTGTTATAAAACAAAAACGTATTTAATGTACATAGTGATTATGGGCTGGACAAATAAGTACTTATTTAAGTTCTTTTTGTGACGATGTGATTCAATCCTAGGTCGTGATACATAATGCAACCCATTATCCAAGTTAGGAGTTAGAACTTAATATGTGCTAAGAGCTATACGATAAGTGATATTGGAAAGTAAATAGTTTTAACATTGAAATAGTTCCGTTTACTTCTGTTAAGAAGAAAACATGTTGTATTAGTAGTTTTCTTTATTCGTATAATATATGCTTTAGATAATGTGTGAACTTAAATAACATGAAAACGGATGATTTAGGTAACCATGTAACCCACGATTCAACTCATTTACATCTAGTACAAGAATTAACTTTATGAACTTCTTCTTTTGTATTAATTTTAAAGTTTACTAATTAAAGAAATACCAGCGGTAAGCCCGATTTCATTAACGTATATTCAGAGAGCGCAAAAGGTTTCAATACACACTATGCAAGAGCATCATTGACACCGAGGAAAATGCATTGCTTGCACGGAATTCTTTCGAAAGGGCATATTAAATGATTATTATGTAAACAAGTTGAGTAAATATGCGTTCGATATTTTTAAAATTATTGTTTCGGTATGAATCATATTGATTAACAGACACGTTAGCTTGAGCCAATAAATCGCAAACACGCCTTCAATCATTGCGATCTTAATTACTTGCTTTCAAACAAATTAGTAGCATCGTCATCACAATCACGATTTATTATTGAACTTATTATTTTATATGGTCGCATAAGTATGGGGAATATGTAACTATAAACTTTCGCATACCATGATCATTTCTTAACATTATTCTTTGCGTTAAACAATCAACCCCAATCATGATTTTTAAGCAGAAACGTGTATATATCCTTCATTGGGTTCATTGTAAGGAAAGGTCTTTCAAATATTGCTAAAAACCGATGCCTTATACATCCATTATAATAAATAGTACGTTTACTAGCCAACACAATTTAAATAGCATTTGCTGGTGTAAAGCATTAAAATCATATTTTAAAAATCTCGGAACGTATAATCATTTGAATGATCACTTATCTTGATATTCTTAAACAACGTTTTCATGACCAGTTCCATCAAATATGGTTATAAACTATCTCAATTATGGCTTGATTATTTTACTATTGCAAATAAAAAATGAATTTAAATACAAAAATATTAAGATAGTGTAAGACTGAGATCACATGATAAATCTAGAATATCACTGTCAAGATTTTTTTTGAGCTCACAAAATAGAAATATTGAAACTGACAGGTGTTCAGCTATCGAAATAATAAAACTTGTAAATAAGGTTGAACAGACGATATAGAATGGGAATACCATTATGTAGTATGTTGCAATAAGTTAACCAATATAAAAAACACATTGGCAATACTTCATGTCATTCTATAAATATGTGTATTAAGTATCTAAGTCAAAAAGAAAAATCATACATATTGTTGAAAAATGGTGTAATGGGACAAGCTTTTATGTAATGAAATACTTTCTCCTTTATGAACACATTTATTCAAAATTGTTTATGTATTGTGTGAATTGTAGTGTAAAGTAAATATTATATATGCAATCGACTGTCTTTGTCATAATGTTGAGACATTTGTAAATTGACCTTGGTAATGCTTTCGGACGTTTTTGCCAATGAAATGAAACGAAACGTATTGGGAGCCAAACTGGATTTGTCACACTATCAACCACATGAGTTCAACAATTGATAAATATGCTCCGTATCTATTGACCTCGAATAGACGGCAGATATCCAATATTCTATCGGTCAGCCCAAAGTATTAGCATATCGAACGATCCCACTGTATATACTCCGTTGTCAATAGATTATGTACCGTGGGAGAAAAAAGGCACACACATTTTTGGTTTTATAAATACCATTCCGCCAACTTCATAACCCATGCAATAACACTTTTATTTAAAAACAAATCATCGAATGATGTCTGGAAAGCAACGAGTGTTACCTGTAGATCGGATACCGATACTAACGACAACAGCTAACACATAACGGTTTATGTACAAAGTTGGAAACGTCCTTCATATAACTGTTCAAATAACGTGCCGTTTCAAATATTGAATTTTCTTGCGGTAATTTCTTCTTTCCTTGGTTCCGACGATGGAATAGAACATGACAACCAATAATAAAGCATAAGGTGTGAAAAATTGACACGATATCTCAAAATAGGTGTTTGACTCGTTGCGCAGTAAAGAATAAAAGTATAACGTGTGAGTTTTTATGTTCTAGTCATATTGTACCTTTTTAAACAAATAACTTTATACATTCCAATTAATTGTACACACTTAAAATATATAAAAATCAATAATAAGAAAGACAGATTGCATTATTACTTCTGAACAGAAAATTTATAAAATACAATTTATCCAACATATGATATTGTCATTTCTCCTACATTCATCCGGTACACTATTAACATTATCTTACATCTGTTAGATAGGATTATTTTTCTAAGTGACAGGCAGTTCCTTAAGGATGATATCCATAATTATGACATTAAGCAGACACCGTCTGAGACAAATAACAGGTATTATCATTAAAGTGGATTCAAAGAATTGTCAGTTTTTGTAATCATTCTTTCAGCGCAATTATTCTCTAAACTTAAATGAAGAAAACAACCTTTGTATTTATTTTGTTACTATAGTTATAAGAACAATTGGCATATAAAACATCGTCTGTGATACTTATTTACAAGGTGTTTATTAATTCCATTATGCAATAAAAGACGATACAAGTAACTTCATCTGTGCAATTTGTTTACATTAGCAGCACATTTCACGGCAATTGTATGGGGTGTCTCATGTCCTTGCGTTTACACAATTTAAAGCCTCATACAACATGATATTTATTCCTTGTCCTATTACTACTTTAACTAATGCATTTGTTTCTGTTACAAAAATGCATACACAATCAAAGTATCAGACATTGAATCAAGCCCGGGATAATGGTGTATCGCTGTTCATAATTAAACAAGAACGTTGAAGTGTAAGCATCAATAACATCTCTTAATACTTATGTTACTATATATAGTAACAAAATTGACTCGAATGCATGTGATTATCGGTCAAAGCAAGGTGATTATCACGTTTGACCCTGCAGTGCCAAATGTTGATAATCTATAATCGGCCCCGGAGCTAAAACACGGGACGTTACGGCCAACGCGTTACGTAATAACTGAACAAAATGGCGTCCACATTCAGTCTTATCCAACGGTGATTAATAAATTAAGCCACAAATCAACGAAATAATAAAAAAAGATAATTAAACTTAGAACAAAATTGAAATAATGAAAAAATATCGATTGCAACTGAAAGTTTAACTGCACTGTAGATTAGATTGCTGACACTATTTGAGCTTTTAGTTAAACAGGAGTCATCCAACATCAAAATTAAGTAAACGACACTCTTACCTCAATGACATCTTCATTCCAATGCTTATAATAATATAATTACAACGATATGCACTTCAATCTTTTATTTTTGTTTCCAATCCCTTTATTCATTTTTTTTTCAAACTACACTTTTTGAAACGTTTTATGAAATCGAATGACTGCTCGGAGTGATTTATTTCATTCCTCTTGAACTTTAAGTTTCCCATTATACATTACAAACACACAATCCGAAATACTTTTTGGATTCGTTCGATGCTTTTTAAATAAATATTTTACTATTAAAAAAAAACAACGGTCGAATTATCGTCACTAAAATCCAGAGTGTCTAGCTTAAAGCGGTGTGTTTCGTCACATAAATTACGTCACACGAGATACGTCATAAATGTCGTAATCAGTTGAATGAAAATAAAAGTACTGAAAGCTGGTTCGGTAATAAATTACGTGAAGGAACAAAATAAAATGATATGTAATATAAACGACTCCTATGTCAGAAGCAACATGTACCGTGGTTAAATAGTACAGTTAACGGGGATTGAGTATTAAAGACGTTAATACCATCGTTGCCTACGACCTTCGGGGCGATTATTCACTCTGCGGGCCGATTATCACTTCTTGGCCTCAAGAAACGAGGTATAAACCTCTTATCAATTCAGCTTGTCTGTATTCCATACACTAGCAAGATTTCATGTATTTGTGAAAAATAGGTATTTGCAAAGATGCAAGATGAATTGCATAGACCACAACTTCCAAATATGTTTATGTTTGGCGACCATTTGATGTTTTGACTGTCATCGGGAAGGATGACGTGGCTAGCATTTTAATGGAAAATCTGTTGGGAATCTATGGTCATTCTTCACATTGATACACACTACAAAGTTGTTTTACTATTAACACTTTAACAAAATCGATGCACATTGTTTGTAGACGATTTCAATATATTTTATTTCTGTATAAATTTACTTCATTACTTTATTTTTATATTCAATACATTATTAAGTCATTATTACATTATTAAGTCAAACACTTATAAAAACATACCGAAAAGCCATAGTAAAAACTTCGGTATCTGTATTCAATTGGTTTAATGAATAAAGGTGCCCATTAATCAAGGTGTGATTGATGAACGAAGAAGTATTTAGGCACAATATAAATCTTTAATGTTGCACATGCCTTAAATACATGTATACAAATGGTCATATGTTTTGTCGCCACTTTAAAACGCGCGCTACGAATATTGATGCGACTTTCTGCTCTGCTTATGGGATGATGTAGTTTGTATGACATTGGCAATATATCACATTACGTGTAATCAAGTGTCGTATAACGGTAATGGTTGGTAATAATTCTAAGCTGATATTGGGAAATCGCAAATATTTGAAGAGGTGCTTCATGAAGCGATGTGATAGACGCGATTTCACTTCACTCGGGGGTTCGATCAATGTCTGTGTTTTTGGAAACATTTTTTGTTTGGAAATTGCAGGCGGACCTTCCCGTTTTTATATTTCTATTGTTACAACGTAAACGGCGTGGCTTTATGGATATTGTGTCCGCCTAGCGATCAGAAGGTCATGGGTTAGATCCCCACTTTGGGAGCGTTCTTTAGATCTCCTCCATAGACATCAAGTACTGGTTCTAGTCCCAGGAAACAGACTCGAGAGCGTTTTAAATAAGCCTTAAGCTTTCGATGCAATCGGGCTAGAATCAAGTTAAAGCAGACGAGTGTGAACGGATTTTAAGAAACACTATAATACAAGTTACAAACTGCAGACGGGGTTTCGTTTTACTTCATTAACCCGTCACACTTTGAACACTATAACCGCTATATTTTGCACAAGAGAGCTATCAATTGCATGGTTAACACTTTATTCGGAAACGAATTCATGAAGTTTTATTACGTACTGGTGAAAATTAAACGTCCAGATAAAGAGATGAAAAAAAAAAACGTTCAGAACGAAAGGAAGGATATATCGTATTGTTTAAAATTTAGCAATGTTCAATTCATTTTCACAATTCACATGTTGCAATACATGATTAATAATTAACGCAAATTCTTAATATTTTCAAAGCTTTAACCAAGAATTTGGCTTTTTGTAAAAAAATAGACACTAGTTTAGCATATCTTACAGATAGACGAAAAGGGAGAGCTGCGTACATTTTTATTTATAAAAATTCGTTTCATTACTATCCCTTAGCCAAATTTAGTTTCCAAAGTATTTCTTCGTCACGAGTGCTGTTACGATGGTTAAAATAAAACGCATACTTTCTTTTTGGAATCAATTTTAACATTGTTATTTTGCAAATTGTATGAACGGGTACATTTAAAATGTTGTGTTTCAATTTACGGCGCTTGTTGCCTAAACAACCCAGGCCAAGAGCACGAAAACTGATGTTTATGCTTGCACCAATGAATGATTTAGGGTAAGAAATATTAATATACGTCTAAAATTCTGTTCCAGTCAAACGAGTATGAAGATCGCATTCTTAACTATTTCGGAGATCTTACTTAGGAATAAATAACACATCAATTACAACATGATTACAATGCTACGTACTTTAGTATTATGAATTTATTGGTGTCATGATATGATTGTAATGCGTTTAATAACTTAGATTAATACTGGTAAATAACGTAATAAAAATCAATACCTTGTATTATCAAAACATTTTATTCAATATCAGTCAGTTATCATTATCGGTTTCCATACCTTATCTTTCTTTTTAAATTAATTGTGCTAATATAT
>VMBQ01000168.1:155109-327158 GCA_007657795.1 Dreissena rostriformis
GATATAACAAATAATATAAATAAGGCCACGAACAAAAATATAATCCCGTCGTAAAAACGGACCCTATATGTATCCACATTTTCGGCTGGTGATTGAACTTGACTTCCATTTTATGGTAACAAACATATCTGCATAAACTAATGAAGATTCGTTAAAAGCGAATGAGTGAAGGGACCTGAAACGGCGAATAATGCATTTGTTTGTATAAACAAAGAGCAAAAACTCTGAAGTATGCATCGCTTGATAGTTAACCTGGCCGCCATTTTTTTCGCAAAAATCTTTTCTAGAAATGTTCTTAGATATTCGACGGAAGCTGTACGAGTTGGAGATCAGATACGCCGCATTTCGCATGTATTGTATAAATAAAGGGAAATACCTTCGAAGTGCTTTGTGCGAGTAGGCTGGTTTTTTTTTAAATAGGTCATCCGTTTTTTGTCCACACATCTTTTCATCAATTTTGGTAAAGATTGGATGAAAACTGTACAACTAAGAGAGCAGAAACAATGTGTGTTCCGCCCGCCCAAGGTTGATTCCATCCGACGTTCGGGCAAAGAGGCGGGCGTTTTAAAAGTGGCCAAGTAAAACAATTCATCTTCCATCTTTTTTAACCATGAAGTTACCAACACTTTTGGCCATTATAAGCGAGCATACACGGCTAGCAAATGGTTGAAGGCCAGATTTCTGATAACACACTTCCTTAAAAAGTATACAAAGCTGCATCCATCTTCAGCACATTATAAGAATCTCAGGACTAACGGATTGCCTGTCGGACTGACATACGGACAAATAGACATGACGGGCGAGTTTAAACCTGTAGTTTCCGACGGTGAAACCCGTAAGGGTACTGAAAACACGCAGAAAAATAATCGGAACACAATCAGAAACACGTCGTTTAAATATATTTCAGAGAAAAGTTGTAAACCTATTTTATATAATATGTTTATTATTACCTGATATTTTTAACCTTTTTTATTTCCCTCAATCCCCAATGTTAACCATGGGATATTGCATATAATATTGAAGGTCGAATGGATGTGTAATCTTGACAAAGAATAAACAGCATTGGCAGCAGTGTTTTTTGACGAAAAGTTCATTCATTTAAATCCTCAACGGAAGAGTTCATATTTCAGATTATATCGATCACACGACGGCTTTGGTTTCATCTTCACAATCAACTTTAATTAGGATGTTCAATACTTAGAAACCGTGGCTTGCGTATCATTATCTTTTTTGAACCTCCAGTGCTAGGCTGCCCTATGCGGTGGGAGGCGGAAAACTACAACGGGCGAGGCATGGTGTAGGGGTGATAACCCAAAAAAAGGGTTAGGGTAAGGGTTAGGGTTAGGGGTCGGGTTAGGATTAGGGTTGGGTTTAGGCTAACCCAAACCCTAACCCGACCCCTAACACTAACCCTAACCCTAACCATAACCCTCTAACCCCCCCTTTCGCAATACCATACCATGCCTCGCCCGTTGTAGTTTACCGCCTCCCTATGCGGTGATCTCAGTGTTATTCAGAGTATTTTTGTCTTGTGTTTTGTCACGTGTCGAAATGTATGGCAATTGGTTATTTGCCTTAAATAAAGGACCCTATAGTGTTGATGAAAATGATCACTTGCTGACGCACTGGACTTTCACTTGGTTTATATAAGTCCTCTAATATGCTACGTTTTCAAATATTGTAAACAAGAAAGAATTGTTTATATTTGAATCTACTTCGTTGCGTCCTGCATCAAAAAGTAATTCAGGTGCATTTAAAACCATTGAGTAAATACATTTTTTTTTCGAATTGAAATGCTCGTTTGTTGAATTTAAATAACCTTTATATTAAGTTAATTTGTATGTACTATTGTGTGTAAGTGATTAAATCTTAAGTTTGTACTGCAAACTCAACATTGTGAAAATATGGAAGAAATTGTACGTGGCTTCTATCCAATACTGTTCAGTGTCACATAATATATATTTTTTACCTAACTCTGGTAAAAATATATAAGGATTAAGATTAAATATGTAATTTACCGTTTACGATGGCTGTGATAAGAAAGGAACATTTGACATTTCTAACCTGCACTGATTTGAAGAGCCCATTGCCTTAATAAACTTACTAAAGACTACAATATAATTACAAAATGCATTTTGTTAAAGAAGAGCGACGCACTGCTATCTAGATGCGGCTTTGCTTTAAGCAAATCCAATTGGTATTCATTGAACCAGCGCGAGTTTGACAACAACATATTACTATTGGGACTAAAGGTTATTATAGGAACATAAGCCACATGTCCAGTAAAATAAGTCAGATTATTTATCACACTCCGACAAACCATGACTCACTAATTTCGACCACATATAGGTTAGTTTCAGCCGACCATCACGGATATATATCTGATGTTTACAATACCGCTACATTGATATCTGCCTGATATAAAGGTGCCTGATATACTTTTTATATAATGTCAATAGGATTTACATCAGTGAATGTTCGGAGGTAGGTCATATTACTCGGAATCAACTATAAAGTCATCATTTTTGGTAAATCAGAATCAGATTCAACCAAAGCAAACAATATGGTATCAAGGTGTAATATATTTTCTAAACAAAAAAGCTAATATAATCAGGAATAAACTTATTTTACAAATATTAAGCGCATGTACTCATGACGTCATGATTAAAACGTCGAACATCATTAAACATATTCATTACTGCTTTAAATTGAGCGTCCCAGCGATTACATTCCATTATTTCTTTAAAAAAATGACATTAAGGTATGCTTAACAGAAACACAGAAAACTGTCCAATCGTTTTGCATTAGTTAAGTCTAGCAGTTCTTTATTCTACGCCTCTCCAAATATATAACACAACGATAGGACAGTAACCTGTTATTCTTTATTTACAAAAAAGAATATGCTTCAAACGGCAGTGTTTGTGTTAAATGGCTTTTACAAATCTGACTTTCAAATATTGTAATATATTACTCTCTACACAATACAACTTACATTCAACAATCTGTTTATAATGTTTTATGGTTAAATAAACAGGAAATACATATATAAAACTAAGTTTGACATCGTAATTGTAACTTGTACTGATATAAATCCCTTGTGCTTTGCAATCACCGTTCTAAGGTGGTGATCTTAGAGTATGACAGACAGAGGCGTCTGTAACAGAAGCTTTACACACGGGAAACAATGACAGATCGCAGAATGAAAGCTAGAATTATGATATGGCTGAACTGTCATTTTGTAATGATTAAGCAAAGTATCAACAATGAAATATGGTCTTCTGGTGAATACGTTTATTCTCACCGACATCCTCAGATAATTGCATGGAAGGCCACAGTTCCAGAATGGAATGTATTAATAAAATACAAAATTCATACGTCTGATTAAATTTAAGACGCTTCAATTTACTGACAACTTACTTATTCTACGTCATATCACAGCAGTATTTAAGTAAGGAAAGTAGGTACAAAATAAATAATGTTATTTATATAATATTTGTTTAAACCTTTGTTGTGGTTACAGTGCTTCGGGCCTGGACGTAGAAAGGACGCAGATTTATTTGGTGATTGCTTAAGTATACTTCGCCCGAATAAGGATGGATAATGCAAATTAAATCAAAGGAGACGCATGCCATTACCATTTTAATGTTTAGACGAACGCTCGGTAGGTATAAATGTACGGTCTGTGTTTATATATAAGCATTGATCATATTGAAATCAATTCTGGAGAAATAGCGTGTGATGTTAGAATATGTATGCATACATAAATATGTTTTGAAACAATAATGTATTCGCACAATTCAAATATACTCTTATTAATGTAATCACCATAATCATGCACGCTTTTATGTATGGTGGTAAATATCGATATATAATCCTTACTATGCACTTTAGTACTTCAAGTGGAAATAACACGTTAATGAAATCGTAAAGAAGAACTCAATACCAATATCAATGAGCATGTTATCAATGCAGTCTTTACATGTAGTCGTTTCGGCATTGTCGACGCTGTTTTGCTACAGTATGCCCTTGAAACATCAACCGAGGGTGTCTTACGCCACAGCTTTAAGAAGGCAGTCTTTTCAACCCGGCTCGGTTGAAGGCAAATATCACACAACTGGAGGTGATCATCAGGGACATGTTGTGTGAAATTGATGCTGCTCTGGTCACCCACACCAAAACAGATCTGCAGAGACCGTTGGACAGATTTGCGAAGGCAATACGCCTGCAGAAAACATACTTGGTGGCCCAGCATGCCGAACCACACTTTATCACCATCAACAGCTATGAATTATCATTTCAAACACCTGTGAAGCGCTTGCTGTGGGCAGATGCAACTGGAGACGTGCTGTACATGCTGAGCTGGGATGGAAGAGGTGAGGATCCGTAAGCTTTCTGACATTCACACACTAAGAAAGGGCAAACAGCTGCGATCGGTAGGCCGACAAGGCTTTTATATGCGCCAAGTGCGGCAGAGACTGCCTCTCCCAAGGGGTTTGCACAACCACGATAAACGTTGCACAAGAAACCAACCTGCACAAGCAAACCGACTCTGAAATCCCCAACGTGTTAATATAAATCAGTCTGCAGAATGTACTAGCCAATGAGTTACAATATTATTGAGATAATAAAACATTTCGTTAATACACGTTTAGGTATCTGACAAACATATTTTTTCGTGTAATAATATTGAATACAACTAATAAACTTTAAGGCGACGCTTTTTTTTTAAAGATTTGATTTGCGTAAACAATGCAGACCGACACGTTAATGTAAATTGCGTATTTGTGTTCGTAATGCAAGTAGATTTCAAATAAGATTTACATTGGTTTATAAATTGCAATAAAGTACATTTCGGAATCTATATTCAGTTAATGACTAAAATACTACATTCACGAACAATGCAACTACTTTCTCATGGACATTAATGTCGATACTTAATTCATATCCGTTTTATAACAACACATCAAAAGCACAGATCTCTAATTATAACTGTTAAATATAACTTTGGACCGTTTTTGACATTTATATAGCTCGATTTGGTTCTATTTTTCAAATAACGTATTTATTTATTTCATTTACATATAAAGCGCATTTATAGTGTATCCTATTATTGCTTATGTAATACTAATAGATAGAGAATACTAGGTTAGGGTTGAATAGAGAGAAGTTTATGTTGCGAGGCTTAGAACGCCGGGAGCGCAAACCTTGGCGAGCGCTTTCGGTGTTCGAGCCGAGCAACATAAACTTCTCTCTATTCAACGCTAATCCTAGTATTCTATTTATCCCATCAATTTTATTAGTCGTCAATTGTTTAGTCTTTAATTGATAAAATATACGCAAAACACATTAAAATAACTGAATCTTACATTGCGTAGTAATATTAATTTTGATCTTTCCCGTTTACGGAACTCGAAATAGTCCTTGAGAATTCCACGCAAAAGAAGAGTAACGAGACATAATATCGCTTTATGCCTCGATTCAAATTTAATCAGCATTCCAAATGTTACACACTCAAGTAGAACACAAGCGCTTTTGTTCAAATTAAAATTATAGTTTCACCACTGCAATAAACAAAAGAATGGCTGCCATTTTGAACTTACTTCAGGAATGATTCAGCATTTATCCCCGCCGATTATGTAAATTTTAGTGTATAAACAACTCTTCTTTTTACTAACTGGCATAACAAAGTCAAACATCTACTGCTTCTTGTTCTGCTCACTTAAGTTGTGTAATTACCATGTTTATTTTCGTCAGTTTTGTTTGCTTTTATGGCGAGTGAAAACTTCTGCACACAAAACAAAATTGATTTCTTCATCGCCATTTGGTATAAAAACACGCTTACCTCAATGACAAATTTAATCCAATCATAATAAAAATACAGTAACAACGATATGGACTTCCATTTTCTGTTTTTTAATCCCTTTTGTCGACATTTATTTTAACCACACTATTTTTTAAAAACGCTTGAATTTGATCTGACCAAAAACACAATTTTCAAAACCGTACTTCTTTCGGAGCGAGTTATTTTATTAATATCGAAATTAACAATTATGCATTACAACCACACAATCCGAAATACGTTTTGGATTCGTTCGATGCTTTAACAAATACTTTACTGTTAAAAAAATTAACACGTCCGACTTGTCCATCTTAAAATCCAGAGAGTCAAAATTAATCTGGTATGTTTCTTCACAGAAATTACGTCACACGAGATACGTCATAAATTGCGCAATCAATTGAAAGAAAAATAAAAGTACGGAAAGCCGGTTTTGAGATAAATTTAAGTGAAAATTCGGCTTTTATTTATAAACGGTATATTGATTTGAAAAGTAAACATTCATTTTATGTATAAATTCAAAAAAGTAGTCCGTGCACGCGACAGGTTTATTCAACAAGGTGGGGTAGAGATAAGTTTATACCATGGGGTTTTATACCGTCGATGTCGCGCTGAAGATGGGATAAACAATTATATACGATAAAAGGGCTTAAGCGAAGTGTTTTTTCAAAACAGCGTTTGAAAAACATAGGAGTAATTAAGACATAGGTGCATCGAATAATCAACGACTCATCATTGTCTGTTTCCATTATTGTGGTTTCGTTGTAGGTTTCAAAATATTCAATGCTATATAAAAGTCAGTGTTTGCTAATAAATATAGGGGGACTAAAGAATTTCACACGAAATCATCTATTTGTCTGTGATTAACACAAGATCTAAGAAAGTTCTATTTATGTTTCATATAAATATCCGACAGAGCATTCTAGTAAAAGCTAATGGCATTTGTGACAGACAAATCCTAATAAATGGGGCACAATTTGTTATTGCCTTAGAGCTTTACGTTAAAATTATATTTGTCACGGAGAAGAATAATAATTAGAAATGGTCGCAAATGTCTTGTTTTTATAATTATACACATAGTTACTGCCTTTATTCATATAGTTTAGGTTGATGTAAATCAATGTATGAAATATTATTATTATTTTCATAATTGTTTGTTTGATGTTTCTACAACACTATTTATTCACCAAACACCTTGGCACACGCAATTCAAAATGAATCATGATAACATAAAGGGCAGATAAATTGTTTAAGTTGAAATACAGGCAATATACTATCCTATTGTAATCTCGAAGAACAAAAGAAATTTGTTTACGAGAAATGTAAATTTGGTAAGGCTGATATTGACATGTATTAAAAATACAACAACCAAAGCGTAGTGTACTTGTAAACATAACGTGCATATATATATATATANATATATATATTAAAGTTTGCTTGCTGACTTTTAAACAAAGATGAATGAGCAATACAAAACACATTTTTTTATTGTTCTTGGGTACAAGTTTGTTACACAATAATGCAGCGAATGAAATGAGTACAATACATAACAGAAAACATTTGTTGCTTCTGGGGTATTGCACATGCAGAACAAACACATTTTATGACAGTAGTGCTGCTCGTTGTGTGGTACATTCCGATAAAAAGCTAAACAGTTTTCTCATTGCTAGGAGCAAATTGCAGATGTCGCATCTTTCGTTGTTTCGGATTTATAATTTCAACACATACTAATACATGCAGCAAGCCAATTTTAGAATGTAGTGTAAGAAAGATACACAATGCAACTGTTTATAAAGTGAACAAATTATGGCAAGACGTTCGGTCTGATGCATAACACGTTAACGTTTGTAACAGGTTATTTGTTGTCAGTATTATACACTTTTTTATCTAGTTCATACCATAGAAGCATGCTAGACAAGTGTGTTTAAACTAGCAACAAGCAATGTGTATTCGAAGTTCACACTTTAGAAAACAGGAAACAGACCGCCATACATATCAGTCCTGTTCCAGAAAAACAAAGAATAATGCATGTGCTTGCAACCAGTCATAAATTCTAATTATTTTCAATCATCTTTAATACTACTTATTGATGCTTATTTCAGTATTTAAGTAGTCGAGTGGAGTAAATTACTATGTTATTCCGCAGCAAATACACAATCACTCACCAAAACCGATCGTTATTTTACCATTCATTGGAATACAAGCCTCGTTATCCGTCGTCTTGTATGTCTTATGTGGAAAGTGGTGCACTAATGGAACGGTTTCCGTTATGGGCTTTGCGCTGGAATACAATATGAAACAACAATAAATATTATCGTTTCTGCAAAATTACACAAAGTTATCTAATCGACATTGTATCTCGTTGCATTGTATAACAGTTTGTTAAAGCAACAATATGTACTACACACTAATTGTATATACAACTTAATTAACTACACTTTTAAGCGTCCATATTTGCTGCTATTTCAATATCTAATGTTAACAAACCCCTCCAAAACGTCATAACCATCGTCGTCGTGTCCTTCTTGTATTTCGCAATTGACGTAGTTTTAGATAGTTATACCAAGTTGTCTAAAACTAGTCAAAATGTTTTTAACGTTTTATTTTGCAAATTTAGTACCGATGCTTATGTAGTATACGAATAACAATATGATGTTAAGGCTTGGATAGATTTTACGTCTGAAATGACAATTGAGTGACTAAATTAAACGCATTTATACTACATGTATGTAATAATTAAAACTTATTTCCTTGTAAAGTTACTTTCACCTTAAGTTACAGTTCTGTGTATTTATATTTGTGTCGCAATTACTCAAATGTCATACAAAAGAGAATCCAATACTACCAATATCAATCAAACATATGCATAACTGCGGCACCCAACTATGGCAAACTATCAATGCTAAGACGATATTCAATGTTTGTAATTCAAAATTAAAACAATAAATATTATCTCCTCATGTGCTTTCCGAATGACCTAAATGTACAAGTGTGTAGATATAATTGTGACATTTTGGTAAATATTAATTAGATTTTGTTGATGTTCGTGCAGATGGTCATTTCACTCATATAGATAAACCATGAATGTACACTGTGCGGTAGGGACAGTTACGTTTTTTAACATATCCACTTAACGCTCTAATATGACTCTACACAAGAAGCGTTAACTGTCAAAAATATTTATTCAGCGATGCTTAAGTACGACATATTTTTTAATTTAAAAAACATGCCCCATTTCCGCACGCTAATATGCCCATAGGGGACGACTTCCGAAAAAGTGTTCATATTGTATTAAATTAAAAACTAACAAAGACGTCACATTATAATAACATCCGGATCCTATTACGTTTGTCCATGTTGTGAAGCAAAATATTGCCGTTAACGTTTTGGTAGCGCCCGTTTCTGTTCGTCTATTTTCGATGTAATATCTTGCTTTGAGAAAGTAACTATGTCGAACAATGAATTAAAAGCGGCCGATAAGTTTCTATTGGAAAGGCATAAATACATTTTCTTGTAGATACCGTTAGCAAATTGCATTATTTACATTGCGTTCGAGAAAATACATGGTGTGATAAAAAATCAATATTCAAATCCAAGAACAAAACAACTCTAAGAAAAACAGTTGTGTGAATGTTGTTGGGTAAATGTTAGCGTAAGGGTTAGCGTTTGAAATAAATGCATCCATAGTTTTTCACATGAGTTTCTCAGCTGGGTTTACACAAAGTGCTCTATTGTTGAAACAGACTTCAGAATGAACGGACATGTTGTCGTGTTAGAGATTTGTCTATCGGATTATGTTAACGCCATTAACTACTTATATAGGAACCAATTGATGAAGGATGTATAATTTTCTTACTCAGAAAATCATCCCTTAACAGCTGATGGAAAAATACATAAAATGACTTGTTCATTTCTTTTCAACAGAAATAAAAACTGCCTATATACAAAAGAGAAAAATATATTTGTGATAAAATGTAACGGTTCTTGCATGCAGATAAGACATTGTCTTTGCAAACATAAGAATATTTTAATAATAAAAATTCATTATGGGAAATAATATGGTTTGCGAAAATCGACATGTGTTATGATATATTATACTTTCAAGAACGTTATTATAACCATATTAATATATAGTATGTTTGATACAATGATTACCTTAGATATTTACTAGGTCCTTATTACATCTGTGAAATTGAGAGGTCACATTTGTAATTGTAAATTCATTCAGTGCATAATAACACTCAGATCAGAAAATGACAGTTTTTCCCGACGCTGTGATTGATGAAACCTTCTAGACCACTGACATGCGTTTTGATGAACCCATACTAACTGTCCCTGCTCTAGTGTTATCTGTTATTATCATGAGCGACTTGTTCCTGTGCCCGGTGGTATGAAATCAATGACCCACAGGACGAACAAATTTGTTCTGACGGAATACAATCGGTGTATGCAGGTCATCACATGACAATTGTATAAGATATCGCAGTCTAATCAATTTAATGCGATTCAATTATGAGAATTGTTGCAGATTTTATCGATTTACATTCCGATTCCATATTGTATTTCTTTGAATGAGATCAACAGCAAAATAATCAAGGACAAACAATACTTACTTATTTCATGGGTCGTCACTACTGACAACATGGTATTACTTACGGTATGACATATTAAACTATTTTAGACTAGCAATGTGGTTGTTGTTTCCATCGTAATCAATGATTGTGTTATAATGGTGTGTGACTGAGATGAAAAGTTTCCACTGCTGTGCTCATGTTTTGCAGATATTAAAAATGAATTGTTTATATAAAGATATTTCTATAAATGATGGGTTTAAAATTCTTATTGTAAACAATGCGAAAGGTGGAAATGATGTTGCTGACTGTTAGAAAAACCTATTATATACACTTCATAATTTCGGATTATGAAAAGCGTGTTTTCAAAAGCTGTTTTCTACTTCTAATACAAAATGCTATGCGCCTGATGTTGTATATTCATATATACAATCTTACTTTTCTACGGTACTATGTTTAACGCAGATCTCTCAATTGAAACATATTTAATTTTAAATAGCAAATAATTTATAACCTAAAACTCGAACACTACTTAAACAAACTAAAAAGAGTAACAGATAAAATATGATAGATTTTGCGTTGTCAGCTCTATATAACACTGTCGAAAGCAAATGTCGTAGATGATTTACACACGGTTTATAAAAATAGCACGTATTTTCAAATTGGAAGAAATTAAATTACAGTGGAAAATTGTAAGGCAATTTCGAATTGACATCTTGAAGTAATCTTATTTATTTCAGGTGAATACTTAATTTATATTCAAGGCTAAAAGACGTTCATCAATCCTCTGTGTAACATTTCCGATGTTATCTCTTCTTAGTCTAAACATATTTATTTCTTTTGGCAAGTACAATATATGGAAATATCTCTTCTTATTGAGCTGACTGTGTTTCGAATCCACAATTTCAAAAATAGTAACACAACGAAGCTCGAAAAAATATATTTGAGCAAAGCCATTCAAAGGATAGAAAATAATAGCGAACTAACATCGCCTTGACAATGTCTCGATTCCATCTTTTATTTCACTATCCATTAAATGGTAGATATAACATATATAGTATCGATAACAACCTTTAATTTTCTTATTTCATACAGATTGTATCATTTTCTTGACTTGGATCAGATGTTTTATTCAAATAAGATGATTCTAAGGCAACGTATGTTTTACAACAATTAACTAATGAACGGATTTCATTTTTTTTCATAGCTATTCACTATTCTAAATCGTGTACACTGTCAATACCAAGGACATTTAAGCCGCGCCATGCTAAAATAGGTCTGACGGCATATCCGGTCAGCTTTAGCACTGTCCAATCAGGAGCTACATTGTTCGCTATAGTCTCGCAAGGTTTCGCGGTCTCAATTACGGATGATGGAGTAGCTCTTGACAATACTGCGCAGACGAAGGCTTGGCCGGAACTAGGCTGGTTGCATATGCCATAAGACCTATGACGCGGGTCATACCACCTATTGCAGGTTTCAGATATGATAATTATTTTTCTGCATTTACCTATATCTTTATTTTACCTATCTCTTTACTTAAATCAAATGTCTGACTGTATTATTAGGTAGACTCAGACTAGCGCGACGGTAAAGACAGTAGTCATATAAGCCCCATAATCAAACTTTGTAAAATTAAGCATACTTGGTAATATGGGACAGCCAGCAATTTTCATAATGAACACACGAATCGCCTTTGATCGAGAAAAAATCAACTTATTTCACTCTTAATACCATGTCAGTTCGCAAGTGAACTATTCATATGTTGCTTTTAATACTTAGAGCATATATACGGTACATATTGTCACTTTTAGTATGCTTTATGTTTTAGACTTGTAATGAACGTCCTGTACTATCGCCTTATTTCGTATTATTTCGTACATTTCCGTCCCCCGAACGGTCTCCGCGTAAGCGCGATGTTTCATCTTTAGGAAAAGTATTTCAGGCCTTTAGTAAAAGTTCCCGACACCTGACCTGCAGAAGCAAAATGTGCAACACTAAACTAAACATCAGCCTCACGTGAGCTCAGACCCGTTAACAAGATCCACAAGCAATCACTTCATAAAACCTGACCACAATTGTTTATCTGGACAAATTTACGCACGACAACAATTATATGTTCCCAAACACATATCTGTAATTATACCTGTTTGTTTTACATGACTTGTGAACGTTTTTGACAGCTTAACAAATGTGCGTTTATTTTATACTGAGTGGATGATCATGGTATAGGTATTTCTTAACGTTGGTAATTTATAAGGGATATCTAACTTTAACGTTTAGTTGTATGACTGTCTGTTAAAGTTACGCAATTACTTATATTTTACGGGCCATATGGTATGTCTTGTAAACGTTAACGTTCCCAAATAATTTTTTCAACATTTCCCTTTCGTGGAAAGTGATTAAGCATCATGTCCAGATGTATTTACAGTAATGTTTTTGGGAAAAAATAAATATAATACATCAGATTCATTGCATGAAAATAAACACCTTTCAGTATTGTCCATTTATGTATTGTCCATTTACGTTTTGTGTTTCGTATTAAACTATCCACCAGATTAAACAATCAATGTCAGTGTAATTGACCATAACATTTAATTCCTGAATTATGTTAATGGCATAGCACTAAATTAAATAATACTGACACAGTATGCTGTTCATTATTTTATTTCGCTTGGAGAAATTACACCTCATGATGCGATTTATCTGTTTCATCTTTAGGAAATGTATTTCAAGCTTGTGGTAAAAGTTCCCGACACCTGACCTGCAGAAGCAAACTGTGCAATACTAAACTAAACATCAGCCTCACGTGAGCTCAGACCCGTTAACAATCAGCCTTACGTGAGCTCAGACCGATCAACAATCAGCCTTACGTGAGCTCAGACCCGTTAACAATAAGCCTTACGTGAGCTCAGACCCGTTAACAATCAGCCTTACGTGAGCTCAGTCCCGTTAACAATCAGCCTTACGTGAGCTCAGACCCGTCAACAAGATCCACATGCAATCGCTTCATAAAACCTGAACAAAATTGTTAATCGCGACATATTTACGCACGACTACAATCATATGTTCCCAAATTATGGTTTTGTTATAAGCACACATCACAAACACAGATCTGTATTTATAACTATTTGACATGACTTGTGAACGTTTTCGACAGTTATTTATATCGAATTTGTTTACAAAAGCTATATATATTATTGGTAATAACAATCATTAGTTTAATTGAATATTTCGATATTTCTTGGAGGATATATTCCACAAATAACTCATATGGATTGGTCGTAATTATGCAAACCCAACTGTTATTCCACTCTCTCGGGAGACATTGGGAAACACGAATTATCTCATTGTAAAATGCTCATTGTGACAACGGTGTTAGGAACTTCTGGAAGATAGGCAATGAAAACACAATAAGTGCGCACTGCGTGCTTAATACTGATAACTCTTTACAGATGATTCGGAGAAAAGCAAATAGAATATGGATGCAATTTCTCTTTGATTTTAAAAGTGTCGTTAGTGCTCTCAAATTCTAATCAGATCTAAGAAATAATCAATTACGTTGACATTAAAAAATACGCTATAAACATGTTGAACAGGAAAAGCAGGTGTAAACTCCGATTGCATTCTTGTATATATAGAAACCATAATTGATGCTTTACTTCCTACCAAGCGTGATGATGGTGTTTGTTCAAACGCTTCCTCCGTTGTTTCAAACGTACTTTAGTTCGTTAACTGGTTGTGGTGTTATTTGTTAGCACACGTAACCGAATCCTAATATGGCTCCTTGGTCGTAGGCTAAAGCCTTAAGCTATAATTGAATATTCAAACTCTATTTTTCAAATATCGTATTTATTTATTTCATTTACATATACAGCGCATTTATATTGTATCCTATTATTTCTTATGTAATACAAATACAAAATTATCAACGACATAATGACTTAAAGGTAGTGTTTTTCATAACAGCGTTTAATAATATATAGGAGTTATTGAAACAAAGGTGAATCGACCAATCAACGACTGAACATTGTCTGTGTCTAGATTGTTGTTTTGTTGAAGGTTTCAAAACATTTTATTAAAAATTTTAGTCCATATTTCTTAATAAATATGAGGGGACTAAAGAATTACACATGAATGCAGGTATTTGTCCGTGATTGACACAATATCTGAGAACGTTCGATTTATTTTTCATTTAAATATCCGAGAAATAAATTATATTGGGACCGTGGTCTAGTGGTTTGATGCTGGTCTAGGAAACGGAAGGTCCCTGGTTCAAATCCCGCTCAGACCACGGGATTGTCCTGAAATTTTATTCCCACGCTTGCTCCTCTCAGCCCAGGAGTATAAATGGGTACCTGTGAGGGATAAAAGCCAATTGGCCGTGGCTGCAAACTTCGCCGAATGTAAACGGACGACTTATATCCCAGTGATCGGGGGGAGGGGGGAAAATGTCAAAGTCGATTGAATATGAGTCTACTATAGTAATCAGACTATAAACACATGCATTTGCATTTGCGTTTAGTAAAAGCTTAAGACATTTGTAACAATCCTAAGAAATGTGGCACACTTTAACATTGCGTCAAAGGTTTTAGTTAAAAAATAATAATGGAAAAGAATAATAATTCGAAATTGTCGCAAATATCTTGTTTTTATAAGTTAATCATGGAAAAGAATAATAATTCGAAATTGTCGCAAATGTCTTGTTTTTATAATTATGCAAATCGTAACTACCTTTTAACATAGTTTAGGTTGTTGTTATAGTATTATTATTATTGATCATCGTTTGTTAGATGTTTCAACAACACTATTTATTCACCATACACGTAGGCATACGCCATTCCAAACGAATCATGATAACGCCAAGTACAGAGGAAATTATTGAAGTTAAAATACAGGCAATACACTATCCTTATGTCATATCGAAGAACAAAGGTAACTTGTTAAAGATAAATGTAACTTAGCTGATTTTGATATTGGCATATTTGAACGATTGCATAAGTTTCATTTTAACATACATGACACATTACAAATACATCAACTACATCATCTTAACGTAGTGTAATCGTAAACATAACGGATATTTATATCTATTTATATCTATAGATTAAATTGTGCTGACATTTTAACGACCATGAATGAGCGATACAACAAAAGTTGTATTGATTGTTCTTGTGAAATACACGTTGGTTACACAATAACGCAACGCATGTACTAAGCGTACACTACCGAACAGAACAAATTGAACAGAATAAAACAAACACGTTTTATGACAGAAATGCTGCTCGTTATGTCCCCCATTTCGATACGAAGCGATTCGCTCATTCCTATGAGCAAATTTGCGATTTCGCAACTTTCGTTGTATCGGATTTATCATTTCAACACACACTAATACATGCAGCAAGATTTTTTTTAGAATGTAGTGTTAGTTAGGTACACAATCAAACTGTATATACAGTGTACAAAAATAGGGCACGACTTTCGGTGCGATGCATAAGAAGAGAACATGTGTAACGTGTTATTTGTTGTCATTATTTATAAACTTTGTCATCTAGTTCACACCATAAAATCTTGCAAAATAATGGTGTTAAACTAGCAACAAGCAATGCGTATCCAAAAAAGTCCACATTCTACGAAACAGAACAGGAAACAGACCACCATTACTGCCAGTCCTGTTCTAGAAAAACAAAGAAGAATTCATGTTTTTGCAACCAGACATAAATTCTTATTAATTTCATTAATCTTTAATAATACCTATCTGATTCTTATTTCTTTCATTAAGTAGTCGAGTGGAGTAAATTACTCTGTAATTCAGCATTAAACACACGACCATTCACCAGAACCGATTATTATGTTACTAATCATCGGTATGCGAGCATCGTAATCGTTGTCTTGTATGTCAGATTTGGAATGTTGTGCACTAATGGAACGGCTTCCGTTATGTGATTTGGTCTGAAAGACATATTAGCAAAATTCCACAAAGATAACTCATCGGCATTTTATCCCGTTGTTATGTATTAAAGTATGTTAAAGCAACTATAATGCTTAAGCTTACTTTACTACAAACTAATTGTATCTACAAAGTATGTAACTATACTGTTTAATGTCAATATTCGCTGCTAGTTCGATTTTAAATGTTTACAATTCCGTCTAAAACGTAATCATCATCGTCTTTCTTTCTTTCTTTCTTTCTTTCTTTCTTTCTTTCTTTCTTTCTTTCTTTCTTTCTTTCTTTCTTTCTTGTATTTCGTAATTCATTAAGTTTAAGATAGGTATAACAAGTTCTCTAAAATTAGTCAAAAGGTTTTTAAAATTTTACTTCGCACATTTAGTATTATACAGCTGCTTATGTATAATACGTATAACACTATCATATTCAAGGTCGCGTTTAAACAAACATAAATGTTCTATAATTCATTACTAATTTAACTCATAAAAACGTGAATTCTCGGAAAGATATTACGTATTAAATGAAAATTGATATACTAAATTTTAAATAGTTTTACTTGTTATAAATCAACATTACAGATAAAAACATTGATACTCTGTTATAACTATAATTAATGTCCGTATAAAGTTACTAACACCATAAGTTACAGTTCTGTTTATTTATATTTTGTCGCAATTACTCATATTTTATACAAAAGAGAATCAGATACTACCAATAGCAATCAATTATATGCATAACCTCGGCACCTTTTAAGGACTTTTGAAGCTAAGACAATATTCAATCGTTGTAATTTAAAATTAAAACTTTACAAAATATCTCCTCATGTGCTTTCCGAATGACAAAAATGTATATAAGTGTGTAGTTATAAGTGTGACATTTTGACAGATGTTCATTAAATTATGTTGAGTCCATGTCGGTGTAGATTGTCATGCCTCTTATAAAGATAAACCATGATTTACAATGTTCGGTGGTGACAGTAACGTTTGAAACATATCCGCTAAAAGCTCTAGGGATAATTCTGCACAATGTAGCGTGTATCGTACAAAATGTATATTCCACGATGTACGAAATATCTTTTTAATGTAAAAAACAATCCCAATTTCCGCACGCAAATAGGCTCATCGGGGACGGCTTCCGAAAAAGTGTTTCTATGGTATATAATTAAACACTAACAAAGCCTTTAAATTATTATAACATCCGGATCCCATCACGTTTTTCCTTGTTGTGAAGCAAAATAGAATAATATCGGTAGCATCCGTTTCTATTTTCTATGTAATATCTTGCTTTGAGAAAGTAATTATGTCGAAAAATGAATTAAAAGCAGTCAATTAGTTTCTCTTGGAAACGCATAAGTGAATTTTCTTGACGTTAACGTTGGCAAATTTCATTATTGACATCACATTCGAGATAAAACATGGTGTGAGAAAAAAAATCAATATTCAAACCAAGAACAAAACAACTCTAAGAACAACTTGTTGAAATTTTGTTGGGTAAATTTAAAAAGGGTGAGTGTTTGAAATAAATACATTCCTATTTTTCACTTTAGTTTCTCAGCTGGATTGACATGAATTGATATATTGCTGAAACATACTACATAATAAATGGACATGTTGTCGTTTGAAAGATTTGTCAATCGATTTGGCATCATGTGCTTACGCCATTATAGGTACTTTATAGGACTCAATTGATGAATGATGTATAGTTTTATTACGTAGAAATCATCCCTTAACAGCTGATGGTAAAATGCATAAAACGACATGTGCATTTCTTGTCAGCAGACACAACAACTGCCTATATACACAGTATAAAAGATCTTTCGTTAAAATGTTACGGTGCTTGCATGCAGATAAGACAGGTTTTTTCAAACCTAACACTATTTTAGTCTTAACTATACATTATGGAGAATAATATGCTTTGCGATAATGGGCATGTTTTATGATAGTATTATTCTTTCAAGAACGTTATTATAAATATATAAATTTATATCATGTTTGACACATGCTCTACTGTAGATATTTACTAGATCCAAATTTCATCTCTGAAATTGAGAGGTCACATTTGTAATTGTATATTCATTCGGTGCCTTATAACACTCAGATAAGACAGCTTTAAGATTGATGAAACTTTCTAGACCACTGACATGCGTTTTGATGACCCAATATTAACTTTCCCTGCTCTAGTGTTATCTGTTATTATTAAAAGCGATTTGTTCCTGTTTCCGATGGTTCCGATGCTCCTTAAGACGAACATTTTTGTTCTGACGGAATACAATCGGTTTATGCAGGTCATCACAGGACATTTGTATTAGATATCGCACTAAAATCAATTTATTGCGAATGTGATTTTGTGGATTGTAACAGATTTGATCGATTTACATTCAGATTCCATATTGTTATTGTTTTTCTTTGAATAACACCACTATCAAAATAATAAAGGATACAAAACAGTATTTACTTTTGATATAGGTCGTCACTTCTGAAAAACATCGTATTACTTACGGTATGATTATTGAACTATTTCAGACTTGAAAACGCAAGAAATGTGGATATTGTTATCTTAATCAATGATTGTGTTATAATGTATTGTGACTTAGATGAAACATTTGCAGTGCTTTTCCCATGTTTTGCAAATATTTAAAATGAATTGTTTCTATAAAGATATTTATATAAATGATGGGTTTCAAATTGGTATTGTAAACAATCCAAAAGTTGGAAATTATGTTGAGAAACCAATTATGTACCATACATAATTTCGGATTATAAAAAGCGCGTTTTCAATAGCTGTTTTACACTTCTAATTCATTATACTATTCGCCTGATGTTGTATATCCATATACAATCTTACTTTCTACGGAAACATTTGTAACGCATATCTCTAAATTCAAATATATTTAAATTTTAACTAGATTTTTTTTATATCTTACAACTGGAGCTCTACTTAAATAAACATAATACAGAAACAGATACAATATGATAAAATTCGCGATGTCAACTCTATATAACACTGTCGAAAGCAACTGTCGTAGATGATTAACACATAGTAAAAAAAACAGTTCGTATTTGTTAATTCGACGAAATTAAATAACAGCGGGAAAATTGGAAGGACATTTCGATTTAAGGTCTAAATGTTCTCTATCTTATTAATTTCAGGCAAATACTTAATTTATATTCAAGGCTAAAAGACCTTCGTCCATCCTCTGTGAAACATGTCTGATTGTATCTCTTGTTATTGAGCCGACTGTATTTTGTGTGATTTAAAAGATTATTAATTCCTGCTTCAGTCTTTACTGTTGACTTCACTTTTGATCGTTAGGTATTAAAATATTGATGCAAACATAGTGTATTGTACTCCTCAAGTTTATCAGAATAACAGCTTTAACATGTGCAAGGGATTGGAAATACGTTGAAACTCTGCATAACCAAATCATAATCAGTCAATACTTGTTCAATTTGCAATCCGATAAGTGTAGGTTACGTATTGCCAGACTATGAATGTCCCCATGAAGTAATGTACATGTGTATGTGCACACCGAATAGCGTTTGCTGTTGCAGACATACATTCACATGGGACATTGTGCGCTTATTACTGTTTACTTAGTTGGTTTCTGTCGTCAAAATTGTCATTCATTTGTTTGCCGAATTATGCGGCAAAATACGCAGCACCGTACATGTAGAACAGTAATTGACATCAACACAACCTGCAATAACAAATAAAATGTTTTTATCTCCATCATAATGTGGATGCAACTAGGCAAACAATCCTTTTACTACATACTACAAGGGAATCATTTCATATAAAGTAATTTGATACCGTGTTCAAAACCAAGTTGCGTGAGTTGCACGTCAATCTTTAGAAGAGAGTTTATATATAAAAAAGNACGTTCTTCGGAAATACGGCGACCTTGGGTATTTTCATCGATTGCAAGCTTGACACAATCACAGCACATCTAACGATACCGCAAAAGCTTAGTTAATGCGTCGGCAACCATACATCAAACACAATTGTAAGGGCATCGAGCGTCCATTTACGTTGTAACAACGTCGAACGCACGTTCTTGCATTTGCCCGCCTACATTCTAAACTATCCACACAAGTATCTTTGTAGACAACATGGCGATGTTAGACTAATTTTCGTTGTTCGGAAACAGACACCTAACGGCTAGAGCAAAATTGCGGTACAAGCACATTTCAAACATATTATTGGATAATCCTAGGTCCGATTGACGAAGTGGCCGGCATCCACCCCCTATACATTAGCTTTCAGAAGTTGTTTAACCATGGACGTACATTTCTTAATTTGTATATATTCAAACACGTGTTTTAATATTTCCGTTTTTAACGCAATTCACAAATTGTACATGATTGTTCTATCGAACAAGTTACCACACGTATTTAGAAAGGGATATACAATTTTCGAGTGAATATCTGAATATATATTAAGACTGAAGCTCAGGACAAAAAGGCTTATACTATTTAAATGAATGACTTATATAATGATTGTCGTATAACACTTCGAGTTTTGTTTACACATACTGCCCACTACTTTCTCGTATTAACAAGTCGATGTATGCCCTAAAAGTATCATGACAATTGCATACATATACATATATGGCATTTCTAATTTAAAGTTTTCTTTTATTAAGCCAATCTATTTTATAACTAGTCTGAAACAACACATGTACATACACCGGCTTCTTTCCCGATACATGGGCAGAAAGGGTTATGCCCTTTGCATGCAAAAGGTATTGTTAATGATGCAAATAACTATAAAGGGATTACTTTGGTAAGTTTTTTTTTTCATTTTTTTTTACCACGATTTTAAATAAGCGCATTGAAACCTTTTCTGCAATGAAAACACTAGTATTGTGTCTGATGCGCAGTTCGGATTTAGGAAAGGTTGTTCACCTGTTGATGCTATTTATTTATTGATGTTGATAGTACAAAATTATTTAAATGAAAATACACGTTTGTATGTTATATAAAAATGTAAGTCGATATGTTAAAACATTTTGATATTATACACCGCAGTGTATTATGGTTGGACATGTTTAAGTCTGGTAAACAGGGCACACTACTCAGAATAGCGAAGGATATGTATGCAAATGTTAAGTCACGTTTTAAATCATTTGCATTTTATTCCGACTATTTAAGTTATGCGGTTGGACTGTGGCAAGGTGAAATGTCGCCGATTTTGTTTTCTTTATTTGTTGAAGACATTGAACTTTACCTGCAAGATAGCATTAACTATTGTTTTAATATAGATGATATTGTGTTGATTGTATTATTATTTGTTGGTGACATGCCTTATTTAGGCAAGTCACCTGCTGAAAATCAATCTCGCGTAGACACTTTTTTATACTGCAATTCTAGGGGGCTAAATGGACATACAACGGTAATGCTATTGGAGGTGTTGATAATTTGAACTCTTAAGGTACAATGTTGAATTATACTGGACTTTTTAAATTAAACCAAGAACATTTGGTTGGCAATGCCCTTAAAACCATGAATATATTATTGCTTTAATGCAGTAAACTTCACATAAAACCTAAAATATTTGGTCAGTTGGACTCTTTTGTGGGTTCTATATTAATTTATGCTTCAGAAGTATTAGGTTTCACAAAGTCAGATTATATTGAATGCATCCATTTAAATTGTGCAAACGTTTGCTTTAGGTTAAAATTAATACATGCCATGCTGCTGTTGACGAAGAATTAGATATATATCCATTGTATGTAAACATATTGTTGTTAAAACATAAAATATTGGTTAGAAATTCTAAGCAATAAAAATAGCATAATGTATTTTTGTTTACAAACAAGCTCTATAAGATTATAATAAAAGGTTACACACATTGGGAATCGAATGTCAAGAACATTTAAAATTACTATGGGTTTGGTTATGTATTTAAAACTCCAAATGTTGTTCAAATTAAAAGTTTTGTTAGCGAATTCAAATGTAGACTTGTTGACAATTTTAAACAAGAGTGGTATGGTAAGCTTAATAACAGCTCTGAATTAGATATGTATACAGTTTGTGAAACATCTTTATAATATTAAGAATATTAAGACTTACTCCGTAGACGTCTACGCTTATTGTTTTGTAAGATTAAGAGTCACTGCACACCCGTTGAGAATCCAAACTTGCAGATATGGTCAACATAACATCCAACGAAAGGAAATTAGTGTTTATGTTGTAACGACGTTGATTTAGAAGACGAATACCATTTTATTTGTATATGTTGCTGATACACTGATTTAAAAAAATATATTAGCCGTATATTGTATATAGATCTATATGTATATTCCATAAATTATTAGTTTCATGTGTTAAACAGGGATTTCTAATGTATGTAAATATATTAAAAAAAGATTTAGTTATAAGAAATACGATCCTTTATAATACTGTTTAACAAATGTCCTTACTCCGTCGATAGTCCTTAATTCGTATTTTTTTCATCGATTGTGTTTATTTGAATTTGTATTCTTAATTGACTTTTTTTACTATAATATAAGGTTTGTTAACCTATTTACGTGACAGAAAATAAAATGTATATTTAAGTATGCAGACGATGCATTATTTAGTCTGAATACACTGTCTGTCTGTTTGTCATAATTTTCGAAATAATCAAGATAAAATACTGTCGATAATATTTCTTTTGAGACAAAAGATACACAGGACAAAATAAACACTGTAAAATATAACATACACACATGTAAAAGTATTGACTTTTGTTGTTCAATGAACAACAAACAACTTGTGCAAAAATGCATATAAATGTAGGCGAGTTTAAGGCGTAACACCGACAGCTAGAATGTTTTTAAAACAAAGGCAAATGTGTGTTTATTTTATTTTATGTCGTCTATTACAACTTTTAAAGTAATCACATTTGCTCGTGGTTAAAGATAGTGACATCGAGTGGGCTTATATTTGTACGGTTTATGAGTCTGAATGCCTAATATAAATATAGTGAAATATGTGTCGCATTAGCAGGACAAACAATGATAATATACTGCAAAACGCTACGGCAATTATATACATGTATACGGAATCTGTTTGAGAGCGAGCGAGATTGTATTGCCTTGTCCTTACAATGAACGATTTGAAATTCGCAGACAAGCTTTTTGGAGAGATGTGATATCAAATAAATACAATTAAACCATCATGATGAACGCCACAATATGACAAGGACATAACATTTAGATATTAACATGATCGTCAAGCTAGCGGAAGCACACATAACCACGTAAACATTTAACGTAAATTTAGTTTCGAACAATGTATTGTTTTGTAATTATTCAAGGACGAGCTCTATCACGGCAATGGGTAAAATAAATGTTAACCATAACATTTCATGTGCTCAATAATGGACAAAAATATCAGTGAATGACATAAGAATATTAGAATCGTAAACACGTTCGTTAATATACGTCAGAGTAGAAGCAAACAACACATTACACTTTGGCAAAAAATGTATTGATTTAACAAAACACAATACCAGTGATTACAGTCTGCTGGAAAAGGCGTATATGTTTATCACAAGATAATATTTACTGCGTGCATACTTCTAAACAATGTGTATGCTCTGATATATGAGCCAAATCGAGTCAAATAATAACACAAAACGAACTGAACAGGCTAATCTGGGACGACACTTTAAGCACATGTATGAAGCTCCGTTTTCCCAGAGCGATACTCATACGAATGTTATCGGTTTGAGCTAGATAAATTCAAACTGAGTGGCAGCTGTATTTAAAACTACAACATTGGTTTTCACGACCATCAAACAAAGTTTTATGTCTGAACCTAAACATTATTTCATAAACAAATATGTTCTAGAATCTAACCACTCATTTGAAATTGATATGACAAAACAAAAAACAATAACATTATATCACAACGCAACATACATATTGATCATTAAAATAACAGTGAGTCAGAAATAAATAAAAGTGCCTTGTACAATATATATATACAATATATACATATATATATACACTATATGTATTTTGCAGCAGAAATCCGTAAAAACGCGGTCGACGTTATTTTAAACTACGCGTGATTTAAGAGTGACGCTATAAAAATGGAAATTAAAAAACTATTATATGATCGAAAACCTATTGAAAGTTTGATATGTTGGCATATATTTTAGGAAGAAAATATCCCCGAACTCTCATCGACAATGTACGTTTTCAATTTTTAAAATTGGTAGGATGGAACCGAAAGCGATATTTACAAAAAAATTGTGTGGGTAAATACGCATGAACATTTATTTGAGAGTTCCTTTTGAATAAATTGTCTTGTCAAATAGTCGTGCCAATTATTTCTGCAATTGAAGGATCGTAATAACAATAAGGTAAGATCTTTGATTTAGCTTTACGCTCATTAATTTTGAAAATTTATTGTCAGATTTGGCGAAAATCGAAACACTCAAAAAGAAAATGTTGACCCGGAAGTCAAATTCCTTACTACGAAAACTTTGTTTTTGTTAACACATATTATGTATCGGTAACATTTAAATACTAAATGTGTCTCAAGAGTCAATAAAGGTCAAGAAAGCACCACCCCATATGGTATTTCCAAAGTGAATTGATGTATTAGATCTAAATGAAAATGTAAAGAATTATCAGTGCAAACTGTTACTGATTACTATGAAGCTAAATCAAAGATATTGATATTTTTAATCATAACAATTTGTTAAAGACTAAATTATGTTTAAGGGTGGACCAATCAACTTTAAGACCGTGAAACCATGCGGCCATGGGAAGTCTTTGGTGTGAAGGTACAGGTAGGTGTGGTTATTAATATAGATCAGTTACCGCTTTTACTAATATTGGTTATATAAAATCTGAAATGAACTCGAGTATTAGTCTGTTCTTAGCTTCATCCCTTAATTATATCTTTATTTAATGTCAGTTTTAGTGCATGTGTTGAAAATAAATAAAACTATCGACCACAAATTATACAATAACATAAAATACAATTTAAAAAGATTTTTCGCTTTCATATTACGAATAGTTCTAGCAATACTACACACCCATTTGACTACACAGTATAACGATATGGATAAGGTTTGGTTTCAACAACTTTATTTCTATGTACATACTTCTAATGTTCAATTTAAACTCCCCATGTCCTAAGTATTGCTATGTTAGATAACATATCCGTTCCCTTTTTTAACATAATTATGCTCCCCATTGTACTTAAAACATAAACAAATACTTTTTGGAGTCATTTTGGGTGTACAGGAAATGTATATTACACTATCCAATCTGAATTACCATGTCTAGCCAGTCTTTCCCAGGCAGATTTTAAGGGCTTTGTATCCACCAACAATGTTATTTAAAAAAAGAAATTGGGAAGTTTGTTTTTGTAAATCAGAACTCAGTAGAAAAGCTACATGTACCTGTCTTAAGCCAAACTAAAACATAACACCAAAAACTGTCTGTGTAATTCACAAGTTAGAAACAACATGTTCTCTGCTTCTATGTGTGTTTGTTTATCATGATAGTGGTAAGCATAAAGACAAAACTTCGAGGAAATTGCATGATTATGCTTGTCAAAGAATGTTTAATCAATTGTTCAGATAATGAAGCTTAATGCTATTGTTTACCATATAAACTGTTGATTGTTGAAGAATCCAGCAACAATTATGTTGTGATGGTATAAATGTCAAATATCATGTTTTGAACAAGGTTTGTATGTAGTTTCTCTAAAAATTTGATCATTACAAAAGAGAATTCTACACATTTGGGCATTTAATTAAACCACTGTTCTTGTGTGTTCATTCATTAAGACAGGGAATAATAGTTCAATTTTGTTGATGTAGTTTCATCATAAACATGATTATACAAGGTACCTTTTTATGTCTTAAAAATAAAACATGTTCAGCTCTGATTGTTCTCAATGTTTTTATTTTTGCTGATTTATGCAAGTTTTAGTATGTTGGTATTGTAACAGAACTCTTTATAATAATTCAAATTAGAAAAACAAAATTATATAAATAATATTTATATACTTTGTTAGATGCAATCGAAATGAAATTAAGATATAATAATCATAAGACTCTTCTTTCTAAAAAACATTTTTTTTTGGAAATTGGATTTTATTTTTACAATTTCTGTTTGGGAATGGGTCCGTTTAATGGACCCGTAGATACGCCAGGAAAAGGCCTGTGAAAACAAAAAAGTACTTATTTTTCTGTCAAATTATTTTGTTCTATTTCATGTTTCATATGTATGAGAAAGGAATTACTTGTAACACTTTTGTTTTTGCTGTTTAATACATTAAAAATGATATTTTATATTATGGTTGCCATGGTAACTATCTGCATGGTCCCCATGGTTACCATCTTCAAAATGTCTGCACATTGAAGATTATACCACCATCTATGTATGATCTATGTATGACACTTTTTATATTACATGTATGTTACATTGTACGAAGTCTTTTGAGGATTGAAATCAATACACTGTAAAATATGTTAATCGTTTCTATAAAAAAGGACTTGTTGCACAATGACTTGGATTCTTTTTGTTACTATGTATTAAATTAATATATGTCGAAATATAGATCTTTGAATATAAACAGTTTTTATTGATGTGTTTGACAAAATTTTCACATATTTTGTTTTTTTCCTAATATTTAGACAATTTTATAAAAATAATGTATTTTATGTAAATTCGTTACCATAGCAACCACTGTATCGAAATGATTGTTTTTGTTTGCACATAAAATATGAAAAACATGGTCAATTTAACTAAATTATAAAATCTATTTGTGAATACTGCAAGGCAAATACATGTATACTGTATTTACAAAAGAGTTTATTGTCACTTTCAATTGATATAGAAAACAATTATTTAGCTATAAGATCGATCGATCAATGTGTATATGAATTACAAAATCAAAACATACGGTTTTCATATATATATCATGTGTGTACACTCAAAAGTGACTTCATAAAGATGTAAACGGATGAATTTTAGAGTGCCAATGTTTATCAAGCTAGTAGTATATGTTTACACAACGGCCAAAATAATCACATATTATTAAAGTTAAAACACCTCTATTCATTAGATAGTTTCTGAAATAAAAACGTGTAGATTGTGATGTCGAATTGAAATGGACCCTTTCTTCCATAATTAGTTGTCAATCTGTACATGGCATTTATAACATACTTTAAAAATCATCTTTAAATGTTTCCATTTCATAAAGTGGTAACGGGGTTGTTTCTCATCTTTGAGAACCACATCTGACTTTCGCTTAACATCGTTTTCATTTTTAAGCATCACGGTATAAACTTTCTATATCCCTGCATCACGGTATAAACTTTCTATTTCCCTACATCACGGTATAAACTTTCTTTATCCCTGCATCACGGTATAAATTGTATCTATCCCTGCATCACGGTATAAACTTTCTCTATCCCTGCATCAAGTTATAAACTATATCTATCCCTGCATCATGGTATAGACTTTCTCTATCCCTGCATCACGGTATAGACTTTCTCTATCCCTGCATCACGGTATAAACTTTCTCTATCCCTGCATCACGGAATAATTGTATATATACCTGCATCACGGTATATACTTTCTCTAGCCCTGCATCACGGTATAGACTCTATCTATCCCTGCACCAACCATGTGTTCTCTATATGTATGACAAAGTATGGCATTTATGTGAGACCTCAAGGTAATCTGCATATGCATGCAAGAAAGTGAACGCAGCCTTGCAATAGGTCACGTGCTCCCTATTCAAACTTAAAACTTTCTAGATGTGTTAGCTTTGGCAGAACATATATACTTAATTGACATACGTTGAAAGAACTTATTGTCGCAAATATTATGTAAATGCATTTTACATATCATTATATTTGATAACGACATTGTTAAATATCCGTCATTTGTTAATTATAAAAAGAAAAGTTTCAAACTTAGATCAATGAAAAGCTTATTTTAACAGCATAACTTATCTTTTGGTGATTGCAAGAGACCAACAGCCAAACCCAGCATGACAATACACAAAAAAGTATACCAATCTGGTTTCACTTCCCTTGTGAAAGCAAATGCTTCGGAGTGTTAACCAGGTAACGGGTATACGGACGACGGAACCTCAATTTTTACCCGGAAGTGCAGGTGTATGCACACATCGGCGTCTATAATAAAGGGTAAATTTCTGTAATAAACCGTTAGCTTGTTGATAATACAATGGATGTTATAAATAACAGTTAAACATCTCCATTTAAACTTTATAACGACTTCACAAAATAGTTGTTTGAGGATAAAATGGCAAAGAAAAACGTAGTTTTGCATTATGAGGGCAAATCATTATACAAAATGTGACAGTATTTAACGAACTTGGTCAGAACTATTGAAGAAAATAAGGTTATGTTAAGTATCGTTTCAATTTAAATTGATGTTTATATATAATAGTTTTATGATGTCGACATGTCCTTCCGTCGCGTTGTGAACCACTTCGCACTTCTTCTCTATATCTCAAATTCTACGTTTGTATTAGTGCATCATAAAACTGCATGGAATGTCTTGGGAGAAAAGTATTGGCCATGCCATTGATAGCCCTCTGATGCACTTTATAGTCTTTTTTGGGTATTTGAGTTGTTAGCTTGGTGATCAAATTACGAAGCGCTAATAAAATAAAATAAAAAGCTTCGTCCGCAGTTTATACACGTTTCGACCTTAAGTAATAGGAAAACACATTGTGGACATTATTTATCCTAAACCGAACGTCTTGCAGCAGTTAATAAAACTGATATTTTTATCAGTAATTAAATATCATATAACAGTCTTTCCTTAAACTCATTAAAAATTCCTCCACTTCTCCTCGGTACCAATGAATACATCTCAGCTATTAATCTCCTTCGATACGTGTGAGCAAACAGTGTAATATATGGCTTCTTTTGGTTAATATTTCAGTCGGTACGTCTCGTCTAGAATTACTTCACAATATATTCCTGTAGAAATGGATTTATATTCCACACACGAATAAACACTGTTCTAAAGAAGGCCATATCACATTGCCATCACAATGCCTATTATTCATTATATCTGAAAAAATTGAATACAAACAAGTAGCTTCTAAATTGGAAGTGATCACCATAGTTGATGCTCCAAACTTGAACCTTTTGGTAGCCACGACAACACATTTTGCACAAATTACAACATCAATGAAAAACCAAATAAGCTAGATAAAGAGAATATTAGCTTAGTGTCTTTGTGGACTTAAATTATCCGACGAGTTGAAGAAAGATTTACACGGCGAGGATTGCCGAGCCTTGACCGTATTTACTAGACTAACACCACTTTTCGGTGCAAAGATAAAGACCCTATCATAAAATAATACGTCTTTATATTTGTGCTTACATTTACCAAGTAAACAACGAATCTTACGTCTTATAGATACGATCAATTATAACTGACAGAAATGTCCCAAAAGGATAGGTCCTATCATTATGACATAAAACAGACATATGTTTGGATCATTATCTTGTGACTTAGTAAGGAATATTTTCATAAAATTGACACATGTTTTAGTTATTTCCGAAGCATTATTGCCTTTGGAATTATTAATGAATTGCTTGTCTTTCTCTACGCCTTAGTCAATGATATTTAATTGTGTATGTGTGTGATTGGCATAACGAAGGTACGTAATATATTTTAATGTGAAACAACGACGATGATTGACAACCATTCTGACGGAGAAGATATATTTAATCCATAACATAAAGCAATTCAACGTCGTATCGAAACTGTTATATAGTATAAGCAACTAGTGGTATCGATGTGTTTTGTCAATGAATATTTGATTCACCTTCAAACTATAATCCCTTCTAACCCGGAATAGTCATGTGGTAAGGTTTAGAGTAGTTCCACAGTATATACATGTATGAGTTTCAGGCTTTTCACTCGACGACTTTCACAACTATTTTCAAGTTGCAGAGTTTATTTTTGCTGTCGTCTTCTAGTATATACATATGTAGTGACTAGAGATATTGTCAAAATGTGTACAGACATGATAGCAAAGTTCTGTTAGTGGGTATATAAGTACATTCCCCTGTCTGTTTTGACATCGAACATGGACTTTATGTTATTTTATCATCAATGATTCATGGTCCAGATAAATCCCGCGAGGAGTAAATCAGGCTTTGTTCAAGCATTAGTGAGATAAAGCTGCAACGCAAAGAACAATATGACGTCGTTTTGTTTACTTTCATGACGTCCTTTTATGTTTATCGTGTTTTTGTTCTGTTAAATTGTGCCATTTTCTTTTGTTTGTATTTATTATAAAGACCGAAAGTGCCGATAAAATAATGGAATAAATTAAATTCCAGGTCAGTGCTGAATACCTCAACGTTTATTTGCTCGGCACGAACACATGAACCACTCTTCAAGGCTCGTGGTACAGGTTTTCTAAGATTTGAAAAATAAACTTTTATTTATTCAACAATAACCTTGTTTTCGATGTTTACGGTATGACTCAAAAGAAAATAATTTGAATGAAGATTTCGTATGAAGTAATTAAAAGTTCATACTTCCTTAATTTATTCAACTATTATTACACAATAAAAAATCGCGTGCGTATGACGCAATCGACGCGAGTGTGTTGATAAGTCTCATGGAAATAAAATATGAAGAGTTTCTGCGTTGTTTATGTTTTATAATAATTTCATTGGAATAAAATGTGTTTTGTTGTATTTTAATGATGTGTTGTTTTTTTTAATGCAGATTATACTCGGCTAGTGGAGTGTTCGGAAAAGATCATCAGCCTCTCAGACTAACTTACAATTGTCAACAATTGTTCAATCTAGTAATTTGGATGCAGTATTCGGGTGTTTGTATTTTGAAAAGGAATTGTAAACGTGTAGTATAACTGTTTGTTTGTAATGTTTGTTTGTTGATGAAAGAAAGTGTTTCCACAAATAATCATCCGCTCACAAAAACTGTTTAAAAAAGCGAAAAGTAAATAAATGTTGGGACAATCAGCCGTGTGCTGGTAAACAGCTAATTGTCGAAGTCAAAATGTCACAAACTGGAAAGCATGTGTTTATTCCATACACAATATGGTTAGAAGAGCTATAGCCAGTAGAGGCTTGAGTTAATTTTTTTTCCAATCAGAGACATGACTTTTGAATATAAATATAATATTGGTATAAAGACCAACGAAATTCTGACAAATCCGGTTTGATCCATAATGCCTTTCTTTCCGGTGTTAGTCTAAACATAACTCATTATGATGCTAATGTTTGAGCGAAGTCTATCCTGTGGTCGAAGAAGAGTTGAGTCAACAAAATTCGAAACGTATGTACGTACGGACGGACGTAAAGACGGACTGATGAGATCCAGGCTGAATGCCTTACACTTTGTGAAGACACACATATCATTAAAATGACTTAGTTGTACAATATCATAAACAACACGTATTGGATGCCTTTAACGGCTGACAGATATAAATCACAGTGCATTCTAATAAATGGATGGGCGCGATAGTGGATTAAACAATAAAAATGACATTAAGATGGTTACAAACATCACACACTGGGGAGAGTTAAATTTAACACAAATGTAGTTTTAAAGAATCGATGTCTTGTAGGAACGTCGTAATGATTGTTGAAACATAAGATTGCGTAATGAATTAATGGTGCAAACATAATATTTTACCAGTTATTATCTTGCATTATATGGCGTTGCTTTAATGTCAAAAAGTTAACATTTAAGCGAACTATATCTAACAATATAATAAATAAAAAAAATGATTACATGCCATTACACATAAATATTTTGCATCTTTATTGTCACAGTATAATTTATAGTAATGCAATGTGCGTATTTTGTCTGTTCGCTTTTCGATGTCTTAAAACATGAACATTCGGAAATAACTTCACAGTATCCCAACAAACATACGCATATGTGTCCCATATGAGCTTGCCTCTATACTACCCATATGGAGCCCATATAACACCATCAGTATAATCATTACATGTAAATGTTTTTTCTTTTAGACTGAGTGTAATTGCCCTTTTTTGAGAGCTCTGTTTTAAGCAGTTTTTATTATTTTAATAAACGTTTATATACCATTTTAATGCGTGTATGGTCTGGCATATATGTGACCGACATAGGTCCCATTAAGATCCAAATATACCCATGAAGAGGTGAGCAAAATAAAGTAAGAAATACGAAACTTACGACAGCTCAATATTGAAGAAAACACACAGCAAACATGTACAATGTTATACATCTACGTGTTTATACAGTTTTCTTCCGAATGTCTCAAAATATCAATCTGACATATAAGTGCATGCACCCATTTCGTGTAAAGAACAGTTGATAATGTATTGCTTATGATATAATTCTGCTGAAAGTTATAAAATCTTATTTTGGGATCAACAACGGTACACAACTGTTGACGTGAGGTATCGGCAGGGAAAGTGTGGCAAGAAACCTTTAATAAATGTTGCCGTCTATCGAGCGCGGTAGTGGATTAAGCAATACACATGAAAGAACGAAAGCAATAAACTTGACACAGAGGCGAGTCCTAATGGTGCACACAACAGAACTCAGAGAATTTCATGTTTTTCAAAAGGACTGTATGAGATTTGCACATAGCACAGTGCCATCATCGTTCAAATTTGTGTGAGTGAATAGTAGTACCAATATGATGATATTGAAACATATCGTATTACTACAGTGAAAACACGTTCAACGATTCGTTAGCAGGGGAGAAAATACCTATTTATAGAATCATGTCAAATCTGGAGGCAATATGAACACTGATCCGTCGTAACCGATGAATTTATCTATTTTGGTGAAACTATATCATTATACGGAGCAACAACACGATATATTGTACGATATAACATACACTAGTGCACAAAATATTATATGGCTGTAATTAGTAAATGTGAGAACATAGCCTTTAAGTATAAACGCCTTGGGGCTAAACATGTGCAAAATATAAAGGGACATACACAAACTGTATACATTTAGAGGGTTGAATGTAAACCTGTTGTATCTCTTAAACGTTTTAATTGGATATAAAATAAGTTCACGCTGAACACGCAGCTTACATCGTTGCAAAACGCACTGCTGCATCCTTGTAATTTTCTTATTAGCCCATGCACAATTGGAATTTTGTTTACGCTATACTACACAAAAGAGAGAGTCATTGAATTACATGTGAATGTAAATGAGATAAAGTTATGTCATCTGGCTCAATGGCGGGAAAGTTTATCCAGATTTGATAGGAAAGTTACAAAGGTCGAACAAGGTCAAAACCTTATTAAACTTGGACAGAGTATTCAATTTAGAATAACAACAACTACATTAAATCATTATAAAATAAAATTGCTTCCTGTTTATTTTCCTGTTGAAGGTGTATTATACTTAAAAGTCCGAGTTTAAATGAAACGTTCTGCCTAACTTGTTGAATATTTACTGTTTTATTTGACATATGCGACTGAAATTTCACTCGCGTTTCTCTATTTACATGACTTTTCTTCCGTTTGGTTTTTCAAATATATAGCTAGTCAAATTTTGTGTTAACGAGGTAGTCAGTTCAATCATCTTCAATACATACGTTAAATTAAGGAATGCAAGTTGCACTATACATTGTAATGTAATGCCGTTAAATATGTTTATCATTAATGCATTTGGCTGGTTTATTACATTATCTCGAACTCTAAGAGAGATACCGGTATACACGTAATAAATAGAGTCGTACCACATATGCTGATCAATGGTTTCGACTGATATTTACGTGTGTCAAATTATTATTTCGCTTCAATGTGCAAAAGTAGCGTGTTTTTTTTTAAAGATATGGTATATTGGTGAATGAAAATGTAAAAGGGACCGTCATGGAGCGTTATTCCTTATTATTCATGTTTTTGCAATACTTACACTTACAGGTAGCACTGAAATCTCATTTATTCTGAAAATCCTTTTGATCCACGTTTGAGGACTGTACGAGACAGTCATATTTGTATATGCCACTTTTACCACATGAACCCGTTATCGTTCAATAAAGAAATAAATTACACATACACTTGGAGACTTTTCTAACGCAACACTTTTCAAACATGAATATCTCAGTAATGAGTTAAGATTTTGATTTAAAATAACACGTGTGATCAGTTGACTATATTCTGTGCATGTTCACGATAAATCATTCATCCTTGGCGATCGGACACTTCTGCACGTGGGGTAGGTGTGGTTTCATCTTTTTGCACGAGGAAATGGTGAAACGCAATATAATTCTAATGTTATTTCCATTTTATCATTCTATGTTGGTTCTTACACCAGGAAAACAGTTAATTAAAAAAAAAACAATGTAGCTTGTATGAATTATCAGGAGCGGAATCACGCTATTTGCATGTTGCAGGCTACCTTCCCAACTTGCTAAAGCGTCAGATCGTCACGGATAAATGATTTTATCTTTCGCTTGCCCATTACGTACTCAAATGATCACATGTCACTTTTAAATCAAAATATTAACTCATAACTGAGATATTTAAGTTTGAAAAGTGTTGCGGTAGAAAATTGTAGTAACACGCGACATAATTCCAGTCTAATTTCAATTTCATTATTCAAGGTGGGTTTTTACACCAGGAGAACATAAAAATAATTCTAAAGAATATGGCTCGTATGAATATTCAAGAGCACAACCGCTCCATTGTTGCAAGCCGGTCAGTCATTAAGGCGTGTAAGTGTATGCGTTTTACAAATGTGCTTGCTGAGCCCTCAAACTAATCTATTAATTTGCAAACCAAAATTGATTCACAAATGATATCAAACTCCGTTTTTTTTTTTTTTTTTTTTTCCAAACTAGTTTGTATATTAATTTATATTACACGTTTAAAGTAACATTAATACTCAAAAATCAACGAAAATTTCGTTAAGTATTTCGTAAAATAAAGTTACTTAATAAAAAATCAATGTTCTTTATAGCAAAAGCCTAAATCTCAACGCCAGATGTGGTCTGGTAACATGGATTGTTGTAGATACAAAATGCTCGTTTTTATTTGTTTGCGTGATAAAAAATTCCATTCTAATTTCCCGCGACTATATCTATTCATGCGACACACGAACACTAACATGGTACCATTGTTTGGTGTTCGTATGTTGTATAAAGAGATATCAGTGCGGGAAATTAAAATGGAATTAATTATGACACGAAAAATTAAAAACAAGCATTTTGTTTTTACAAACATCCATGTTACCAGAAAACATCTCGTTTTGAAATTTTGGCTTTTGCTATTAGGAACATTGATTTTTTATTGGGTAACTTTATTTTACGAAATACTTAACGAAATTTCCGTTGATTTTTGAGTATAAATGTTACTTTAAAACATCGTGGCATAATTCTACATAATTACGGCGTTTTTATGGGATTGAATATATCAAATTTATAAAAAAAAAAAAGAATTTCGATTAGACAATGCAATTTGGCTGGACATTGCTCATGCACGAGTGTGACAGCAACATATTACTATTGGGACTAAAGGTTGTACCAGGATCATCAGCAACATGTCAATTGGAATGAATCAGACATTAATCACACTCGGACAAACCTTGCCTGCATTCGATCATGTATAGGGAAAGCTTCAGCGATGTAATCTAATATTTGTAAAATATTACGTGCTTTAGAAGGACATTATTATGTTCAATAAGATTACAGCTTAGATGGTTTATGATAATATCTAAATCGTGGGCTATATTATTTTTTTGTTTCATAATTAAACAACGTACCTCTGTCAAGTAAGGCAGAATCAAGTATACATATGCATTCATTCTACTATATGACTTAGCGGTAGACATGACGGATATCCTATCATTGAGTCACATTTACCACAAATCGCTAAAAGTCACGCAAGGTTTCGTGGTCTCATTAGCGGGGAAAGGGATGCTTCGTACCGGAATGCGCGATTTGCAAACACTGAAACATAGAACATTGAAGGAGAGAAAACATTAAATAACAAATTCAGCAATCTTATTATGAAAAATAGACCAATAAAATATATTTTAATTTTAAGACCGAACAATTGTTGTAGCTATTTATAGGAACATCTGAACCTATAGCCGTTTAGTATATGTGCTTTAATAAATTAATAATAGGTTATTACGATTTTATGTTGTTTTTACGAAAACGTTGTCAAGTAAATACACAGTTACCAACAAATCGTTCTAGTTCCAGTATCGTATATTACGTTACTTTTATGCAAAGCTGGTAGTATATGCATTTCCACATTTGTTAATATATATTGGTGTAATAACGACGTTATACGAAATCACGTATTGGTGATTTTCATAAGATCGCACTAAGTCAAATTTACTTTCCAGATGTGTATGCTTGATAAAATATTCCAGAGAAAAATTCGAGTAAATAGCTCAAGGCATATGTGACAAAAATCCTTATTAATGATCGGGACGCTATTTGGAATTGAGAAAGTGCTTGACAAATCAATATGGATCACTCTTCATCGTAGCTTTGTAAACGATATCACAATGCGTGATTGGGTATTTGTCGTGTGAACAGCAGCAACACCTTACACCAAACATATAACCAAACGTGTATTTATATGCATGGATTTAAGTTTGCTGTCTAGGTTAATAAGGAGAAATCTAAACATAAATTCTTGTTTTACATCGCAATTACTTCGACCTCGACGAAATTGGAAGCGACACATACAATTATCAGGTAACGTCTCGAGGGCAATTGATTGTGAAGTAAACACCATTGTTCAAGAAAGATCCATTTAAAAAATATAACGCATACAAATTGTGTAAAAAATATCTATTGAACGTTGTTTGTATGTTCTTGCAGAAAATTTACTAAGCTCTTTGAAGAATGTGATGATTAATTTTCTAAGATGATTTATTTGAAAAATGTCCCAAAGTAATATTTATCAATATTTTAAAGTTGCTGTTGTTATTTGAGGTCGATTCTACCATCGGGTAAGCGATACTCAAGTTTGCCAAATGTTATCAGTTTGTATAGCATGATTATTGAACATAAAACGGGCCGAATCAGCATAACCAACATGTCTAAACAGATGGATTAATTATTGAAATATGACGTGTTCTGGTCGATGGGATATAATATATGCATTATCTCTACCAATGACACAAAACGTAACATAGTATAGTGATCTAAAAGAATGCACTAGGTTTATCTACCAGAATCATGCTGACGGGCATTGATGTTTGTGCTTAATTAAACACAATAGTTCTACAATTGCAATCTGTGTTTTAGGAAGGAGAGGCGATTAATTTGATTTACATGTCCAATTATAATCATTTATATTCTTACAAACACATAGTTTTATTGTAATTTATCCTAGTTAGAGCTGGCATTCGTGTCTAAATAATTTCAAACGGGCACAGACACTAGGTCGCTCACCGGAGAACTAACTGTTCTGAGCAATTTGTGTGATGTTTCTGAAACTATTATGGGACTTGGTCGAGCTATTGTTTTAACACATTTTATAATCAAGTTTATGATGCTTTAACTAAAGATGCAATTTCAATAGTGCTTTCAAAGTTTCCCTATTGTCATTTAAGGAAACTTTTAACACTCTGATTGGCATGGTTTTCAACTGACTGCAACCATTTGCAAACGTACTCTGTTATACTAACGTTCAATGCGAACTCGTTTTATTGATTTATTCCAGAAATTATCTTTGTTCACGTTCGATGACTGAACAAGAAAATCATCTTTATAAATGACACTTTAATGCAATTATTACGAAATACAGCTGCAACAGTGTTCCACAATAACACCAGTTTGTACTGATTGTAAATTGATTGTTCTTGAAAACCATATTTCTTATTCTAAATCTCATATAATCTTATATACATAGCATACATATGTGTAATAAATGCAATGCTATATGACCCCCTACAATCTATACTTGCATTCAAGTGTTCACATTTGTATTTGAAATTGCCATATTTGTTTTCACAAATGTACTATTTGCACATGGGAATTACCGAAATTATCCATAACTTAAGGTCTATTATTTCAACATCAACTGCGATGAACAGCAGTATGAATTGTCGAAAGCACACGAATGCAATTAAAGAGTAATTTTCGAAATAGAAGAAGCGAACTAGCTAGCATTCAACAAAATGCAGCCATTTATAAAACACACAGAATTAGTTTAATTGTGAGAACTATGTTTTTACACGTTAATTTAATAAGTAGTGTTTTCTAACCTGTAAATAATGTTGTTTCTTCAACTAACCTAGTTTTAAGGACATTTAACAGGCGACATATCAATGAATAATTTATGTTGGTTTTCCAAATAGCGTTACCAAAATGATATTACACATTTCTGACTTAAACAGATCAGAAGACCACTGTGTCTGAAACATTATAAATACTAAACTGCACAATGGATAACAGTATGGGTAACATTCCGTTCTGATATGATTTGTTAGACACATTTAACTATATGAACAAGAAATACTGCATTAAGTGTTGAGTTTACACATATTCGTGTTTTGCAGTCACCTCAATCTCACCATACACAAATGTGCTTGCTAAGCCCTCCAATCTCACCATATGAAAAACAAAAATGGACTTACAAACGATATCAAACTTTGGTTTACAGTCAAGCTTTTTATTGCATTTATATTACGCGTTTATAATATCATGGTCCAATTGCTACACGGCATAGGAATACTGAATTGTATTGGATTAAATAAACCAAATTTACATTAATATTTGAAACTATTAATTTAAATTGTCATTTAGCTGGGCACTGCTCGAGCGCGACAGCAAACATATCACGTGTGTCACGAACATGGTCAGCTGATTGTAGGATATTAATACACATACTTATTATAAAATTATTCAATCAAATTTATTATATGTACATAAGCCAACATGGAGTACATGCATGATGTAAAAGATACATAATTAACGTTTGCTTCACCTCTTCCGATATCAATGAATAACAATAAATAACAAAATACAATGTCAGCTTTTCAGCAAAGGTATTTTCGCACAAGCCTATCATTCATTAAAGAAACAGTTTACGCACTTTAGAAATAAAAATTATTGATTATAATTAATTTCTATGTTAATCTTGTAAAGCGCATGCGCAGATAACGGATTTTGGCTGGAGATGCTTCAATCAGTTATGAATTATGTGTGACTCTCAGGTTTGCAAGTGGGCGCAAAATATATATGCTGCCAATTCAACACTTATGTCAAGCTAGAAACACTCCTTGTTACGCGCGCGTGTGTGTGTGTGTGCGTGTGTGTGTGTGTGTGCGTGTGTGTGCGTGCGTGTGTGTGTGTGCGTGTTTGTGTGTGTGTGTGCGTGCGTGTGTGCGTTCGTGTGTGCGTGCGTGCGTGCGTGTGTGTTTATTACTTGTGATCAGAAGGCTTCTCGCCAGGAGTTTACTTCATTCTATAGACAATATATTCATACAAAACTTTGCATAAGCCGAAAATCATAATTATAAGTTAATATGTTTTTGTCTCATTACTGCTGTTCCGTTAATTAAATTGATCGAAGTGAATGTCAATTATGTCTTGTTTAATTAATTACAATTTATGTTCTAACATGCATATACACATTTCGGATCATGTTTACTTTGGTGTACCAAGAACACAACAGGACAATACATACAACCCAATACACGACTGAATAATTGATTGAGGTGTTTTACCAAAGACTAATTCTTCATCTAAAGAGGGTCAATTTAAATCACTGGACGCTTTAGTTTAAATTTTGTATTTAGTATGATTCATACGTGACTTAAGATGAACTGATATGTGTTAGACTTTAACAAAACGACCATCTTACACTTATGTGTATATATATATGTGTGCACTCCAAACGCTCTTCAGCTGCATGAAGGGGTTTCAAATTATTTGCGTGTATGTTAAATATATAAAAAATATCTTTTTTATTGAAATAACTGAGGCAGCTTGATATCATTATTTGTACCAACTCAATCACAGTACACATGTCTATATATTACATCGTTTTGCTGTTCTTCCCTCTAAAAGAATATAGCTACATTATTTGATCTAACATCACACCCTTAATGACAAAACAAAACAAAACACAACCAGGGTTGTATATCAGAAATTTGGATTGCTTTATTACACATGTAAAATGAGTAACGCAACACGTGTTATAACAAGAGGCGTATATCACGCCTACTATTGTTTTACTGGTGTCGTACAACAATTTAGTACCTAATAATTATTAACTAATGATATACATTCTTGTGTTTGCTGTTCCATACAAAGTATTGACATTTTGTTAATGATTTGCTATTCTAGTTGAAAAGTTAACTAATGACCGGTCAAAATTTAAGAACTGTTGACTGCCTCAGAATCGGTTGTTTTTGTAGAAAGTGCTCGACATTATATATTCGGTATTTATATACTCATAAATAATCCGCTTCAAATACTGATATATTTTAGACAGCAAATACACGAGATCAAATAGAAATCATTTTACTCACTCTAAAAAGTCAATTACCCTATTCGATGGCTAGAAATACCCGAAAAATTTAATTGCCGTCATTTATATATATGAAATAATGACGCAATGATGACATGAATATATTCGTGTTGTTCTACCATTGTGTACACACCGGGCAATACTGACCTGTATATTGTACCCAACACAAGCATGGGTATTGCGACAAACTATTCTCAATTTCCAAAATGAAATATAACAATAACTCTTACTTTCCGGTCTGAAGCCAAACAACATCAAAGTGTAACAAACGTATTCGTAATATTCCAAGGGTCGTGGGGTCAAGTCCCATATCGACCGTAAGTAAGTAACACGCCCTTGTTTACATATGCCGGGGTTATTGACTGGTAAAGTTGAATCAACACAATGGAGATTATGCTGCTCAGTTTACAGACGACAATCACGCAATGCCATCTCTGTATGTATACAAACATGGTTCAACAGGAGACATATCTTTGATTTTGGGGGTTGTGCTTCACTTGTTTATTGTGTTAAATTGGACTCGTCCTGCATGATCTTGAAATACATCGTCACGCAATCAAAATTGTGCGATACCATTCACCGGAATACTACAGTCATGGTATATTCCCCATATGTAATATAAATCATGCATTGGGTAAAAAACAGTTATATCATGAGCATTTATAGAACCGTCCCTTGGTGTCGGAACGTCCCTTGGTGTGAAACAGTCCCTTGTTGTCGGGTAAACAATTGAAGAGTCACATCCCGCGGGTCACAGGTTTGAGTGTTCCACAAATGCACATGAAATAATTGCACACTGTTTCGTTTAATGCTAGAACTAGGCAAGTAAGGCAAGTCAGTTCATACTGACCAACAACCGTGTGTATGACATTTGGTCCCTCCCTCCCTCATGCGATGGTAACTTTCTAATCCTGCTGCTAGGAAAACATAAGGGTACTTTTGACAGCCGGGCAACATCAGTTTCAGCGAGAACTATTGATAACATGTCGTTTAGTTCAAATTCAATGTCAGTTATTGTAGATCGTGTTTAATAACTATTTTGAACATGTTGTGCTATTTATGTTATGTATTAATATTCAATATTGTAGTGTTAATTCTAGTGTATAATAATTAAATATTTTTTATCAGCTAGTTAAGTTATTTTAAATACCGGTTAACATATTTTGTTGTGGTGTTGTAGTAATTTTCGTAAGTACAAGTTTCAATATTACTTAGAGTAATAACTAAGTACAGTCTTAGCTACTGTTATCCCTGTATTTTTTTTGTATTTTTAGATAAAAGAAATATTTATTTTACTTGTTTTACCAGCTGTTTTTTTTTGTTTGTTCCTTTATTATGTTCCTTAAAATGTGTTTTGCATTATTGTGTAAGTTTAATTGTATTAGCTTTATTATTCTCCGAATAGTCCGATCGATAGTCGGACGATAAGAATCAGCTACATGTATATTGAATCTCTTGATATATAAATGTAATGTAAAATGACTAATGATAACATTAAATCACGCATAAATCATGTTTATAAAACAAAAATAATATTATTAAATTGTGTAGAAATTATCTTCAATATGATTATTATTTTATAATCAAGTAGAAGGTATTATCATAAAGAAATACACTCAATTTCAAATCATGCATAAATCATGTTAATAAAACGGGACTGTTATTATTAAATTGTGTAGAAATTATCTCATAGAGTATATACAATTATACTTATGAAATTATGTTATAGGATTATTATTTTTGAATTATATACACGATTGTTATTGTAAAATGTTAGGCATTTCAACTTAAATGCCAATTTTGTAAATTCTTATTAAAAATTATTTTGTTTAACTTTCGGAAAATATCGGACCAAAGTATGTAATAACACATGACCGGCGAATTATTGATGTAAACACTTCCCGTTTCAAATGGTGAGATGTCGATTAATGTTCATAACCGCGAGTCAATTTCTTCCGCCTTTCCTATTAAATAGACCATGTATTGTGTAAGCAAACCAAATGACCGATAGATATGTTAAATTACGTCGTAGCAAACTGGACTTTTCCTTATATTACATACCAGCATCTAGTGTTAAATGGCTATATAAACAGTCACTGTTTGTAAACACGATTTATGCATGATTTAATATTTAGTATATATCTTTATGATAATAGAATCCACTTAATTATACAATATTAATCATATTGTAGATAATATCTACATAATTTAACTACAACAGTTCTGTTTTAAAAACATTATTTATGCGTGATTTAATATTTAGTATATGTCTTTATGATCATAATTTCTACTTAATTATACAATAATAATCATAATCTACATTACTATTTAATATTTAGTATTTGTCTTTATGATAACAGTTTCTACTTAAGTATACGATAATAATCATATTCTACGTTACTTATTTCTATATAATTTAGTAATTGTTCTGCGTTCATATCTGTTCTATAATGTATTACGTGACACTTAAAATATTGAGTAACTTTGGACAAAATAAGATAAGTTCTTGTATGACACTGTTGCATTGTTATGCAGCGAAATAATAGAGTAAGGACGTTTTGGTCGTATTGTATTGACAGGAGACTTGAACTCTTGAGAAGGGCAACTGCATCTTTGTTTGACAGTTAACGCTTTCACACTACTGAGGCGGTACCTTGATCAATATATTCATTGTAGCAATGTAAACTAGTAAAAATCTAACATATCTCATGCCATGTATCTTTTTAGTTTATATTTGTAAAACGATAACTTTGAAGCTTGTAAGGCTTAAGTGTAATACATATTCTGTTTTGTTCTGTATGCTATTATTAACTATACTATGTATAGCTGTACATATCTCGATGCACTTTATCTACACGAGTTCCCTTATGATAGCCCTTTAGAAATGTCAATTAATTGTAATTCTTGCAAACCCAGCAATAAAACCGGTTGTGATTGATAAAATCATATGTGATAAATCTGATGATGAAATGTAATCTACTTTATAAGACAATAATATACATGTATTTGATGACATAACCTATAAGCTTTATATGATAATTATAGTCTGGGTACTTGAATGCATTGTTATGTCGATACTGTATATTGGAGAGCACTGAAACTATGTCATATATTTGCAAAATCTTTCAAATGATCAAGCTCTTAAGGCATACAGCCATTGGTTGTCTGTATTAAGTTGAATATAGTTTTATATCAAGACTAAATTAGCACTCTTCAAATGACTCGTTGTTTCCGAATTATGTATGGGTGTACAACAATATATTTTAATTAAATTTAGAGTACTTTGCAAGCTAGGTAGATATCCTTTAGGTCTTTTACCTAAAAACAGATTCATTAATGTTTTAATACGTGTTTTAAATGACAAAAGCAGATTTCAGGAGCTAAGTCACGCAAAGTTTCGTGGTCTTATTAACGGAAAGCGTAGCTCCTAGCTAGACTTTACGACTGCGCAGACTTGTCTGGAGGTACGCTGGCCGCATATGGCATAAGTTTCTGTTTCTAAACCTTTATCGAACTGCAAACATTCAGAATTATATTAATTATCGAAATTGACATACTTTTAAATATTAATTTTAATTAAAATACCTCCACTTAAGCTGAAATAATATAACATTTTTTTTTTATTGTAATGGTGCTTCAAATTTATTAGAGTATCACGAAAAATGGTAATATTAATTTTAACACGTGTAATTAATTTGACATATAGAGTCAATCTTATTAATTGCCCGATGTAAAGCACATGAGGTGGATTTGCTACCCCGTTGTGCACTTTAGTGGATGTATACTGTGATGTTTAAATGACTGTACATGGTACAATTTAAGGAAAATCTATGCTGAATGACAAACAAGATAAGAATCATTATGATTCACTTTGCACATAATAACAGATAATTATGATATGTTTTATATAATGTATACTAAAGACGCATGAACGAGTCACGAAGTTTGAAATTACCAGTTTTCAGAAACACGTTAATATTATTTGAATTGCAATATTAAATATTGTACGCACGTATGTTTTGTGATTCATTCTGGTTTAAATGTGAGTTTTTTTAGCCTTTAAACCGGTTTGAAACCCCGATCATTGTAAAGTTTTATGTCGTGCTGTATGTGTTTGTTTGTATTGTTTAGGTCATTGGTCACTTACGTATAACTCAAAACTAGCGACTTAATAGACTGGTCTGAAGCTACGCTGGATGAATATAGCATAAAGCATTTGTGCATGGCACGGCTCGTACATATAAGGATATTTCAACGAATGTTACATAATAATTGTGAATCGTGATAACGCGAATGACAAATGTGTATAAAGCATATTTACACACATTTATGTTACAATATTCAAATATTTAACCGTACAATGTATACTGTTGTAATGTTAGCATATTACTCGGATTGTTACTGAAGGAAAAATGCTTAATTTTATTGGTGTAATTGCTTTGTTTTAATGTTGACATTTCAGCTAAGAAGAAAATTCTTCTAAATTAACTTTGCAGAGGATTCCTTTTTTAACCGCGCTCTGGGAAAACCCAGCCGACACAGGCCATTAAGGGACGAAAATGCTTTAAGCCCGGTTTTCCCAAGATCATGGCTCATTCAATTGTCAGTTCTTCTCAACAATACAATGTATTAGGATATACCCAGCATGCAAGATATAGAGGATATTTGTTCATGTCAGTGTAAGATCATTTGTTATTTCACGAGTGATCATAGAAAATTTATTTTCACGAGTGGCGCAACCACGAGTGAAAATATTATTTTTCTATGATCACGAGTGAAATAACAAACGATCTTACACTGACATGAACACATTTTCTGTTTCTTTTATGCCCCTTTTTCAAGAAAATAATTAATTATAATTTCCCTTTCGCTAAAAAATGTGACTCTCTCTCCCGTGGCGTGCCGCAATACATTGACGTATTTTTGACGTCATTTATTGACGAAATGAAGTCATTATTCCAGGGAAATTCTTCAGATAAACTCTTTAACAATGTAAATAAACGGTAACAAAAGCATAAAATTAAAAGAAAATATGTTGGATTCGGTGGATAATCGATTTTATTTTACTCGTGATCATAGAAAAACATATAAACAAGGATATAAACAAGGGAAGTACATCTTGATATGATAATCTAAAAATAGAAAAAGAAATTCCGAAAATTTGTTCTTTTCACCGGTGAAAAGAACAATTTTGTTCTTTTCACTGCTGTTATTTCACTGCAGAAATTCTACATATAAAAATGGTTTGAGCTTGAAAAAGAGTCATACTTAATGAACGTCACGCTTACCTCAATTACAACTTTTATCACATTCTTTCATCAACAAACAAATCAAACTATAGGCACACCGTTTTAGTTGCTACTATCCAAACATTTAGGCTAAACCACTATACTAAAAAACTTTGTATTATAGCATGCTAACCATTCTGACCAAAAAATATCCGTTGTATCAGCAGGCAAATTATATACGTCCGGCCCAGCTTTACCATATGTATTCGTCTATATATGTGAATATAAAATACAAGGGGCGTTATTTCGACAATTTGCCGGTATCCATGTGTTTGCTGAGTAATAACTCGTTTAATTACCACTGGGATACGAGACAATTATCATTTCAATAAGTCATTATTAATGATGTTTGTAAAGTCACTGTTTCCGGTTTGGTTTTCCCGGTTTAATTTCTCTATGTATTTGTAAGTGATAAATAAGCTTTTATACTCTATACTGTATTTTATTTCAGCAGTATTCAATTTCTGTCCAACACCTGGACAATGAGATTCATATTGGGTAAAAATTTACTGAAACTTGTAAATTTGCTCCATTAATTATCTCAAAAGATTAAATTGCGTAGATTTTAACTGGAATACAAACTGTCGACATTAATATTACTTTTATAGTTTGTATGCGTTTATTGTTGTTTAATACAGGATTCAGCATATCCCTAGTGATAGCATTCATAGTGGTATCCTTTAGTTGGACTGAAATGAACCGAGAAGAATATAACCCTGAGCCGAGGCAGCAGGTTTTTTTACTTTACATTTATACAATCTTGACATTTGGTATATAACATAAATTATGAATGACACTATAACTAAAATTGTATATTTTTGGGCATGTGATGACAAAAAAAAATGCATTTTGACGAAAATGTTACTGTTAAAATACAAATTGTGTAAATTACAGCGAGTAATATGTGTCATATGTGTCCGTTAAATGATATATATTTTTTATATTATTTGGAAAAAAGGATATTTTAAATTAATTTTCTGATACATTTTTTTAAAGGCTATGGTTAACGTGATTTTCCGACATTAGTAACACAATTGACACTATTCTTATCATAAAATCTCGTTTATATTTAAGCTTTAAAAGTTAACTTATAAATATCATATACGAGCTGCATTTAATAAAATAATATTAACAATAGTCCTTAAACATATTAGTATCCAGTACAATTATGTATAGACGAAATACATTTTAAATGATATATTGACAGACATGGCTTTATAAAAGGTCATATATATAAATTTAGTACATTATTTATAAAAATGTATGCATAACTTTGTAACGGCAAATAGACAGGGCAGGACGTGTATTTTATCATACCTTTTCGTGGATATCATCCTGATACAATGTTGCTTGATAACATGTTTTATATCAGGAAAATATGTTATATCAGATTAGTAGGCGTTTATATCAGTAAATGTGTAGAGTTAAGTAATATCACTCGACATCAACTTAAGTCATCCTTTTCGGTTAGATCGATTCGGATTCAACATAAAAAACAACTTGATACCAAGAATATGTAATATATTTAAGACACAAAAAACAACAACACCAGTAAAAACTTATTTAACAAATATAAAGCGCAAGTTCTCATAACTTCCTGATTAACAGGTCAAACGTCCTACAATATATTATTCCCGCTAAAAAGTACTTTTTAAGCTTGTTTCGTATGTTTTCAAACCCTTCTTAACAATCACACGACTTAATATGATTTAAATGTGACTTTATCAATTAATATCATTTAATAGCATAGGTGAAATACTTTTCACATTTTAATCACATAGTATGTTATTAAATATGAAATTCTACGTGTTTTACGCGATAAATAGTTACATGGTTAAAATCAATGGCTAAAGAAGTCCTCGCAAAGGGAATATAAACTGTGTGTTAATAAGTATTTGCTGTAAATAGAGATTATTTCCAAGGGTGTAAACCTAGTTTTTGGTCCATGTTTATTATTTGGTAAAGATCAAATTCACTGTATTATTCAAAATGCTGGCATAGTATACTGCAACGACACTTTGTTATCGGCCGTATACCTGTTGCTCTGTTGTATAATGATGAAGGCAATTCCATACTATCGAAATATTTAACTTACAACTGTTTCTTTTCAGAGACTTAAGATACAACATCATTTAGAAGTAAGTACTTGTATATTATATAAATATTAATATGCATGATGACATCGATTTATCTTGCTCTTTATTTTTAGGGTTGAAGAACTGTGTTACGCCTATGATCATTAAAGCCACACACCTTGCAATAAAGTACATGTTAATCAATACATATAGATGCAATTTAAAAGTGTGCACAACTTTCATTAAATCTATAGAGTGTCAAGCATGCATGTTTAATTTGATATCCAGATGTGAACACTAATGAATGGCTGATGCATTACTGGTTTGAGTTCGAAAAGAACTAGAACGAGAAACTTATTATTTTGAATTTCGATCCCTACACAACTCCAACTGTTACATACGCTTCCAAAGCAAACTTTGTACAATCACACGTTCTTATTAATGACAATTATGAAATGTTCTTTTATACCATGTGATTGAACAACATGTGGGTATGAATAGGCAATTAGTATAGTATTTGGTAAAGGATACGGCTTTTTGATGAGCACCATATGTCACCACACAATGGCGACTGCTATATTTATTTACCAGAATGGAACGCATTTTACAGAACGTACTGTACTATTTAAATAAGACACAGGTCCGTAACGATTTACCCGCAAAACGGGAATAATTTTACGGTTCCTTTTTACAGTGTACTGGATTTAAAAATAGTGAATATGTCAGGTGACAACACGCTATCCACACGGTACATTTTGTTTTATTTATTTATTACTTATTAGTAAATTTGTTGATTGAAAGACTTATTATCTTACTCGGGATGCATGTAAATAATATATAAATAAAGCCACAAGCAATTCATTAGGTAAATGAAATATGCGTATTTTTGCTTTTTTATTGCGCCCGCTTGGTTCTTTTTGCTCCGCATCCCAGTATTTTAACGCAGAGTATTTGTTTTTCAAATTCATTTTAGCTAAACCTGCATATTTTATGACACAACTTGTTATTTTTTTGGTAAACGAATAATAGAACAAAATGGTAGAATTTAATAATTTTAATTCGTTTGGCAGTAGAATTCAACAAATATTTTCAGAAACACCTCTTTGTTTTCGGCGCCTTGAGCTCGCCTCTGATTATTTAGAAAATGTAATAAATATATATTTGTATTGATTTGTTTTGTTGCGCTCGCTTGCTTCAAATTTTGAGGACAAATCATTCGAACAACCTATCAATTTGTTGTGGTTGAAATGCTCAATTGTAACGGTCTGGAATTTTAAACATTGATATTTTATCATGCTGCACACTTGAAATTAGATCATGTGATCAAAGGAGCATTATCACAGAAAAATAAAACATAAACTAAATAAAGTATATCTTTACAGCTAATACATTAATAAACGTACTATATCAAACACATGTAAATTGAAAGTTAAATACAAATGGAATGTACAGATTGTTACGCTTATATCTTGATTATATGTGTCGTTCACTGAGAAAACTGGGCAAAATGCTTGTGCGTAAATTGTCATCCCAAATTAGCCTGTGCAGTCCGCACAGGCTAATCAGGGACGAAAATTTCCGCTTTTATGACATTTTTCGTTTAAAAGATGTCTCTTCTTAGCGAAAATCTAGTTTAGGCGGAAAGTGTCGTCCCGGATAAGCCTGAATTCGCCCAGTTTTCTCAGAACACGCCACATATCACCGGTCCGTATAACTCGAAATAATTCACCAATACATGTTATAGTACATTTTATATAAATTAACGTTATTTACCTCAACTTAACAACATGTTACCTCACGATCGCTTAACAAGGCAAAAATAAATAAATAACGGTGTTGTGTACACCTCTTATTTAAACCCGATGAAGATAAATACAAATGGCCAATCAAGCATCTTTAAAATACATTAATGCAATTTTAGACGGGTCATTTATCGGCGTTGTTGTTTGCATTTGGTTATTTTGTGGAGTCTTATATCTGCTGGATCTGTCTGTCTATGAACTTCTAAATCAGAAGCGTGGATGTTGGTGGAGATTCCATAAATCTGCCTTTCTTTCGGTGCGTCTTGGGGCTCGGCGACAGCGACTGACGCGACGTCAACGTCAGGTTTGGCACCGAGTTGCTCCCCTTCTGGTGAAGGTCCAATTGGGTCAGCCAGATTCGTTTTACACCCTTACACTTAATTATCCGTCAACTATGGCAACCTCCTTAAGATGGGTTTTCTCCCAAACTTTACCGGCTGTTGTGGTTACAAGACTCAGTGTCGGATCCGACCTCAGTCGGATTCCTCTCGTCGAGACCGTCGACTACGGCAGCTTTCGACTACGTCTAGGACGACGAACCGAATTCGGGATAAAATAATCCTCTGACTGTTGAATCGATACGTTACCACGAGCCTCAGTTATCCAGCTCGAACGCGTCTTACGTTTTGCGATTTTATTTTGGGAGATCTACAACTGCTGCCTGATACTGTTTCTGTCTTTTTTCAGCTTCAGTTGTAGTTTAGTAACTAGTTCCCTAGGGGAGGGCCGCAATTTCCCTTCACAGTTGAATTCAAGCTCCTCGCCCACTAACGGGCAACTGACCCAAATTACGTCCAGGGGAAGAACCTGCTTCCTCGCCCGCTACCTTCGCCTTGAACTTGACTCGGAGAATTACGAGATGCCTTACATCACATTATTGCGTGTATTCGGAATTTAGTGTCTGTACCACAGCTTCACGTCATATGACAGCATTCATTAGGGTTCTGTTTTAGCCTTCCACCGGTCAATTGGCCGATGTACGGTTTGGCGTAGTCCTAGTCTTTTGGATATGTCGAACAACTTCCGTGTTAAATTGCTGCCCCGGTCGGCGAAAATCTGACGTCAAACAACGCGACTAAACAGCTGGTCGCTGTTTTGAGCTGTGTTTTCTGCAGACAGTGACGAAAGTGGTATGCACTCTGGCCATTTAGTAAATTTGCCAATTTAAATAGCACAAACTACTTAAACTGCATGCCCCTTACGTTTCTTTTTTTTCGGTTACATGTTTGTAAAATATACATACCAAATATATGTGTAAATCTTTTAAATATCAAAATGTATATATATTTCTCCATTTAAAGAGTCCGATCGCGCAACGTCAACTGATACAAATGTTGTCCAAACTGTCTAAGAAAAATGTGATCAAATTAAGCCAAACAATAATTGTATATGCGAAAATAATCCTAAAATTTCACACGATTAAAATTATGGAAATACTGAATACAACTAAAACTAGGTTAGATCGATGATTCTACATATAAAAATGGTTTGAGCTTGAAAAAGAGTCATACTCAATGAACGTCACGCTTACCTCAATTACAACTTTTATCACATTCTTTCATCAATAAACAAATCAAACTATAGGCACAACATTTTAGTTGCTACTATCCAAACATTTAGGCTAAACCACATTACTAAAAAACTTTGTATTATCGCATGCTAACCATTCTGACCAAAAAATATCAGTTGTATCGGCAGGCAAATTATATACGTCCGGCCCAGCTTTACCATATGTATTCGTCTATATATGTAAATATAAAATACAAGGGGCGTTATTTCGACAATTTGCCGGTATCCATGTGTTTGCTGTGTGATACATGTAACTCGTTTAATTACCACTGGGATACGAGACAATTATCATTTCAATTAGTCATTATTAATGATCTTTGTAAAGTTACTGTTTCCGGTTTGGTTTTCCCGGTTTAATTTCTCTATATATTTGTAAGTGATAAATAAGCTTTTATACTCTAAACTGTATTTTATTTCAGCAGTATTCAACTTCTGTCCAACACCTGGACAATGAGATTCATATTGGGTAAAAATTTACTGAAACTTTTAAATTTGCTCCATTAATTATCTCAAAAGATTTAATTGTGTAGATTTTAACTGGAATACAAACTGTGGACATTAATATTACTTTTATAGTTTGTATGCGTTTATTGTTGTTAATTACAGGATTCAGCATATCCCTAGTGATAGCATTCATAGTGTTATCCTTTAGTTGGACTGAAATAAACCGAGAAGAATATAACCCTAAGCCGAGGCAGCAGGTTTGTTTACTTAACATTTATACAATCTTGACATTTGGTATATAACATAAATTATGAATGACACTATAACTAAAATTGTATATTTTTTGGCATGTGATGACAAAAAAAATGCATTTTGACGAAAATGTTACTGTTAAAATACAAATTGTGTAAATTACAGTGAGTAATATGTGTCATATGTGTCCGTTAAATGATATATATTTTTTGGAAAATATTATTTGGAAAAAAGGATATTAAATTAATCTTCTGAAACATTTTTTTTAAAGACGTGGGTTAACGTGATTTTCCGACATTAGTAACACAATTGACACTATTCTTATCATAAAATCTCGTTTATATTTAAGCTTTAAAAGTTAACTTATAAATATCATATACGAGCTGCATTTAATAAAATAATATCAACAATAGTTCTTAAACATATTAGTATCCAGTACAATGATGTATAGACGAAATAAATTTTAANTTATCTTGCTCTTTATTTTTAGGGTTGAAGAACTGTGTTACGCCTATGATCATTAAAGCCACACACCTTGCAATGAAGTACATGTTAATCAATACATATAGATGCAATTAAAAAGTGTGCAAAATTTTCATTAAATCTATAGCCTAGTAAGCAAGTTATTTATTATTTGTTCAAACGGTACCGCTTTTAAAACCGAAAGTAGGGTTTCTATAGGTATACGTCTATTTCGACATACGCGATTATTTTTAAGTTTTAAAGCGCAAAAAGACGGATTTCTACCTTGTAATTACCAGATATATTCTGATTGGCAACGATAGAATTAAATATATAGCCTAGTTAGCAAGTAATTCATTATTTTTCAAACGGTACCGCTTTTAAAACCGAAAGTAGGATTTCTAGACGTATACGTCCATTTCGACAAACGCGATTATTTTTAAGTTTTAAAGCGCAAAAAGACGGAATTCTACCTTGTAACCACAAGATTTATTCTAATTGGCATAGATAAAATATGTTTATTATTTATACTTAATTTTACTATTCCAAATAAGGTGTGTGGCTTTAAGTAGGTGAAATATGAGAACTTTCGACTTCAGTAACAAGAAGCCCAGCTTCTCGGTAGCTATTCCCCATTAAGTGATTATTTTGATATCAGGCAGATCAATCCCCTTTTGCTTGCCCCTCGCTTTCAGAGGTATAGAGGATATTTGTTGGATTTGGTGGAATATCGATTTTAATTCACGAGACTCAGTGATCATGGAACAATATTATTCCACGAATTGTGCAGCCACGAGTGAAGATATATATTTTTCTATGATCACGAGTGAATTAAATTCGATATTCCACCACATTCCACATATTTGCTTTTTATTGTTTGCTTACAAATAATATTTTGTGTATATTTGCTGAAATAATGACGTCGTAACATCATGAAAACGACGTCTTAACACAATATAACAGTGGAAATTATCGATACCTTTCACTGTTTGAAACAGTGAATTATCAGTTTTAATTCACGTTTATTTCTCCATAAACCACCAGAATTCATACAAAAAAAGCATATATTGCAATCAATTTATACGAATGTATAATCAAACTCTACCACCGACCCGTTTGGTGGTCACCTTACCGGACAGGTGGGGGTTTCCTCTTAGTATCCGGGGATCTGGTTCAATATCTTTCAGTAACATGCAGAACTAAATAGCTGCAAATTTCAGCTTTAATTCGAAATTCATCGCAACTTTCGCGAGTCTAGAACGCAAATAAGGTAGAAGTGCTGGGATACACTCTGGGTCCTCACATAATACAGCCTAATACGCGAAGGAGCTCATAATCTTAGAAATACAAGCACAATAGCGACGGTTTGGCCTTACAGGTAACTTGCAAATGTTAACTGCTAGATTGAAGAAACTTCAAAAATATATTAACTTCCAATGACATTTCTATTGTTAACAAAAGCGGAATGTTGGGACATTTATGTCCTACGAACATATGCCCAAAACTGGTTATTACATTTTATGAAGTGATCACTTTAAGAGTAGTCTTTTAGAGCAGTCACACCGGACGGCGTTGCCACAGCGCGTGCACGAACATCTTCAACTTTGAGAACCGTGTAATCGCCGCAAAATAGAAAAACACTTTATTAAATCAGTATTCTATGGCATTGAGGCAGTGTTCTCAAAACGTCCTTATGGCGTCCTCATCACGTTCTTACGACGCCATCACATTGTTCTCTAGGCTCGCATAAAGTTGCTGCAGCGTGTACACGACTTGCTCACAGCGCACTCACTGCGTGCTCAGTGTTCGTACAGCGTCCTGATGGCAGGGTCAACACTCCACGGCGCCCCTTCGGCGTTCCCTCAGCGCTTTTGTTCAGGGAGCCGTGCAAACGCGGGGCCGAAACGATGTCTTTGAACATGTGCAAAGAGATCGCCGCGACTTGACACTCGAGAAGATGACACGGCGCCCCTAAGCTTACCCACGGCGTTGTATGCGACCGCACCTCGGCGTTTTGCATAGTTTAGGACACCGTAGGAGCGCCGCGCGAACTCCGTCTCGGTATGACTGTGCTTAAGTGAATTAGAGTCTTAGGCTCATAACGTATTGCATATTTTGTTTACACTGCTAAGATGTTTGTTTTGTTTTTTAAACCTCAAGCCTGACTGACGTTTCCTTGAGATAAAACGAAAGCGAACGCGTCCAAGCGAAAGTAAAGAATGTACAGTATACGGTGTCAGTACTTTATTTGTAACTGAAGTATACGATTCAATGAAGAAAATTTAATGGTTAATTAAAATAGTAATTTTCAAGTTAATCGTTTGTAATACATTATGAAACTTTCAAAATGAATGACTCTGAATGTATGAAAATAATTACAAAGTATTTTTAATAGAGTATTTATTTATATCTACATTTCTGATATTTAGATTGTTTTTTTTTGCAAAGTCAATCACTGAAAACAGGTCTTGAATGATTTGTTAACCCTTTAAACCCTGTTATAGTGTCCATGTTACTACAATCAGTATACCCTGCCAATCCTCTCAGTATAAAACTAACGCATGTTTAATAAAGAATTATATTTTGACCACATGCACTATGTATCTTAGGATGGCATTGATGCCGAAATCGGTATTCGAATATTAAGATTTGCATTTAATTCATTTTTCCAATATTCGCATGTTCATTCACTTGAATATTCGAATATTCTCATAATTGGTATGAACTTATTTGTATTTTCTGGCCTAGGTGACACTACTTATTTTGTATTTTAGAAGTAAATATCCAAAATGTTCATATATGTATAAAATAAATTTTACTTTGTAATTGAAAGATTACAAAAAAAAACTAAACAACTCACGGATCAATCTGAATTGCACTTGTTATCAAAAAGTTTAAAAGTAAAAAAATAACCCCATTAATTTTTATATTAAATTACACTAAAATAAACATAGATCAATAAAGTTGAGCGAATGTTCTTAGTTATAAGACCTAAATGTGTGAGTACCCGTTGTATCATGTTGTTTTGGTATTTGCACAGGTGTAAAAGCGCTAGTTCTGTTACACATTGTTTACATACAATCTGGTGCTTTTGGTAAAATCCTGGCAAACATACCAGTCGTGACTGACAACGACCTGTAATATTGTGTATTTAAGAATAATGCGTGACACGGAACTATATCGACCATTGAGATGAATGTATTTGGTAGCGTTTGTTGAAAAGTGTATGTGGTTATATTAAAACTTATGTCTGAGAAATTACTGGGTTTAAACAATAAAAAAGCGAATATTCGAATGTCGTTTTAAAAATTCCAAAGTCAATCATTTTATATTTTTTTGCCATCTCTATTTTTTTCTTCGTGATGTAGTGTTGGGTGTTGATATGTATATTTTCAGAATCGTTCGTTTCGAGTGTTGTTCACACATGTGCCTCAACAGCTCACAAGTCGGCCAGATGCGATGAAGAACGATTTTTCACAATGTCCATATAGCAACTGTATTTTGACCTACAATTTGTCAGAGCTGGCAAGAAGTGATGCGTTGATTATAACTGGTCGCCGGATTGGTCATTTTAAGACTCCATTTCCAAGGACGCCTGGACAGATATGGATATTTAACGCAATAGAAAGTCCACAGTACTATGACCTTGAGGGCACTGAATGGAGAACCGATCCAGGTTGGAGATATGGATTCAACTGGTCAATGACATATGATTATATCAACACTGATGTGTACTTTCCTTATGGCGATATAACTCAAAAACTGTTTAAAACGTCACGAAATTACGATGAAATTGCTCTAAGAAAAACAAAAGATGCACTGCTTGTCAGTTCTCATTGCGGTAATGCAGCAAAAAGAGAAATGTATGTCAAACGGTTACAAAAATATATCACAGTTGACATATTTGGTTGGTGTGGAGAGAAATGGAAATGTGGACAAATCTATGTACATGACAACTGTTTTGCCATTCTTAATACAACGTACAGATATTTTCTCGCTTTCGAAAACTCATTGTGTCGCAGTTATTTCACGGAGAAATTGTTTGAAAACTTCAACTACGATGTTCTTATCGTCACACGAGGAGGAGAATTCGGCCAAGCAACAAAACGGTTTCCAACGGGATCAGTTATTAGCACGGATTCATTTGAGAGCGCTGACGCACTTGGTAAATATCTTTCGGAAATTTCAGCGTCCGTTGCAAAATACGCATCGCTTCTTCAAGTGAAAGACCAATACGAGGCGATATCGTACAAGGCTACATATCAGAAGTCGCTGTGTCAGATTTGCGAGAGGTTGAACAACCAGGACAAATACCGTCGACACATTCCTGATACTTACAACTGGACCTACAATCCGCCCCCGTGTAGACAGCCGACTGATTTACCTTGACGCATACATTTATGAAAATTTAAGGTGTTGATATGTCTGGATAAACTAATAAATAATAAACAATTAAAATAATACAACGAAGCATATGCTCAGCTAAATCATGTTTTGTTTGTCGACCAGTCAAACGTGTACTTAATGACAGTTTTCTGTTGGTATGGAACCAGCTGATTGTGGAGGGTGGCGGATAACCTAATAATTCATAATCATACATAACAGCATATTTTCATTTGAACTGTGATTAACCAAAATGCCAGCGCGATCTAAATGTACGCCAAATTAAGAAATAACGAAAACAGCATCACTAGTCAAGATGCAGCCTGCTGGAAAACAAACTGAGACACAATAACGTATTTGAAATGTTTGCGATGTCTTTGGAAACGATTGTCACGTCAGTATGATTTTCTAACAAGAACAGTCTTTACATATGCAACCGATCTGGTAAGTTTAGACCGTTTAAAAATATTATCATACAAATAATTTAAGTTTAAACACAGATGCATGAAAGATATTTAAAACATTTCTGAGTTGAATATATTAGAACATGTCTGTGTCGGAACTGTAATGCAGTTAATAAATCCAGAAATCTAATTTTGGTTCAGTCGATTGTCTCATTGATATAATTATGGCTCTCATTCGCTTCTGATAGGATTTGTTGGATGAATATAAATTAAGGCGAATCTAATATGTGAGTTTGTTCTTGTAAAGGAATGCCTATCACTTTTTTGTATAATTTAAAATTTCGTTATTATTGTTCGAGTGTGCAAGCAATATATTACTGTTGTGGCTTAGGATTATTACAGGATAATCATTCACATGTCATGTGGAAATCAAGTATGTACATCCAATGTGCTTAAACATATACTATTCTATTCAATGCGATGACAGATTAGAGGTTCGAATATCGTGTAATCAAAATGACTAAATAAGACTACTACAATCTGGGAAAGTAACAGAATACCAATATTAATAATACTACGTTCATCTGTCAAGTAGGGTAAACTCGAGTGTACGCATGCATTTCTCCTGCTTTATAGATATATTGGTGTATATGGCGAACATTGAGTCATTGAATAAAATTACCACCAGTCTTTATAACTTAATGTAAAGCTAGTTCGTTAATATTATATGACGTTATATTAAAAATATCAGTTATGCATGGTTATTTACAATGCTGTATATAATGTTAAGATTTCAGCTGCTTTTTTATTCGTTATCCGTATAGCATCAACAACATTATACCATTATTAAGAAAACTCAGAAGCCTAATAAGGAAACAACAATAACAGTACTGAATTTAAAACAATACCATTTAGTATTTGCATATACATTTTATATATGTAATCGATCGGTTTACAACCTGCAGTACGGTTTCTTCCTTAGATGCATTACGATGATCAGCTGTTTATATTAGGGATGGGACCGAATATCCGAATATTCGAAAATCGGCCGAATATTCGAATCCAAAATTCATATTCGAATATTCTATTTTAATTTTTTTTATGCAAAGATACTACCAAAAAAGTTATAAGTACACGTACAAAGTCGTAATTTTGGTTTAGTGCAGACGACTTTCCTGTGTAAGTCATTGTTTGGACAACAGCTGCCATCAATTGACGAGATGATAATTGACAAACGGGAGGGTATAAGGGGAGGGACCAATTAGTCAATTTACTTTTAAATTAAGATTGATGCAAAATGTACAAACTATTTTATGAAAATCAATCGAAAATGAAAGTTAATTTATGTGAAACATCAATGTGTATCGAATAAACTTTCAATTTGTTTGATATACAAAATCTGTGTTTTGACAGGTTTTTTTCACCTCAGGTGGTATAATACACAGTATCTTTGGACTTGATTGGGCCGCAGTTTGCTTTTATTTCGGTACGACACATCTATCGATATCAATTAGCGACCCCTATTATAAAAACACTATGGTGTGATTGCCTGATAAAATCAATAATTTGCCGATTGATCGCTGATAAGGTGTCAAAAACAACACTGGTGCACTCGAGTAGTAGAATAATAGGGGGCAATAAAGGGATTAGCGATGGTAAGTTTAAGCCAGACAGAGCTTGAATAGCGAATGTTATTGTGAACTTATAGAACGAACGTCGTTGTTTTACGAATGTCGGGACACATTGTCTCATATCGCGACGCCGGGACAATCGCCCTTAAAAGCGAAACAGTCCCACCGTGATACGTCCCGTACGGCATGTAAGCAATTACAACTAAATTGCTTTATCCATATATTTAATCAAAAATCCAATCATAATTTAGATACTCAAATATAAACCAATTAAATCGTCGTGGTTCTGAATTCCAGAAAAAATAGCGAAAACAAAAGCATTACTATTATCGATTGGAAGTAATCCAAATCAATTAGAAGTATTGAAATAAATTAGAACTACGGAGATGTGTTTTCCGGAAATATCTTATATATGTCTAATGTCTATGTTGCAATAGTAGAGACATTGAAGATGAGTTTCACTTCGTTTGTTTTTGCCCATGTTTTAGTGTTTTAAGACAAAAATACCTAAAACGTTATGTATATGTTAATCCGTCTGTGTTTAAGTACCACAAACTACTGACTTCATCCGAAAAAAACGAACTGGTTAAGTTATGTAAATATATAAAAGAAGCATTTGTAATTCGAAATTCATTGATAAATAATACCATATAACCGGTATCACTTACAAAATCTTTCTGTCATTTAAATATTATATGTTTTGAAAGTTTACTATATGCATATTTTTCATTTTTCATTTGTTTTTTTGTATTAAATTTGTATTGAAAACGTGACATAATTACTTATAAATTGTATGTATTAAGACGATGTACTGAATAAAATGTCTGTTCTGTTCTGTTCTGTTCTTATATCTTATGAAAATAAACAGTATTATGTAAAAAGAAGAACAAGATAATCATGATTTTTTTCCGAAATTATTACTCTATCCAGTTTTTCAAACCTGCAAATAAGAAACGAGTTATTGTGGTATTATGATGGAATAGTACGTTGCTCCGAACGGTCATAAGTTCGGACATTTTAAATAAGGTTGTAAAATCGAATATTCGAATATATTCGAATAAGGACAAACGAATATTCAAATATCATTTCAGTATTCGTTCCCATCCCTAGTTTATATATATGATGCTAGAAGGAATTGAGTTGACATTTGTTTATACTTCATTTCATCGTGCCTCATAAAGTTGTTATTCTCTTGCACTGGTGCATATTGAAGCATTTAGTAATTAAATGGTTAATAAATCGAATGTAAATAATCTTTAAATTGAAAAACAATATTGTGATGTTTAATTCCATTTACACGTTTTTTGTGTGATCAATTCTGGGCTGAGATTATACGCGTCATTCGACCGATTTAAACTTCCAATTCTTTGCATTGACCAGTCCAAGTCTGTAACCCAACTTTAATGATTTTACTAATTTAATCACATGAAATCTCTTAAGAAATATGAAATATCTCATTCATAAATGCACGTCATGACCGATCAGTAACTAGGAATGTCAAACTGGCAAATTGTTAGGATATTCTGCATTCTAAGCTATTTTAAAACTTTGTTAACAGGAACAGTGTGTTATGTCTGTCCACATAAATCTGTTTACACGGAATATTGCATCAAAAACAATAACCCATATCTATGTGTTTTCACCTTCAATGTTGTTATATTTCTGTCAACACAGGCTTTAAGCAGTAGAGCATATTTAACATACATGGATTAAACATATTAACGATCTTTATTACAACTTGTCTGTTTGACAATTTTCTGAAGATACATCGCTTACGTATTTTTTTTTTATCTTTAATTGACAGACCATATTTTTTAGTACTAATAAGTTTACAACCTATTCCCAATCGTTTTCATATAATTCTTATACGACACTACTACAATGATATGTGTACTAATTCATTTAATCGTCACATTTTGACCTAAATGCTTTCATTTTCTGTCTGCATAGGTAAACCTATTTGAGACCCATTTAGACGCGCATTCGGTTAGCAATTAATTCTGGGTTATGTAGGAGGAGGATCGGCGTACCCTCAATGACGTTTAAGCACCCAATTCTTTGCACTGACAATTCCAAGGCGGTTATCGCATTTTGTTTTAGTTTGTGTTTATAATTAGTGTTTATATTATATGTCACTTAAGCTTCCAAATAAGCGTCAATATGTGTTCCCCATTTTTTTGCAAACGATTTGAAATTTTAATTGGCATATTTGCTTTTTTACGTGATAATGTTATCCTCTTGTAATGAAATAAGTAAACGTGTATGTTCAATTATTGTGGCAATACATAGACACACTGGAACATGCATACGACAAAAAACCCAGACCAAATGGAAGGAAGCATACATTTTATACCAAATATAGCGGACAGACGAATACAACAGACTAGAACGTCTTGGTACTTAAAGACTGTGTCATCTTTTGTAGGAATTAAATGGAAAAGACAATAAAAACACTTTTCGAATCCTTATGTGAAAACCCTGCGTATTTAAACATATTAATACATGTTTAATACTTATACTTTGTAAGTAAAATAAACATCCAACAACTAATATCTCCACGTTATATTTCCACTATCGTATGTCTGGTTGCACATGGAAGTCAAAATTAGTTGTGTCGGAGGAATAACGATGGTCACACGAAATCAGCTATTTGTCCGTGCCTTTCATAAGATTTGAGAAAGCCCAATTTACTTTCCAGTTTACTTTCTTCGTCACAAACGCAATTCGGAAATGATGAAGTGCCTGACAAATCGATAATTACCACTTTCAGCGTTGGTTTTGTAAGGTTTACAAACGACATATATATACAGATATGTTGATCCATATATGTGACTTATCGAGAATGTCACACGTGTGCAATTCATTCGACCTTAAAAATCCCCCAAAATTTGTCAACCTTGTCTGCTTATTTGTATAGTAAAAACATAATATATGTCAGATACGTTGTGATACAAATAATTGGCATCATTCTTCATCATTCCAAAAGATTCAAGAGCTTCATCGCTTTCATTTAAAAAAGAAAACATTTTAAAAAGTCAACATTAAATTTATTCAACGGGCACAATAGGTTAGTTTTACAAGCACCGATATAACTGTTTCTCATATTATACACATAGTTGTCACTCTTTAAGTAAATTAAAACTGTTATTAATGTTATATTTTTTCTCTCTATATGTGTTCGATTATATCGCATGCAATATTCGACCCGTTCAATGCGAATGGTTTGCTGTTTTGCCAGAGGAAGAACAAAACATCGATTGGTCCACAATCATGGTTTCAAGGGTACTGAGAGGCCGTGACAAAATGTCAACGTTATTGTCTGGGAACAGGAACGAGATGTGACGAATCTTTTTCCTGTTTACTGGCAGCCCTAATCGTCCCGAATCACAACCAATACTGTTCAATATTTCGTTTATTTTCCAGGCTGTTTATACGATCACAGAAAACGTTTAAGTCTAGAATGTTGTATTCAAAAATAAATTAACCACGATAATGACAATAATTTTAAATAGTTAGATATGATTAGTAATAATATTTGTTTTGTAAATGGTAGCTTCTTTTTTTTTTAAAGATGGAACAACTGCATGTTAATCGATGTATCGACTTGCATTAAAAGTGTGTGTTAGTTTTTACAACACTTTGTTCACCAAACACAAAGCCATACACATTGCCCGATGAATCATGCAAACACGACTGACAAATGAAAGTATTAACTTATTTATACAGTCAATGTTGTTTTGAAAATGTATTGTAAGCAAAGAAAAAATATACTATGCTTCAAATAAATGTAAATCTGCTGACTATAAATGTGGGATATCTCAACTATTGCATATGTCTCGTGCACAGATCAATGGCACAGCCAAAACACATTCCATACACGCAATATGTACAGTTATAATACATTTAACGTGTATAGATATGCATGGTTATAAGTTAGCTGCATAGTTTTTTTACAGAGAAATCAGAACTAAATTAAAATGACTAGTTTTTGTACTGCATTGTAAAGGGTATGCATTTATAGATGATATTGTTTGTCTTGATCAACTAATGGCGGTTTGTTATTTTATGGTTGCAATTGATGTCTTCGAAATATCCGCCGAAAATGTTATCTTAGATGTTCGAGTTGAAAATAAATACGCTGTGTTTACCGTTTGAAATAAGCAACATAGTCTGAAGAATAATGTCAACGTATATAACGAATAACAATAAGTTTACATATATGAATTGACAATACAAAATATTTAATATTTTAGTTCGTATACTAGTTATCGTTCAGTTTTCCAACAAAATAAAGCAGCACACTTACTAAGCATACAATACAAATCATAACACATTATATATAACTGTGGTTCAAACATACTGAATCACACATGCACAAACATGGTTACATTTTATGACAGCAATGCTGTGGTTCAAACATACTGAATCACACATACACAACAAACATGGTTACATTTTATTACAGCAATGCTGAGGTTCAAACATACTGAATGACACATGCACACACATGGTTACATTTCATGAAAGAAATGCTGAGGTTCAAACATACTGAATGACACATGCACAACAAACATTGTGACATTTTATGAAAGAAATGCTGAGGTTCAAACATACTGAATAGAACATGCACACCTAACTTGGTTACATTTGATTAAAGAAATGCTGAGTTCCAAACATACTGTATGACACATACACACCAAACATGGTTACCTTTCATGAAAGAAATGCTGAGGTTTAAACATTCTGAATGACACATGCACACCAAACATGGTTACATTTTATGACAGCAATGCTGTCTTCACACATGCACAACACAAATGGTTGCAGTTTATAACAGCAATTCTGTCTGCAGACATACTGAATCACACATGCAAAACAAACATGGTAACATTTTATAACGGCAATGCTGTCTTCAATCACACATGCACAACAAACATGGTTACATTTTATGACAGCAATGCTGTCTTCAGACCACGTTCTGAGCCATTCTCTGAAAAGAAGCGACTTTTTCATTCCTCTGAGTAAATGGCAGCTTTCACACTTTCTGAGACTTATTTAAACGAACAAGCATACATGCATCAAGCAATTTATGAGTAGTTAGTGTTTGTAAGGTACATGTACCCAATGCAAATGCGAATATTATATCATGCATAGATAGCTAAGCAATTGTCGATTGTAACATTCTTTTCGTTGCATATGCTAGGGTGAAATGGTTATATCACATAAGTGAACAGCAATTATACCATTATATACCTGTTATATACCGTAGTAGAGTGTTACACAATTGTGTCATAACTAGCAACAAGAAATGCGTTTATACATTTAAAACTTGAAAATGTTCGTATATGACAAACCAATTAATATCATTCATAATATTAATATAAAATACAAATCAATACACAAAATATTATACAAAATAATTCAGAATCTTAATTTGGACTGAGATTTAAATATCTACTTAAATTTCAGTCATGTTTAAAACTACAAATGTTAACACTCATTCCTTTAGTTTAGTATTCGATAGCAGTAAATTACTATGTAATTCCGCAACGAACAGACAATTTATCACCAGGAACAATTGATATTTTACCAATCATTGGTATGCGAGCATCGTTATCAGTCGTATTGTATGTCTTATTGGGGAAAGTCGTGCACTAATGGAACGACTTCCGTAATGTTCTTTGCTCTGAAAGACACATTAGGTTAACAAAAAAAAAGTTAGTTTTGTTTTTTGGCAAATACCACAAACTACAATTTTATTTATCCTGTTGATTGTGGTATATTTATGTTAAAATATTTTAAAATACAATATTATATCGACTATAAACGCGATTATTTAAAACATTTGAAACTCTTATAGTATTACATTCCGTTTTCACTGCAAATAGTTTTGATTTTGATATAATTGCGATTGTCCGATGTAATCATCTTCGTCTTCGACATCTTCTTCTATTTCACTTGTACATGTCTTGATTGAGTTGCATTTCGTCAATCCTTGTTTTCTAAATGTTATCATTATTATATCAATCAGAATACTTTGCGAAAAAATACGACGTTTTAGTATATATATATTTGTACTAACAAATTCCTTAAGGAACTATCATACGAGAAATATTGTAGTTGAATTTCGTGTATATACAAACCCGTTATGTTCCGCTGAATCAATGGACGTGAGATTTGTCTTTTTTCAGACAAACACATTCGGATGTCTCTGATACGACCTGACCTCAGACCCGAAACTTGTATCCGAGCACATAAACCCGTTGTCGATTTCGGAAACTTAAACACGTTGTGTATTGAATATGTTACTGAGAAACAAGAGTTTTTGTAAGTAAAATCGCGGTTAAAACAACTGAACAATAAGCGTGACCACATTATGTGATTCACAAAATTATCCCTACTGATCGTTGAATGTATATCATGAATAATTTAGTATGACAATTACATGAGGATATTCCACTGAGTGAAGGCTTCGGCAGTCGCAGTTCGACAACCTTTTTACAAATAGGACTTTTGCCTAGGTAACGCAGTTCTTTTGGATCTTTGCCTAGTTGCTCCATAAAAGTTTGCAGCGCAAGCATTTTTGTAAATTAAAATACGGTTTTATTCTTGTATGTATATGGTTGATCGAAAGCTAGAAATAAACACAAACATAACAATCATAACATTATCTACACCAACCGTACAAAAACAGCGATGACGATAGTGATACTTTTAACGCTTAAGATGGTACTGGCAAATATGTAAAAATAGTAGTAATATGCTTTAATATCCTACTAAAATCTGCAATGATTGTTCTAAATATGATATTCTATTGCTGCAGCTCTTCGTTGCGCCGATGCAAATCTACAGTCGCTTCATCACTGCACGTTTGCTTCTTTGGTTTCTGAAGCTTGGCATGTATTCGTCTTTCCTCCCCGATTGGGTCGCGTTGTAGTTCTAAACTCTGTCAAATTAAGAGTTTGATCAATTAAAACAAGATAATGTACGACAGAACATGATATATGATGTACTAATGAGGACTAATAGCGGCTAACCAGTTACGATTTGTCTTTGTCGATATAAAGAAATAAGATATATGAGTAGGACATTATTGCTTTCATAAGTAAACTTGATTAGTATATTCCTTACAAAGAGTAATATTCTAGTGTGACAAATATGCTCCACGTAGCGCCAATGATCTTTAAACACACGATACGAAACTGTACAATGTTTTGCATCGGAAATCCACCTATAAAATATTACATTATTTTACAGAATGAATTAAATTGTTGTCAAGCACATTTGTTCAGACAATAATGACAATAATAATTGGTCTACGTTCGGAACAAAGACAAAACACAAATAGACAAATAGACAATACAACTGAATATTGTGATAATACAATAATGACCAACCTTTGGGACAAAGACAAGACACAGTGTTACGGTAGTACTGAAGATGATGAAGAGACCGATGATAACGAAGGAGGATGTGGGCTGGTCATTTATAAGAAAGGACAAGGCGGCACCACAACCGCATGTTCACCACATTGTAGACACTCATACCGATGTACTTGGAGTCGTTCAGTGCCGGAATGGTGACCTGACGCGTCTCCCAAGCGAGGAAACAACCGAACACCTACATAACATAAAACGGTTTTATGATATATGTTTTGATACGTTTTTCGTGTTGAAAAGGACAACTTCACGACCCAATTCAAATATGAAAATGTGGTATGCATTAAACATATTGGAATGTATACCGTATACATTGTCATATTTTAAAACATTAACTCATCATTTTAAGTACGCCATATCACTTCTCTTAAGTTTATTTGCACCAGAATATTTATACAGATCTTTGGCAGATACGCGTCTTTCCTTCAATAATTAATCGGATCTATACATAGCTATCCCTTGTATGCATATATGAGCACAAGCCATATGGTCATTTGCTCACTGCTACAATATTCGACGATTGGTAGGATATCCAGATCACCTTTAACCTATTAAAAAAACAATACGATTTTATACATTGCATAAACCGTACAAGTTAAATAATCATTAACATGGTGATTTAGTACAAAACACGAGTTTATATATGTAGGTAAATTAAGATATACAATATTTCATTTAAATAAATCACCTAACAGGACGGCTAGATGTTTGACGAATGTACGAAGAGGGTCTATGATTTGCCAAAACACAAGGATTGCAGCGTCAAGAAACAAAAGTATGGTCACAGTCATGATCAATTTGTTATCTTTAATAACCTGCAAAAAAGAGTATTGCTGTAAATATCTCATTTTCATGATGTATTTATCCATGAATTGGCGATTGTTGTAATTATATTTACATTTGTACAAAAAATTGTAAATCCCAAACTCATAAACGTTACCATTTTCCGAAAAATGTATAACCAATTATACCATATATCCTGCGATTTGCATTCATAATGATTGAATGAGACTACAAGTTGAAATATATGTCATATTACTGACTTTTATAGAAACTTGTTGTTGTAAGACTTGTCATTACCTTGTTATGAAGTTTAATGTTTGTAAATATGGAATGAACTCGCCCTGTCTTGTAGATCATTGCCCAGAAAGCTAAAGTGAAGCCAATAAAAAGCACCCAAGCACGAGACTGTAGTGCAACCTCTTTTATAGAAGGAAATCATTGGAAGTAAAAGCTGTAATGCAACCACTTGTATAAAAGGAACTCGCGGGAAGTAAAATTAGCTGTATATACATTAAAAATCTAATTATTTAAAAACTGGGGGAAAGTGTATTCACGAAACAGTACTAATGTTGATTAAATTATGTTTCACATTAGTTATTAGGTAATTAACAATTCAAATATCATGATATGCATAATAAATATCATCGTAAAAGAATAATAATTTAATTGTTATATTTTAAAACAGGACTCCGGTCGTTATAACGTGTAAAGCCACGTACTGTACACATGTAACCCAGATAATGCATGTTAATGACAACTCCGTCTGTGCCAAGTGAAAAGACGCTGAGGAAGGTCAAGATACATCCCAACATGATGATGTTGTTCAGGATAGGGGAGGAAATCTTAATGTACCTGAAGCGAAATAAGGTATGTGGACAAAACAAAACGAACAGTCAACTTCATCAGCTTCATCAGATGAAGATAAAACAAATAACGATTTATAAACATATTGTAACGGTACATCTACAGCATAAGTACTTTTATACAATATACACGTTTGTACAGCTTAGCTATAAAAGATAAGTACATATACAGTCTGTTCAAACAACAAATATCCACATGTACGCATATATCTACTTAATTATATTGCATTGGATATTAATTAATAGTCGGGAAGTGGCAGTGTTCGTACCTGTGTTCTCGGAACCAGATGAGGACGGCTAAGAAAAAGATGGACATGATGATGCCCAGTGCGGACAGTCTACCGTAGTATAGTCCCTGTGGCTTCCTCCGGAACTCCTCGCGTACATGCTTCCGATCAATAGGCGGACCTCTGCCTGAATATTTAATTTTCGATTAAATAATATGAAAATACTAAACTATTTAACATCATGTTGGGTCAATGGTACTCTGTTATTAAATCAAAAGTTCGAGAAAAAACCAATGCAATCTTTTAGTCTGAATAATCATCGAATCAATTGGTGTGGATTACATGCATTATTACATAACGTTGTTTTTTTTTAAATTTAATTCCATTAGACTTCTTTTATCTTGACATTTGAGAAGCATGAAGCTAATATGTTTCTCTCTGATAAAACTTACCTTGAAAAATAAGAGGTCCATAATCTTTGCCTTTGTTAGACAAACATCAGTTATGCCATGGTATTCGTATATCTTAACCATATTATCTCCTGCAAATGCAGAATGTTATATATAACCATGCAAGGACAATTATTTATATTAACTGATTTAATTACATGAAAACACGAATTCGTCGTTTCACATGTACATGAATTTTAAATCAATTATTCATAAATCAGTCTCATGCGGCTGACCATCGCATAATAAAAATAATAATCTGTTAATTGTGTCTGAATATTATGCAGAACATCGAGTTACCTTGGTACTGTTCCAATAAAATAGACCCCCTGTCACCCCGCTGAAGCGGATACGTCCCTGTAAATCACTTGCAAAGTAAATAATGGCTTTGAAAATTTAGCATTCTTTTTATATAAAAAAACCATACATTATACCAATACGAACTTATAATGTACGTGACTACAATTGAAGTGTAAAGAAGAAAATACGCCAAAGGTTTATGCTTTATGAAGTCCATAGGCTATCAGCAAACATTAATTTGCTACATCATTGCATGGTGCTTACAAGGTCCGACTCTGTCCGTTTAGTGCTACTGCTGAGCGGAAGGACATTTGTTGAGTTGTAGCCCTGAATTGAGTCCTTCAGTTGTGCTACAGAGCAGGTCAGGTTGATTTGCGCATTCTCCTCCATCCACCAGTGAGGATAATACCCTCAAACTATTATCCACTGATATTTGGCACCGTACATTTGATTTAAATAGGCTGAAAAAAGAGATGATGCATTAAAGTGTTTTGAAGTGGTTTCCAATCAATTATAACAAAACCGTTTAAAAATCAAAGGACATAATTGTAAAATTATATGAAAAAAACTTCGAACGCATTATCCAGATTTAAAGAACCAAACTTATTTATTTGAAAATAAATTCGTTGCCTGGAAGCATTATACACATAAGGAGTGAACGCTTAACCATTGAAAACTGAAGGTTATTTGAATATGAATGTATATGATTTCATTTGCATAGGATGTGTTGCATGCGGAACAAATGCTTTCGAACGAACATTTTTACTATCACTTATATGACCAGTTGCGCTGTATTTGCACTATGACTTTTTCCCTTTACAATCGCTTCTTTCATCTTGACATTAACCTGTCTCAATTGGTTTCACGTCGTAAAGTATCCGCGATTGGCGTAGTCTCAAACAGAATCAGACAGGTTTTATTATTTCAATTGAGGTTCATGACTTTCCATTTCAGTAGCATCAATAATTAATCCGTTAGAAGCCATCAATGCTTTCTGCTGTAACACTCGCGTGATCATGGAAATGAAATAAGAATATTGAATGAATACTTGTGTATAAACTAAGCTGGGTTATATTCCCGTTTAAGTCTGTGTCAGTTGTCATTCGTTTACGGTTGTTAAACCTACCTGACAAAAGAAACGTCTAGCCACCTTTTCATCAAAGTTACCAATAATAATCCGAACATTTTTCTGAAAGCAAAATTTCGCTGAAAACATAGGACTTTGTGCAGCGTTTTCAATAACAAACATACTTATACAGATGCGTAACTTTATTTGATTTGCTGAAAACCATAACACGACAAATAAGATGCGTCATCTCATGTACAATTAATGGAATTTGAAGTAATAAAAAGTAATTTTTATTTCACTGATTTTCTTTTGTTACCACCTTGAGTTCCTAGATGGCTTATTCCGGGTCATCGACAAAAGCGACCGATTTAACCACGTTAATATCTTTCTTTTCCAACGCGGAGACTAAGTGGTTTTGGACCTTCCAAGAGTAAAAAAACATCAGCGTATTTGGAAACGACTGTTTTAAGTTCCACTATTTGGACCTCGATCTGGGAAAAAAAGGTTTTAATGCTTGTGCGTTAAGTGTCGTTCCAGATTAGCATGTGCAGTCCTCACATGTTATTCAGGACGACACTTTCCGCCTAAACTGGATATTTGTTAAGAATAGACTTTCTGTAAACGAAAAACATCGTAAAGCGTAAAGTGTCGTTCCCGATTAGCCTGTGCGGACTGTACATGCTTATCTGGAACGACACTTAACGCACATGCATTAAATCCCCTTTTCACACAGCGAGGCTCATATGTATGGATGTAATTACATGAAATGGTAAATAAAGCAAATTATTACAATAAAATATTTCAGTGTCCTTTATCAAATAGCATTACATGCACTTATTTAACGCTGTATTTTCAGCACTGAAAACTCGGTTCGGATTCTGTCTTACAATTGCATGATTTCAATTGCTGCATATTTAAGTACAACATATCACTGGCACAGGACATGGGCTCTCATGTATTGATCTTGACACAGTCGAATGTAAAAAAAGAAGAAAAACAGATATGTAATTAGAACTTACATGACCATATCTGTTCCTTTGGACACGCTTTGAAATATGGTCCCTATATTTGTCCAGTTAAATGCTTTTAACAAAGCAACTTTTGCAGGGTTGAAATCGTTGTCACTGGGGACGGTTCTGTAGAAATTGTGATACTTCTTTCTGTCGAAAAGCGCCGGGTCTATGTCAGCGTATGACAACTGCATGGGAATATGTGTTGTCGATTTTTGGAGACATTTGATCTTGAACTTACAAAACTCACAAACTCGCCTATAATACCATTAACAATGAACAGCGAAGGAGGGCTCTTATCCGCTACTCTTTTATTTAAACAAAATAATGATTGCCTATACAACACAAAACAATGCAAACAACGCCACATAAAATCACGATCAAAGCTCGTGTCGCTGCTTTGGGACGGTTAGTGTTAAGAATTGGGCGCTTAAACCAGTTGATTGGATCCCAAACATGTGTTACTCAATGGTCAAGATACACCAGAGTCACACAATTACAACTGTTTCAAGCACGATGAAATAAAATAATAAGTAATTATAACATTCTTTTTAAGAAAGACATAATAAGTTACATTTATAGGAATATCTGTAAACGCTAAAAAAAATTAATCCGAATCGAAAATGGATGCACTAAGCAAAATACTTAATTTGTACTTAAAGATAAGCATTTTGCAAAAGCATTTGAAGCACGTGTGTTGTTTTTAAGATGATGTCGTTCTGGCGTGTTAACGTCTCTCCCGGTTTTTTACCATTTCTACACGCTGTATTGAATACACTTTAAATTATGATAACGCGTCAAAACCTTAGCCGCCTTTATATCGATTTCTACCAAAGTGCAAATTTTGTCACCAAACGCAATGTCCAAATGCCAAGATTTATTGGAATAATTTCTCTGGGATATTTGATCAAGCCATTGAGTCTTAGAATAAAGTTGCAACCGGAAACATTATATTGATTGGATAAATATAAGGAGATTATTTACAGTCGGATATCTGTATAATCTTTAGTTGAATCTTGTTTGAAGTGTCTTCACAAATATTGAGAAATGTCAGTTTGCATATTGAATAACATATTTTACACATTCGAAAGCATAATAATGTAATAGGCACTACGACTTGCAACATAGCTTTAGTATAAACTTGTAAAGCGGTATTTCTTGAAAAGTTAATGATACATTATTAGTGTTATATTATTTATATTTATATTTATAGATTTATAGAAAAATGATATCACCAACAAGCTATGAAAAACGAAATAAGTGTGTAATATGTTGTCGTTAATTGATGCTGGTAATCACTGGGTTCACGATTTTGGTTAATTAATACTAAGTCTTGTGTTCGGACATTTTCTAGTTTTGTAAGCACCTTAACAACGGATGTCTTCATATACTTAACTAACGGTTTTAAACAATTGAACATTATGAGCCTGTTGTTTACTTCCTGAAAAGTACCATCAATGCCTTGTGGGCTTGTGAAATCCAATAAGTGAGCATTTTCATAATCACAGCTACAAATTTGATTTTCTATTAGGGACCATTGGTGCATGTAACTGCGGATATTAATTTACTGGTACAGGCAATATCCGCTTTACAGCTTCAAGAATCGATTCCAGGGAATTTATTTCAGTGGAAGCAAATGCTGACATTTTAACGTGAAGATTATGTCTGTACCAAGTACTAATTAATTTTATGACAAAATAGGAATCATTCATTATATATATATATATATATATGACGTCGTCAACATGAAATGACGTCGCGACAGTAAACAACTTTTAGATCTACAATGTATCAGCATTTGTTTGGTCAATTACGATGAATTTTATTTAGTTTAAAAATAATTAAGACTCGCTAACTAACAACATTCCTGAACTCGTTTAATAAAATATGGTATGATATGACAACTCATGTCAGATCCTATATATATATAATATCAATATCTTCGATCTTTTCCTAAGTACTGAAGTAATAAGTGCAACGATTTCTTAAATAAATAATATTATTACAATGTCGTTATGTCTAGATTGTTGTATTTTAAAGTTTATATGGCACAACAATTGTTGTACGGGATTTACGCACATATATTAATGAATGCCATCAAAATTAATTGTAGATATATGTTTACGTAAAGTTCCGTTATATGAATGAGATTTTGTGTGTTTATTTGTAATATGATTTTGCCATATCAATTGATTAAGCTTAACAAGAACTTTTTTTTTCTTGATACATATACACAGTTGTGTCATACATTTTGAATCGTTGAACAAAAATATTTTCAAACTAGAAATGGCGCGGCAGATGCCGACGCGTATCCCGACGCCGATTAGATGTTATATTTAAAGAAAATTTTGGGTCGAGATAGACTGTGTTGACATAAGAGATATTCATTATTAAAGTGACCTCACGTCAATTGGTGAATAAATGAAGAAGTTATGTTTAAACACAAATTTGGGCCCCACCCCAACCCCAATTCTCCTCTATCTCCTCCTACACTATTAGCACTAGAACCTTACTAACACACATGGTAGCTATGATCATATGTGCGACGGTGAACTATTTGGAATTTTGATCTGACCCCTGGATCAAAGTTATTATCATGTGCATCGCATGTTGAAAGAAAAATGTTTTTGTTTTACCCATTTTACCCATTTATTTACCCATAACTTTTGACCCAGGGGTCAGATCAAAATTCCGTCGACGTCACCGTCGCACATATGCTCATAGCTACATGTACCATGTGTGTAAGTTTCAAGGTTCTAGTGCTAATAGTGTAGTAGGGGAAATATGGTCCGATAAAAAAAAACGGAGATCAATACAATATCCCCACGCTTTAAAAAGCGTGGGAATAAACATAGGCTGCCCCAATTTCTAAATCGCTCTTCATGTATATACAAACCTGACTTGCTAATGTGTCGACTGGAGTAGAAAATTTACAAGTTGTTAATAAACATATACAATTGTTTTACATATTTTTAAAGACAACGCATGGGCGCAAAGTTGAAAAGGATGAATGAAGACGGAGTTTACGTTATACATTGCCAAATTATTTCATTTTCACAGTCTAAGTATGACACATATCTCATGTCATATCAACATACTTATTTTATATTTATTGCATATTTACTTTTTTGCGCTTGGTAAAACACAAAAGCGCTATTCTCAAAAGATTGCCATGAACTGAAAACTTCTCTTATCAATGTTGGAACGTGTCTTACATGACAAAACTAGTTTCAAAAAATACAATTGCACTTGTAAATAATATATATATGAACGCTTGATTTATGACTTAAATATTATTGAATTGTATTACCTGTCTACCAAGTTGAATCTTTCTTTCACTGTAAACGTCGACACTTTCGCACATTTCTATGTTTTGTCAAAGAAACAAATCCACCGCTCCACAGTTTTTTTTTATTCCTAAACAGCATTATATAGGATTCTGACTTAAAACTGTAAACATAATTTCAATTCAAACGTTGATATTGTTTGTGGTGAATGTACAGCGCGTGAGGTTTCCTATCACATTTTGCTAATTGTAGGTTGAAATAAAACTGCGATCATATAACACACACTAAAAACACTACAACATAATATGTCTCATTATTAATTAACATAAACAAAATGAAGAATAGGAGGTGTTTCAATTTTGAGCAGTGTGATTGAAACGTATGCAAACAATATACCTTGGTATCAGTGTCTATGATATCTAATATGTGATGCGGAAGGACGATTTTCTCTTTGTTAATCATGTCAAGAACAAGCTTCACTGCGGGCTTCACCCCTCGGCCAATCAGCCCCTCGGGAACAGACTACGACATTGGCAACAATCCAGCGATAACCAAACGCCCTTTGTCACTTTCTGACTTTCGAACACATCATTCTCAAGGAACATATTATGAACATGTATGAACACTTATGAACACTCACAACGCATTGCGAATTTGTTAATATCCAAATCCCTTCCTCTTCACTTTGCTGTTAAGCATAATATTGCATGGAACATGTTTTGTTTTGTTAAATGTTTGCTGTGTTGTAAAATAATGACGTAAATAAATAAATTGAAAGCTGTTAATTTGTTAAATAAATGGAGAGCTGTCAGTTTGTTTTTCCTGGAAACGCAAAAATGAATTATATTGAAGTTACTGCACTTAAATTTTATTTGTACTATGACTTTGCAGAAAATGCAAAATCTATTTTAAACATTTTTTAGACACATGAACAAAAAAGAAAGCACATATGTTTCTTAAATTTAATTTTAAATGTAATTGGACACCCGTTGTTCCATATTTCAAATTGTATGCCCACATATTTTTCTGTGATCGTTGATTTGATGTATCCACGATTTGTGTCGAAGAATATTTATCCGACAGGTATCTAATATTTATCCAAATTTCAATCTCTTTGAAGGTCATTATTTCATTGATGAGTAATAACTTAATCACTTGCTTAACACACATCACGCATCACATTATCTACAATGACATACAACGGCTTGTGTGCCGCAAAACTAATGAAACCCTTTTTTTTTTCTCTCAACTTTCAAACCCGTTTGCTAGTTATATATTGGAATTATTCCATCCACAATTTGTCCTCAATACCTCAGGAGGATTGACACGTTCAGCTCTATCGCTGAAGCAACCTAAACAAAAACTGCATTGCGTTAGTTAAGGACACACAACGGAGTCAGAGATTTGTCAAATCCCACGGAATCTATGAGAATCATGAGCTGTCGCCATAATGGGAATTTTAAAGGGAACCAATTTGCTGAAGTATGATGCATTAATCTTACTCAAGAAGACTTTTCTTACAGATGATGGCAACAGACACTAATCAATGTCTCAATGTCTCATAAAAAACACCTTTCAGTTTTGTCAGTGGAAATAGACATTACCAGAATACAAATAAGAAAAGGGTAATGCTATCAACACGTTACGTTTTGTATGCCTTAAAATTTCGACTTTTTCTATATGACATTCTGTTTATGTAAAAAATATACTACTAAAAATTTGCTAAGGATCACTTATTATTTTGTTTCGCCTTATCTTCAATTTTGGATAACGTTCATTTTAAATTGTTATTTTGCAGCTTTTGATATGAGAATGTGAGTTTTTGATTTTATTTGTATGTATTTATTTATCATTGATACGTGACGCTGGCTGAATCTAGCTAGGGGTGACTTTTGAAGGTTTAAGTGCATGTGTGTCAGAATTGAAATTATTATAAAAATTTGCAAAAAGTGAAATGGTCTTTTAAATATCGTGTATGGTTCCCATTGGCATTGAAAACTGATTGGTATCGTCTTCTTGTGCTACTGATGAGCCGACGGATGCTGTCTTGTGGGATTCGAACCCATTCCTCTAGGATGGCTTGTCGAAGGTCCTGGATTGTGATAGGCTTAACAGGGCGTGCAGATATTGCAACCTGAATCTTGTCCCAGATATGCTCTTTGGGATTGAGGTCCGGAGACCTCGCAGGCCAAACCATCCTGACGATTGTTTCAGCTTGGAGGTACTCATTGGTCACCATGGCTCTGTGAGGTCTGGCATTGTCGTCCATTAACATGCATTCTGATCCTATTGCACCAGCATATGGACGGACGTATACATCCAAGACCTCTCTGACGTATCTCTGAGCTGTCATAGTGCCGTTATCAATGATATGCAGATAGGTCTTCCGCTACATGCTGATCCCAGCCCAAACCATTACTGAGCCCCTACCATAACGATCATGGTCTTCGATGCATACTGGTGCGAATCGCCCATTGGTTATTCTCCACACCCGGGCACGTCTTTCTGTAAAGTAAAAATAGAATCTAGACTTGTCTGTGAAGAGTACTGGTGTCCAGTCATTTAAAGATCAGGTTATGTTATACTTTGCCCATTGACGACGTGCCTGGATGTGTTTGCGCATCTATGAAATACGAATGGCACGTTGTCTAGCCCTCATGCCAAAACTATGCAGTCTGTTTCGAATGGTTTTAGTTGAAATCCGAACCCCTGATGCATTCTGTAATTTATTTTGAAGGGCCGTGGCGTTCATAAAGCGATGACGTCGGGCTTGTACCACAATAAAACGGTCTTGTGCCTGCGCAGGAGCCCTCTGACGACCTCCCCTGTATCTGGGGATAACACCACCATGCATTTGCTCCACATCCTGGCGACAACGCTCTGTGAAACGCCAAGCTGACGTGCCACATGACGTTGTGACGCTCCTCCTTCCAGCATCCCAACCCCCTGTTCATTTCTTTTAAGCTAAGATGTCTTCTTATGCGCTAGTTAGCCATTTCAAACAACTTTCAAGATGAATGATTGAGCTACAAGTGAAGATTTGAAGTATGTTCACAATGTGTTTGTCATGTGCAAAGCCAAATGTCCTGGCTTGTTCGTGGGTATTGCTTTTCATGAGCAAATTCGCAAGCCTGTGTAAACAAAATCGCTAAGACAGGTTATTGGTTATGAAGACTACGCACTCATTTATTGGAAAACACAAGCTTTCTTGTTTTTAATAATAAACACTTCAAATTACACATACTATAAAAAGTGATCCTTAGCTTATTTTTTGTAGTATATCATCTTATATTCTTATAAATATCTAAAGAAACTATTTGCAAAAACAATACAGGAAGCATTTTGTTAAGATACCTGTATGCTTCACATGGTAATAGGTTGCCTACATCAATTAAAATGAATACTTTGTAAAGATTGCATATATATTTTTTTATTTTTTTGTTTACAACAATGCTATCAAATTACGATAATGTTTAATTTATTACTTCCGTATTTTTATATAGTGCGAAAGTACACAAATCAACAGTACCGTTTATCAAACCCTTAATTTAGGAATTGTATGTGTTCTAAAATATCTGAAATTGAGAAGTCACATTTGTTTTTTACCTTGACGTATGATTTTGTGACGGCTTTATCCGCCGTTGTGATTGATGAAACGATATAAACATCGTACTTGTGTTTTGATGAACCCATAATAACTTTTCCTGCTTCAGTATAATCCGATAGTATCATAAGCGATTTGTTCCTGTGTCCGATGGTTTGATATCAATGATCCACAGGACGAAACTATTTGTTTATAAGGAAGCACTAGGCGTCTGCGGATCATACAGGGACATTTGGAGGAGCTATCTTGATAAAATCAATCCTTTGCAAATCAGGGCAAAAAATGAATATGGTATTTGTTATAGATTGATTTGATTGACAGTTAAGAATTTTTCACCATGGTATTTTTCTCAATGAAAACAATATCAAATACATATTCAATGTGTTGAACATAAATCATTAATCACTGATTGAAATTACCTTAAATACATGTTATTATGATTATTGTAATGTTATCATTTTTACAAAAAAATGTATTTAATGTGCATAGTGATTATGGGCTGGACAATAAGTACTTATATAATGTTTGTTTTGTGACGATGTGATTTAATCCGAGATTGAGATGCGTAATGCAATCCAGTATCCAAGTTAGGAGTTAAAACTTAATATGTTCTTAGAGCTGCTGCTATACGATAAGTGATATAGGAAAGTAAATAGTTTTAATATTGACCTAGTTCCGTTCACGTCTGTTTAAAAGAAAACATGTTTTATTAGTAGTTTTCTTAATTCGTATAATATATGCTTTAGATAATGTGTGAACTTAAATAACATATAAACGGATGATTTAGGTAACCATGCAACCCATGATTTAACTCATTTACATCTACATGTCATACAAGAATCTTCTTTATGAACTTCTTCGTAAGTATTAATTTGAATTTTACTAGATAAAGAAATACCATCGGAAAGCCCGATTTAATTAACGTATATTTAGAGAGCGCAAAAGGTTTCAATACACACTATGCAAAAAGCATCATTGACAAGGGGGAAAATGCATTGCGTGCACGGAATTCTTTAGAAAGGGCATATTAAATGATTATTATGTAAATAAGATGAGTATATGTGCGTTCGATATTTTTGAAATTATTGTTATGGTATGAATCATATTGATTATCAGACACTTTACAAATGTAGCTTGAGCCCATACATCGCAAACACGCCTTCAATCATTGCATCATTGCGATCTTAATAACTTACTTTCAAACAACTTTGTAGCATCGTCATCACAATCACGATTTATTATTGAACATATTATTGTATATGGTCGCAGAAGTATGGAGAATATGTAACTATAAAACTACGCATACCATGATCATTTCTTAACATTATTCTTGGCGTTAAACATTCAACCCCAAACATGATTGTTTAAGCAGAAACGTGTAGATATCCTTCATTGGGTATATGTAAGGAAAGGTCTTTGAAATATTGCTAAAAATCGATGTTTTATACATCCTTTATAATAAATAGTACGTTAACTAGCCAACAAAATTTAAATAACATTTTCTGGTGTAAAGCATTAAAATCATGTTTAACAAATCTTGGAACAGATAATCATTTGAATGATCATAGCATTTTTCTTGATATTCTTAAACAACGTTTTCATGACCAGCTCCATCAAATATGGTTATTAACTCAATTATGGCATAATTATTTAACTATTGAAAATAAATGAGTATCACATGATAAATCTATTATCGCTTTCAAGATTTCATTTGATCTCACATACTATATCTATACTTGATATATATACTATANTAGTTAAACATTTATGGTTACCGACTTCTATCCGCCTGGCGCCTGGCATAGTGATAGGAGTTGGGAGGTACATGGTATACCCGCAAAAAGTGTCTCATAAGTCAAATTGGCTGGCACTTTCAGTAGGGGTGACACTATAATAAAAAAGACCTACTATAAATATGGAAACTGTCAAGTTTTAAACAATTTAAATAATAGACTTGTAAAAACTCGGAATACCATTCTGTAGTATGTTGCAATAAGTTTACCAATATAAGAAAAACACATTGGCAATACTTCATGTCATTCTATAAATATGTTTATTAGAATAGTTTCATCTAAGTCAAAAAGAATAATCATACATATTGCTGAATAATGGTGTAATGTGACAAGCTTTTATGTAATGAATTACTTTCTCCATTATGTACGAATTCATTCGAAATTAGTTCTGTATTGTGTGAATTGTAGTGTAAAGTAAATATTATATACGCAATCGACTGTCTTTGCCATAATGTGGAGACAATTGTAAATTGACCTTGGTAATGCTTTCAGACGTTTTTGCCAATGAATGAAACGAACCTTATTGGGCGCCAAACTGGATTTGTCACACTATCGACCATATGAGTTCAACAATTGATAAATTCGCTCCGTATTTTTAGACCTTTAATAGACGGAATATAACCAATATTCTATCAGTAAGACAAAAGGTTAACATATGGTCGTTGAAAACAAAGTATTAGCATATCGAACGATCCCACTGTATATACTACGTTGTCAAAAGATCATGTACCGTGGGAGAAAAAAGGCAAACGCAATGTTGGTTTTATAAATACCGATCCGCCAACTTCATAACCCATGAAATAACACTTATATTCAAAAACAAATCTTCAAGTGATGTCTGGAACTCAACGAGTATTACCTTTAGATCGGATACAAATACTAACGACAACAGCTAACACATAACGGTTTATGTACAAAGTAAAAACGTCCTGCATATAACTGTTCAATTACATGTCGTTTCAAATATTAAATTTTCTTGCGGTGATTTCAACGATGGCATAAAACATGACAACCAATAATAAAGAATAAGGTGTGACAAATTGACAAGATATCTCAAAATAGGTGTTTGACTCGTTGCACAGTAAAGAATAAAAGTATGAAATGTGAGCTGTTATGTTCTAGTCATATTGTACGTTTTTAAACAAATAACATAATAAAATCCAATTAATTATACACACTTAAAATATATAAAAATTTATAATAAGAAAGACAAATTGCATTATTCCTTCTGAACAGAAAAGCGATAAAATACAAATTATCCAACATATGACAATGCAAAGAACATCCGGTACACTATTAACATTATCGGACATCTGTTAGATAGGAATATTTTTCTAGGTGACAGGCAGTTTCTAGAGGATGATTTCCATAATTATGACATTAAGCAGACACCGTCTGAGACAAATAACAGGTATTACCATTAAAGTGGATTCAAAGAAATGTCAGTTTTTGTTAACATTCTTTGAGAGCAATTATTCTCTTAACTTAAATGAAGAAAACAACGTTTATATTTTTTTTGTTACTTTAGTTATAAGAACAATTGGCATATATTAAACATCGTCTGTGATACTTATTTACAAGGTGTTTATCAATTCCATTATGCATTAATAGTCGATACAAGTAACTTCGTGGATGCAATTTGTTTACATTAGCAGCACATTCAACGGCATTTGTATGGGATGCCTCATGTCCTTCCGTTTACACAATTTAAAGCCTCATACAACAGCATATTCATTCCTTGTCCTATTACTACTCTAACTAATACATTTGTTTTAGTAACAAATACATACACGATTGAAGTATAAGACATAGAATCAAGCCCGGGATAATAATTAATCGCTGTTCATAATTCAACAAGAACGTTGAAGTGTAAACATCAATAACATCTCTTAATTCAGCCTGTCCGTATTCCATACACTAGCAAGGATGTCCGTATTTGTGCAAAAAAGGTATTTGTAAAGATGTCAGATGAATTGCATAGAGCAAAACTTCCAAATGTATTTATGTTTGGCGACCATTTAATGTATTGACTGTCATCGGGAAGGATGACGTGGCTAGCATTTTACTGAAAAATCTGTTGAGAATCTATTATCATTCTTCACATAGATAAACACTACACATTTGTTTTATTAATACAAATTTAACAGAATCGAGGCACATTGGTTTTAGACGATTTCTGTCGATATATTTTATTTCTGTATAAAGTTCCTTCATTACTTTATTTTTTATATTTAATAAATTATTAAGTCAAACACCGGTACAAAAATACCGAAAAGCCCTAGTATTTACTTCGGTATCTGTATTCACTTGGTATAATGAATGAAGGTGACCATGTCAACATTTAATCAAGGTGTGATTGATTAACTAAGAAGTATTTAGACACAATATATGTATCTGTTATGCTACACATGCCTTAAACACCTGTATATAAATGGTCATATGTTTTGTCGCCACTTTAATACGCGTGCTACGAATATGGATACGACTATCTGCTCTGCTTATGACATGATGTAGTTTTTGCGACATTGGCAATATATCACATAACGTGTAATCAAGTGTCGAATACCGGTAATGGTTGGTAATAATGCTTAGCTGATATTGGGAAATTGGATGAAGCGATGTGATAGACGCGATTTGACTTCACTCGGGGGTTTGATCAACGTCTGTGTTTTGGAAACATTTCTTGTTTGGAAATCGCAGGTGGACCTTCCCGTTTTTATATTTTTATTGTAACAACGTTAACGGCGTGGCGTTATGAATATGGTGTCCGCCTAGCGATCGAAAGGTCATGGGTTCGATCCCCACTGGGAGCGTTCTTTAGATCTCCCCCATAGGCACTAAGTACTGGTTCTAGTTCCAGAAAACGGTCTCGAGAGCGTTTCAAATAAGCCTTAGGCTTTCGATGCAATCGAGCTAAAAAAAAAAGGTTTAACCTGAATGAGCAACTTTCACATTAGTGTATAGAGTAAATTGCCGATAAGAGAACGCTACAGGAAAAAAATGTCAAATTTCTTTCGTTTCTGGTATTTTATACATATGCCATTATGATTGTTTAAAATTGTTTAGAGATTCGGTTCTTGATGAAATAATAAGCACGTTAAGAACAATTTACTTCTAAGCCAGTATAGAGCATCAAATTATTGAATATAATGACCAACGCATTTTAGAAGGAACATGCTTGTATTCTATGTCTTTAAAAAAGCATGAATGACAGGCATTGTGATGTTATTGTGACGTGGCTTCGTTGGAACAGTTTGTATTGGCTTGTATAATTAATATATATTTCCACACTTATCTACTGTACAATAATCTTAGAGGAGACATATCGACTGAATTATTAACCGCATGTAGCCACGCATTACACTCAGTATCATAGAAGGTTAATAGCTCGTATTGATTTTTGCCATCATGGCGAGTTGGAAGAACATGTTGACGGATTTAGAGAATCACTCTTATATAGTTATCATTTCATAACATAACGCTTGAAGACTGTAGTTTTAGTGCTGGACGACGTTCTGTCTTTAGAAACAAATACGGTCATGATTTCCGGCGAGTACCTACTACTAAAACGGTCAAGTAAAAGCAGACGCGTGTGAAGGGATTTCAAGAAACACTATAATACAAGTTGCAAACTGCAGACGGGGTTTCGTTTTACTTCATTAACCCGTCACACTTTGAACACTTTAACCGTTATATAGTACATCAGAGAGCTATCAATGGCAAGGTAAACACTTTATCCGGTAACGAATTCATGAAGTTTTATTACGTACTGGTGGAAACGTAAACGTCCATATAAAGAGATGAAAAACAAAACGGTTCAGAACGAGAGGAAGGATATATCTTTTTTTTTTAACACAAAGCAATTTTCAATTCATTTTCGTTATTCACATGTTGCAAAACATGATTAATAATTAACGCACATTCTTAATATTTTCGAAGCTAAAACCAAGAATTTAGCTTTTTGTAAAAAATAGACATTAGTTTAGCATATCTTACAGTAAGACGAAAAGGGAGAGTGGCGTACATCTTTATTTATATAAATGTCGTTTCATTATTATCCTATAGTAAAATTAAGTTTTCAAAGTTTTTCTTCGTCACGAGTGTTGTTCCGATGGTTTCAAAATAACGCATGCTTTCTTTTGGAATCAATTTGAACATTATGATTTTGCACATTGCATGAACGGGTACATTTTAAAAATTGTGTTTCAATTTACGGCGCTTGTTGCCTTAACAACCCAGGCCAAGAGCACGAACACTGATGTTTTCACCAATGGTTGTTTTAGGGTAAGCAATATTAAAACACGTCTAAAGTCATCATTTACCTATGTTTATATTGGCATTCACAATACACATAATTAAAAAACGATTCGTATAACAGAATATTTAAAAGTTTGTTGATTGAAATTTATATAATATAATTTTTAACATTTTCAATGACTTACGACCTAGAGCGTCTGCAACTTTTCCACATTGGGGCGGGGAGGCGGGTTCCATGGATAAATGTTGTTCCCGTCCAACGAGTTTGAACATCGCATTCTTTACTATTTCGGAGATCTTACTTAGGACTAAATAACGAATCAATAATAAAAGGATAACAATGCTAAATACTTTAGTACTATGTATTTATTGGTGTCCTGATATGATTGTAATGCGTTTAATAACTTAGATTATTACTGGTTAATACTGTAATAAAAATCAATACGTTGTATTATCAAAAATTATATTTTCCATATAAGTTAGTTATAGTTATCGGTTTCCATACCTTATATCTTTCTATTTAAGTTAATTGTCCTAATAAGTAAATAAAATAATCTCGTCGTAAACAATGGACCCTATATGTATCCACATTTTCAGCTGGTGATTGAAATTGACTTCCATTTTATGGGAACAAACATATCTGCAAAAATTAATGAAGATTCGTTAAACGTGAAGAGACCTGAAACGGCGAATGTTGCATTTGTTTGTATAAACAAAGAGCTATAACTCTGAAGTATGCATCAGCTTGCTAGTGAACGTGGCCAGCATTTTTTCTCAAAAATCTTTTCTAGAAATGTTCTTGAATATTCGACGAAAGCTGTACGAGTTCGAGATCATAAACGCCGCATTTCGCATTTATTGTATAAAGAAATGGCAATACCAACGAAGTGCTTGGTGCGAGTAGGCTGGTTTTAAAATATGTTATCCATTTTATGTCCACACATGTTTCATCAATGTTAGTAAAGATTCGATGAAAACTGTACAACTAAGAGAGCAGAAACAATGAGTGTTACGCCCGCCCAACCGCCAAAGGTTGATTCCATACGACGTTCGGGCAAAGAGACGGGCGTTTAAACAGTGGCCAAGTAAAACAAAACTAATTTCATCTTCGATCTTTTTAAACCACGAAGTCTCCAACACTTTTGACCATTTTAAGCTAGCACATCCGGCTAGCAAATGGTTGTAGGTCAGATTTCTGATAACACACTTCATAAAAAAAGTATACAAAGCTGCATCCATCTTCAGCACATTATGAGAATCTCAGGACTGTTGGACTGACAGACGGACAAATAGACATGACGGATGAGGTTAAACCTGTAGTTTCCGACGGTAAAATCCGTTAGGGGACTGAAAACACGCAGACAAACATATCGGAACACAATCAGAAACACGTCGCTTAAATATATTTCAGAGAACAGGTGTAAACATAGTTTATATAATATGTTTATTATGACCTGCTATTTTTAACCTTTTTCATTTCCCTCAAGCCCCAATGTTAACCATGTAATATTGCATATGTAATATTGAATGTCGAATGGATGCGTAATCTTGACAACGAATAAACCGCATTGGCAGCAGTGTTTTCTAACGAAGAGTTCATTCATTTAAATCTTTAACGGAAGTATATTTCATATATTTCATATTTCAGATTATATCGATCACACGACAGCTTAGGTTTAATCTTCACAATCAACTTTAATGAGGATGTTCAATACTTAGAACGCGTGGCTTGCGTATGATTATTAACCCCCAGTTCTAGGCTGCCCTATGCGGTGATCCCAGTGGTATTCAGAGTATTTTTGTCTTGTGTTTTGTCATGTGTAGAAATGTATGGCTATTGGTTATTTGCCTTAAAACAGTACCTTATAACGTTGATGAAGATGATCACTTGCTGACGCATTGGACTTTCACTTGGTTTATATAAGTCCTCTTTAATGCTAAGTTTTCAAATACATTTTTTTTTCGAATACAAATTCTCGTTTGTTCAATTTAAATAACCTTTATATCAAGTTAATTTGTATGTACTATTGTGTGTGAGTGATTAAATCTTAAGTTTGTACTGCATACTCAACAGTGTGAAAATATGGAAGAAATTGTACGTGACTTAAGACTTCTATTCAATACTGTTCAGTGTCACTTAATATATATTTTCTACCAAACTCTTTTAAGAATATATAAGGATAAGATTAAATCTGTAATTTACCGTTAACGATGGCTGTGATAAGAAAGGAACATTTGACATTTCTAACTTGCACTGACTTGAAAAACCATTTGCCTTTATTAACTTACTAAATACTTAAATATAATTACAAAATAAATTTTGTTTTAGAAGAGTGACACACTGGTGTCGTGCTTCGGCTTTGCTTTAGCAAATCCAATTGGTGGTCATTGCTCCAGCGCGAGTTTGACATCAACATATTACTATTGGGACTAAGGGTTATTATAGGAATATAAGCCACATGTCCAGTAAAATAATTCAGATTATAAATCACACTCCGACAAACCATGACTCACTAATTTCGACCACATATATGTTAGTTTCAGCCGAACATCACGGTTGTATATCTGATATTTATCATACCGCTAGATTGATATCTGCCTGATATAAAGGTGCCTGATAGAATGTTTATATCACGTAAACAGGATTTATATCAGTGATTGTTCGAAGGTAGGTTATATTACTCGAAATCAACTATAAAGTCATCATTTTTGGTAAAACAGAATCAGATTCAACTAAAATAAACAATATGGTATCAAGGTCTAATATATTGTCTAAACAAAAAAGCGAATATAAACAGGAAAAAACTTATTTATCAAATATTAAGCGAATGTACTCATGACGTCATGATTAAAACGTCGAACATCATAAAACATATTCATTACTGCTTTAAATCGAGCGTCCCAGCGATTACATTCCATTATTTCTTTTAACAAAAATTCATTGAGATATGCTAAACAGAAACACAGGATACTGTGCAATAGTTTTGTAATAATTAAGCCTAGCAGTTCTTTTATTCTACGCTTCTCCAGATATATAACACAACGATAGGACAGTAACCTGTTATTTTTCTATTTGCAAAATATAATAGGGTTCAAACGGCAGTGTTTGTGTTAAATGGATTTTACAACTTTGACTTTCAAATATTGTAATCAATTACTCGCTACACAATACAACTTAAATACAACAATCTGTATATAATAGATTTGGGAGACGCACTTATGTTTTATGGTTAAATAACCAGGAAATACATAATTTCATGTACGATTTTGTTTGACATCCTAATTGTTACATGTACTGATATAAATCCCTAGTGCTTTGCAATCACCGTTCCAAGGTGATGATCTTAGAGTATGACAGACAGACGCGTCTGTAACAGAAGCTTTACACACGAGAAACAATGACATATCGCAGAATAATAGCTAGAATTATGATATGGCTGAACTGTCATTTTGTAATGATTTAGCAAAGTATCAACAATGAAATATGGTCTTCTGGTGAATACCTTTATTCTCACCAACATCCTCAGATAATCGCATGAAATGCCACAGTTCAAGAATGGAATGTATTCATAAAATACAAAGTTCCGGTTTCTACGTCTGATTGAATGTAAGACGCTTCAATTTAGTAACAACTAACTTATTCTACGTCATATCACAGCAGTATTTAAGTCAGGAAAGTAGCTGCACAATTAATAATTTTTTATATATAATATTTGTTTAAACCTTTGTTATGGTTACAGTGCGGCGGTCCTGGGTGTAGAAAGTATGCAGATTTATATGGTGATTGCTTTAGTATAATTCGCGCGAATAAGGATGGATATTGCAAATGAAATTAAAGGAAACGCATGCCATAACCTTTGACATGTTTAGACGAACGTTCGGTATAAATGTATGGTCTGTGTTTATATATTTGCATTGCTCATATTGAAATCAGTTCTAGAGAAATAGCGTGCGTTGTTTGAATATGTATTCACACATATATATGTTTTGAAACAATTATGTATTCGCAAATTTCAATAATACTTTTATTAATATAATCACCAAGTCATTCACGCTATTATGTATGGTGGTAAATATCGATATATAATCCTTACTATGCACTGAAGTACTTTATGTTGAAATAACACGTTAATGAAATCGTGAAGAAAAACTTAATTTTCAATAACACTTTCATATAATGTGCAACGCATTATATTAACACAGAAGCTGTTAACTGTAAATGATGTACAGTTGACCACCAATATCAATTTGCATGTTATCAATGCAGTCTTAACATGTATTCCTTTCGGCATTTTTGACGCTGTTTTGCTAAAGTATGCCTTTGAATCATCAACCGAGTGTGTCTATCGCCCCAGCTTTCAGAAGGCAGTCTTTTCAACCTGGCTCGACTGAAGGCAAAGATCACAATACGGGAGGTGATCATCAAGGACATGCTGTTTGAAGCTGACGCTTCTCTGATCACCCACACCGAAACAGAACTGCAGAGACTGTTGGACAGATTTGCGCAGGCAATACGCCTGAAGAAAATATACTTGGTGGTCCAGCATGCCGAACCACCCTTAATCACCATCAACAACCATGAATTCTCACTCCAAGCACCTGGGAAGCGCTTGTTGTGGGCAGATGCAACTGGAGACGTGCTGAGCTGGGGTGGAGGAGGTGAGGATCCGTCAGCTTTCTGACATTCGCACACTAAGAAAGGGCAGACAGCTGCGATCGGCAGCCGACTAGGCCTTTATATGCGCCAAGTGCGGCAGAGACTGCCATTCCCAAGGGGGTTTGCACCGCCACGATAAACGTTGTACAAGAAACCAACCTGAACAAGCAAACTGACCCTAAATAGACAACCCTGAAATCCCCAACGTTTATGTATAAATCAGTCTGCAGAATGTACTAGCAAATAAGTTACAATGTTATTGAGATTATAAAACATTTCGTTAATACACGTTCAGGTATCTTACAAACATATGTTTTCGTGTTATAATGTTGAATACATTTAATACACTTAAAGGCGAGTCTTTTTTTAAGATTTGATTTGCGTAAACAATGCAGACCGACACGTTAATGTAAACTGCGTGTTTGTTTTCGTGATGCAAGTAGATTTCAAATTAGGTTTACATTGCATATAAATTGCAATAAAGTACATTTCGGAATCTATATTCAGTTAATGACTAAAATACTACTTTCACGAACAGTACAACTAGTTTCCCATGGACATTTATGTCGATATTTAACTCATTTCGGTGTTATAACAACACATCAAAAACACAGATCTGTAATTAAAACTGACTTGTGACCGTTTTTGACATTAATATAGCTCGATTTGGTTGACAAACTCTACAGATATCATTGGTAATAACCCTCATAACTGTAATAGAATATTCCGAATTTTCGAGGCGTAAATATTCCACAAATAACCCATATGGATTTGTCGTCATTATATAAACCCAAGTATTGTTCCACTCTCTTTGGAAACACGAATGATCTCATTTTGTAATGCCCATCGTGACAATGGTGTTAGGGACTTCTGAAAGTTTGGCAATGTTTACATAATAAGTGTGCATCGCGTGTCTAATACTGGATACTCTTACAGATGATTCCAAGAAAAGCAAATAGTATATGGATGCAATTTCGTTTTTATTAATATTTTAAAAATACGTTACGTCTTTCCAATTCAATTACGTTGACATTTCGGAAACAATAGATTATAAAAAAATAAATATATATACTTAATCATGTTCAGAACACTCTTCCATCGTACATCAGCGACATTTTTCAAATAATGTATTTATTGATTTCATTTACATATAAAGCGCATTTAAAGTGTATCCTTTTATGCTTATGTAATACAAATACACAATTATAAACGATATAAACGCTTAAGTGAAGTGTTTTTAAAAACAGCGTTTGAAATACATAGGAGTTATTAAGACATATGTACATCGACTAATCAACGACTCATCATTGTCTGTTTCCATTATTCTGATTTCGTTGTAGGTTTCGAAATATTCAATTTTATATTTTAGTCATTGTTTGTTAATAAATATAGGGGGGACTAAAGAATTTCACACGAAATCAGCTATTTGTCTGTGATTTACACCAGATCTGAGAAAGTTTCATTTAATTTTCATTTAAATATCCGACAGAAACATTCTAGTAAAAGATAATGGCATTTGTGTCAGACGAATCCCAATAAATGGGGCACAATTTGTTATTGCGTAAGAGCTTTACGTTAAAATTATATTACTCACAGAAAAGCAAAATAATTAGAAATGGTCGCAAATATCTTCTTTTTATAACTATACACATAGTAACTGCCTTTATTCATATAGTTTAGGTAGATGTAAATCTAGGTATGACATAGTATTATTATAATTTATAATTGTCTGTTTGATTTTTCTACAACACTATTTATTCACAAAACACATTGACATACGCAATGCAAAATGAATCATGATAACATGAAGGGCAGATAAATTGTTTAAGTTGAAATACAGGCAATATACTATCCTATCGTAATCTCGAAGAACAAAAGAAATTTGTTTAACGATAAATGTAAATTAGTTTAGTCTGATATTGATATGTTTTGAACGATTGCATATGTCTCATCTTAACATAAGTGACACATTAAAAATACATCAATCAGAGCATCTTCAGGTAGTGATCATAATCATAACGTGCATTTATATATATATATAGTTTGCTGACTTTTAAACAAAGATGAATTACCAATACAAAACACATTTTTGTATTGTTCTTTGGTGCAAGTTTGTTACACAATAATGCATCGCGTGAACTGAGCGAACAATACCCGACAGAAAACATTTGATGCTTCTGTGGTTTTGCACATGCAGAACAAACACATTTTATGACGGTAGTGCTGCTCGTTGTGTGATACATTCCGATGAAAAGCTAAACAGTTTTCCCATTGCTATGAGCCAATTGCAGATGTCGCATCTTTCGCTGTTTCGGATTTATAATTTCAACACATACTTATACATGCAGCAAGCCAATTTTTTAATGTAGTGTAAGTAAGGTACACAATGCAACTTTTTATAAAGTGAACACATTAGGGCAAGACGTTCGGTTTGATGCATAACACGTTTACATTTGTAACAGGTTATTTGTTGTCAGTATTATACACTTTTTTTTATCTAGTTCATACCATAGAAGCATGCTAAACAAGTGTGTTTAAACTAGCAACAAGCAATGTATATCCGAAGTTCACACTAAGGAAACAGGAAACAGACCGCCATAAATATCAGTCCTGTTCCAGAAAAACAAAGAATAATGCAAGTGTTTGCAACCAGTCATACATTCTAATAAATTTCATTCATCTTTAATACTACTTATTGATACTTAATTTAGTATTTAAGTAGTCGAGTGGAGTAAATTACTATGTAATTCCGCTTCAAACACACAAGCACTCACCAAAACCGATCGTTATTTTAACATTCATTGTAATAAAAGCCTCGTGATCCGTCGTCTTGTTTGTCTTATTGCGAAAGTCGTGCACTAATGGAACGGTTTCCGTTATGTGCTTTGCTCTGGAATAAACTATAAAACAACAATCAATATTATCGTTTCTGCAAAATTCCACAAAGTAATCTAATCGGCATTTTATCCCGTTGTTATGTGTAACAGTATGTTAAAGCAACACTATGTACTACACACTAATTGTATATACAACTTTATTAACTATACTTTTAAGCGTCCGTATTCACTTCTATTTCGATATCTAATGTTAGCAAACCCCTCCAAAACGTCATAACTATCGTCGTCGTGTCTTTCTTGAATTTCGCAATTTACGTAGTTTTAGATAGTTATACCAAAGTGTCTAAAACTAGTCAAAATGTTTTTAACATTTAACTTCGCACATTTAGTACTATACCGTTGCTTATGTATAACACGAATAACAATATGATAATCGATGTCGAATATAAACAAAACATATATGTTCTATAATTTATTACTAATTTCACTCATGACCACGTTAAGGCTTGGATATTTTATACGTCTTAATTGACAATTGAGTGACTAAATTAAACATATTTTTACTTGTTAGAAATCAACTCGAAATAAAACAACTTTATACTATGTTTTAATTAAAACTAATTTCCGTGTAAAGTTACTTTCACCTTAAGTTACAGTTCTGTGTATTTATATTTGTGTCGCAATTACTCAAATGTCATACAAAAGAGAATCCGATACTACCAAAAGCAATCGTTCATATGCATAACTTCGGCACATATTAAGACAATTATTAAGACCTCATGTGCTTTCCGAATGACCTAAATGTATACAAGTGTGTAGTTATAATTTTGACATTTTGATAAATATTAAATACATTGTGTTGATGTTGGTACATATGGTCATTTCGCTTATATAGATAAACCATGATTGTACACTGTGCGGTGGAGACAGTTACGTTTAATAACATAACCACTAAAAGATGTAATATGACTCTACACAAGTAGCGTTTACCGTCAAAAATGTTAATTCAGCGATGCGTAGGTACGACCTATTTTTAATGTAAAAAGCATGCCCCATTTCCGCGCGCTAATATGACCATCGGGGACAGCTTCCGACAAAGAGTTCATAGTGTATTAAATTAAACACTAACAAAGCCGTCACATTAATATAACATCCGGATCCAATCAAGTTTGTTTATGTTGTGAAGCAAAACATTTGCCGGCTACGTTTTGGTAGCGCCCGTTTCTGTTCGTCTATTTCCGATGTTATATCTTGTTTTAAGAAAGTAATTATGTCGAACAATGAATTAAAAGCGGCCAATTAGTTTCTATTGGAAATGCATACATAAATTTTCGTGTATATACCGTTAGCAAATTTCATTATTGACATAACGTTCGAGAAAATACACGGTGTGAGAAAAAGTCAATATTCAAATCCAAGAAATAAACAACTCTAAGAAAACAATATTTGAAGTTTGTTGAGTAAATGTTAGCGTAAGGGTTAGCGTTTGAAATGCAAGCATCCCTAGTTTTTTACATTAGTTTCTTAGCTTGGTTGACACGAAGTGCTCTATTGCTGAAACAGACTTCAGAATGAATGGACATGTTGTCGTATTAGAGATTTGTCAACCGCATCATGTGCTAACGCCATTATACTTATATAGGAGCCAATTGATGAAGGATGTATAGTTTTCTTACTCAGAAAATCATCCTTTAACAGCTGAAGAAAAAATTATACAAACGGCATGTTCATTTCTAGTCAGCAGAAATAAAAACTGCATATATACAAAAGAGAAAAAAGATAGTTTTGTTAAAATGTAACGGTTCTTGCATGCAGATAAGACATTGTCTTTGCAAACATAACACTATTTCAATAATAAAAATACATAATGGAGAATAATATGGTTTGCGATAATCGACATGTGTTATGATATTATTTTAATTTCAAGAGCGTTATTTAAATCATTTACATTTATATCATGTTTGATACATTCCTTACTGTAGACTATATCAAGGTCACAATTTCATCTCTGAAATTGACGGGTCACATTTGTCAATGTATATTTATTCAATGCCTTATAACACTCAGATCAGGAAATGACAGCTTTACCCGACGCTGTGATTGATGAAACCTTCTAGACCACTGACATGCGTTGTAATGAACCCATAATAACTGTCCCAGCTCTATTGTTATATGTTATTATCATGAGCGATTTGCTCCTGTGCCCGGTGGTATGACATCAATGACCCACAGGACGAACATATTTGTTCCGACGGAATACAGTCGGTGTATGCAGGTCATCACAGGACATTTGTATTAGATATCGCACTAAAATCAATTTAATGCGAATGCGATTTTGAGAATTGTTGCAGATTTTATCGAATTACATTCCGATTCCATAGTGTATTTCTTTGAAAAAGATCAACAGCAAAATAATCAAGGATAACAATCTTTACTTATGTCATAGGTCGTCATTACTGACAACATGGTATTACTTTCGGCAGGAAAATTGAACAATTTTAGACAAGCAATGTGGTTATTGTTTCCATCTTAATCAATGATGGTGTTATAATATGGTGTGTGTCTGAGATGAAAAGTTTCCACTGCCGTGCTAATGTTTTGCACATATTAAAAATGAATTGTTTATATTAAGATATTTCTATAAATGATGGGTTTAAGATTCGTATTGTAAACAATGCAAAAGTTGGAAATGATGTTTCTTAATGTTAGAATTTTTTTTTATTATATACACTACATAATTTCGGATTATGAAAAGCGTGTTTTCAAAAGCTGTTTTCCACTTCTAACACAAAATAATATGCGCCTGATGTTGTATATTTGAATATATATACTTTCTTACTTTTTAACGGTTATATGTTTAACGCAGATCTCTAAATTCAACTTTATTTTAATTTTAAATAACAAATCTTTATAACCTTAAATTGGAACTCTACTTAAAAAACTCAATAGAGAAACAGATAAAATTTGATAAATTTTGCGTTGTCAGCTCTGTATAACACTGTCGAAAGCAAATGTCGTATATGATTTACACATGGTTTATAAAAATAGCACGTATTTGCAAATTGGAAGAAATTAAATTACAGTGGGAACATTGGAAGGCAATTTCGAATTGACATCTTGAAGTAATCTTATTTATTTCAGGCGAATACTTAATTTGTAATTAAGGCTAAAGACGTTGTCAATCCTCTGTGTAACATTTCAAATTTTATCTCTTCTTAGTGAAAACAGTTTTTTTCTGGCAAGTACAATATATGGAAATATCTATTCTTATTGAGCTGACTGTGTTTTGAATCCACAATTTGAAAAATAGTAACAAAACGAAGCTCGAAATAAATATAGTTGGGCAAGGCCATTCAAAGGATAGAAAATAATTGCGACCTAACATCGTCTTGAAAATGTCCCGATTCCATCTTTTATTTCACTATCCATTAAATGGTAGATATAACATATAAAGGATCGATACAAACCTTTTATTTTCTTATTTCATACAGATTGTATCATTGTCTTGACTTGAATAAGTTTTTTTTTTTCAAATAAGATGTTTCTTAGGCAACGTATGTTCTACAACAATTAACGGCTTTCCATTTTTTTCATAGCATATTTATTTTGTGAAAAAAAGAAGCAAACATATACGGATGCGACTGGAACATATCACTATTGTAAATAGACAGTTCCAGGATCTAAATTGTGTACAATGTCAGTTCCAAGGACATATAAGCCGCGTCATGCTAAAATAGGTCTGACGGCATATCCGGTCAGCTTTAGCACTGTCCAGTCAGGAGTTACCTTGTTCGCTATAGTCTCGCAAGGTTTTGTATTCTTAATTGCGGATGATGGAGTAGCTCTTGACAAGACTGCGCAGACGCAGGCTTGGCTGGAGCTAGGCTGGTCGCATATGACATAAGAATTGTGACGCAGGTTTCAGATATGACGCGACGGTAAAGACAGTTGTAAAGTAACCCTCATGACCCAATATCAAAGTATGTAATAATAAGCATACTATGCAATATGGGACAGTGTGTTTATAACAGCCAGCAATTTTCATTATAAACACACGAATCGCCTTTAATCGAGAAACAAATCAACATATTCCACCTTTTGTACCATGTCAGTTCGCACGTTAACTTTAAATGTTGCTTTGAATACCGACAACATATCTACGTTGCATATTGTCACTTTTAGTATTCTTTAGGTTTTAGACTTGTAATGAACGTCCTGTACTATCGCTTTATTTCGTATTATTTCGTACAATTCAGTGTGAGAAAACTGGGCATACTGCTTGTGCGTAAATTGTCATCCCAGATTAGCCTGTGCAGTCCGCACAGGCTAATCAGGGGCGACAATTTTCGCTTTATGCAATTTTTTGTTCAAATGATGTCTTTTCTTAGCGAAAATCCAGTTTAGGCGGAAAGTGTCGTCCCGGATTGGCCTGTGCGGACTGCATAGGCTAATCTGGGATGACACTTTACGCACATGCATTTTCCCAGTTTTCTCAGAACGCGACACATATGTCTGATATTCACCCCATACAATTATAAGCCTCTGTGGGGTAGTGGATAGGCATACAATTTTGCATCGAAAGTGCATACTATGTTTATCAACGTTTTTGTTTCCTGTTATACTTATTTTAGAATATTCCATTATAGTGTAGTCTTGTAAATAAATACATTACATGACATTTAACAAATGTGAATAAGTCCATGTTTTTCCCCAAGTCGAAATTCCCGATTTATTATACAATATAGAAAACGTGTCTTAAAATCGAAAGGTTTTGATGAGTACTTCTTGTCCTATATGTGTTGGCATCATGTAAAAAAATTGTGTGTCACGATATGAGTTAATTATTAACTATCCATCATTTTTACTTATTTAAACATACGTTTTAACAATTGAACTATTCCATAGGACAACTATGCTATTCTGAATATCAATGCGTAGGTGAAAAATATGAACTGATCAAGGTGAACTATTTCGAGCCCGACTGATTTCATTTATAAACTATGTTCTATTCTTTCAGTAGTTTATGATGTTTGTTATAAAGTACGGTATGTTCAAAAAATCAATGCAACATATACAATTATCAATTGCAGCTTGATTATAGCATATACGTCTGTGCAAACGTGGGTACCCTTGCAAATGAAGCTGAAACTCAAAATGTGTTTTCTATCTTTCGATCAAGGATATATCAAAGACAATTTCTATCCTCATACGTTGTCTTTTCCTTTTGCCATTATATTTTTGACAAATTATTTAAAAATAAAATTCGACTAGAAATCGTTGTCTTGTTCTGGCTTTCGGGAGATAACAACACTTGAGTGCTTATATGTTGTTAATTCCTTTTGTTACATCATTTGCTATCATGAATGTATACATACACTATTTATATAAGCATATATACGAAATAAGTCTTGCTGTATCAATATTAAGTTTCATTAGAGAGAAGTTTTTAATTAAAGGGTTATTAAAGGGGAGACAAAGATTGAGTGTTGGCAACTTGTAATGTCTGAGAATTCTTAATTAGTCGGTAATTTGTTTTTAAACTTTAATTTTGGATGCAGAATACCATGTATATAGGAAATATGCGAAGACAGAACACAAAATCAAGATAACATATTACAGTTATGAAAGCTTAATAAGTATCTAACTTAAACGTTTAGTTGGTTGACTGTCTGTTATAGTAACGCAATTATGTACATTGTTCGGGCCATATGGTATGTCTTTTCAACTTATACGTGCTCAATATGATCTTTTCAACATTTCCTTTTCGTGGAAAGTGCTAAAACATCATGTCCATATGTATTTTCAGTCATGTTATTAGGAAATAAATATAATACATCAGAGTCATTGTATGAACATAAACACCTTTCAGCATTATCCATTTATACACCGTTTTTCATATTGAGCTTGTCACCAGATTAAACAATGAATGTCAGTGCTATTAACCATAACATTTCATTCCCGAATTATATTGATGGCATAGCACTAAATTAAATAATACTGACACAGTATTCTGTTCATTATTTTTTTCGCTTGGAAAAAATACACTTCATGATGCGATTTATCTGTTTCATCTTTAGGAAATGTATTTCAGGCATGTGGTAAATGTTCCCGACACCCGACCTGCAGAAGCTAAATGTGTAATATTAAACTTACCATCAGCCTCACGTGTGTTCAGACCCGTTAACAAGATCCACAAGCAATCACTTCATAAAACCTGACCAACATTATTAATCTGGACATATTTACGCATGACTACAATTATATGTTCCCAAATTATGGTTTTGTTAGAAGCACACATAACAAACACAGATCTGTAATTATAACATTTTGAAATGACTTGTGAACGTTTTTGACAGTTATAAATCTCAATTTTGTTTACAAAATCTGTATATATTATTGGTATTATCAATCATTCGGTTTATATAATATTTCAATATTTCTTGGAGGATATATCCCACAAATAACTCATATGGATTTGTCGTAATTATACAAACCCAACTGTTTCACTCTCTTGGGAGACATTTGGGAACACGAATGGCCTCATTGTATAATGCCCATCGTGACAACGGTGTAAGGAACTTCTGGAAGATAGGCAATGTTTACACAATAATTGCGCACTGCGTGTCTAATACTGATTACTCTTTACAGATGATTCGAAGAAAAGCAATTAGTATATGGATGCAAATGCAGTGTCGTTAGTGCTCGCAAATGCTTATCAGATCTAAGAAATAATTGGAAAACATTTCATTTAAGCAAGTTTAAACTCCGATTGCATTATTGAATATTTATAAACCATAATTGATGCCTTACTTCCTACCAAGCGTAATAATGGTGTTTGTTCAAACGCTTCCTTTGATGTTTCATACGTACTTCAGTTCGTTTTCTGGTTGTGGTGCTATTTGTAAACACACGTAACCCAATCCTAATATGGCTCCTTGGTCTTCGGTTAAAGCTCTAAGCTATAATTGAATATTCAAATCATAGTTTTCAAGTATAGTATTTATTTATTTCATTTTCATATAAAGCGCATTCATATTGCATCCTATTATTTCTTATGTAATACGAATACAAACTTATCAACGACATAATGACTTAAGTGTAGTGTTTTTCATAACAGCGTTTGAAATATATTGAAGTTATTGAAACAAAGGTGAATCGGCCAATCAACGACTAATCATTGTCTGTTCCTATTATTGTTGTTTAGTTGTAGGTTTCAAAATATGTAATTATATATAATAGTCCATATTTCTTTATGAATATGAGGAGGGGACTAAAAAATTTCACACAAATTCAGGTATTTGTCCGTGATTGACACAAGATCTGAGAACGTTCGATTTATTTTTCATTTAAATATCCGAGAAACAAATTATAGTAAAAGCGAATGGCATTTGTGACAGACAATTCTCATTAATGTGACACAATTTAAAATTGCGTTAAAGGTTTTCGTTAAAAAATAAGTGAGCCATGGAAATGAATAATAATTCGAATTGTCGCAAATGTCTTGTTTTTTTAAGTTAATCATGGAAAAGGATAATAGTTCGAAATTTTTGATAATATCTTGTTTTTATAATTATGCAAATCATAACTACCTTTTAAGATAGTTTAGGTTGATTTTATAGTATTATGAATATTTATCATCGTTTGTTAGATGTTTCTACAACACTATTTATTTACCAAACACGTAGGCATACGCAATTCCAAATGAATCATGATAACGCCAAGGACAGAGGAAATTATTGAAGTTGAAATACACGCAATATACAATACTAATGTCATCTCCAAGAACAAAAGTAATTTGTTTAAGATAATTATAACTAAGCTGACTTTGATATTGGCATATTTGAACGATTGCATATGTCTCATTTTAACATAATTGACACATTAAAAATACATCAACCACATCATATTAACGTAGTGTAATTGTAAACATAACGGGTGTTTATATCTATTTATATCTATATCTTAAATTGTGCTGACATTTTAACGACCATGAATGAGAAATCCAAAAACAAGATGTATTGATTGTTCTTGTGAAGTACACGTTGGTTACACAATAACGCAGCGCATGTACTAATCGTACACTACCGAACAGAACACATTTGCACAGAACAGAACAAACAAGTTTTATGACAGAAATGCTTCGCGTTATGTCCCCCATTTTGATAAGAAGCGATTTGCTCATTCCTAGGAGCAAATTTGCGATTTCGCATCTTTCGTTGTTTCGGATTTATCATTTCAACACACACTAATACATAACGCAAGCACATTTTTAGAATTTAGTGTTAGTGAGGTACACAGTCCAACTGTATATACAGAGAACAAAATAGGGCACGACTTTCGGTTCGATGGATAAGAAGAGAACATGTGTAACGTGTTATTTGTTTGCATTATTTATAAGCTTTGTCATCGAATTCACACCATACAATCATGCAAACAAATGGTGTTATAACTAGCAACAAGCAATGCGTATCAATAGTTCACACTTAACGAAACAGGAAACAGACCACCATAAATGCCAGTCCTGTTCTAGAAAAACAAAGAAAAATTCATGTTTTTGCAACCAGGCATAAATTATAATTGATTTCACTAATCTTTAATAATACCTATCTGATTCTTATTTCTGTCATTAAGAAGTCCAGTGGAGTAAATTACTATGAAAAGCTGGGTTCCCACTGCCGATCAGATCAACTCGATCAAGCCCGACCAAGCGGTCGAGTACTGGTCTGGTTCGGTCGGCATGAGTGGTCGGGGGCGGTCGGGTAGGTCGGCATTGGTCGGGCTTCCTACCCGATATTTTTTGACATGTCAACAAATATCGAGTAGCGGTCGGGAAGTTGTCGTGTATTAGTCGAGTAGAAGATCGAGTTGATCGTGAAACAATCGTGTGGCGATCGGATTGACATATTTTAAACGATCTTTTCCCGATCCGCTCGACCTCTACCCGAGTTTTGTTAGATCGCAACACAATCCACTCGACCTCTATTGGCTTTGATGTATCGATTTACTAGACTCCTACCCGACGGCTAGTCGACTGTACACGACCACTTTCCGATTGATTTTCGACCATACACGAGCTCATGTCACTAAAACAAAACTCACGTGCAAAACGTCGTGCTTGTCTCTCATAACCTTATTTTCCCGACAATTAGGTACCAAAATGCTTTGTTTTTCTTCGCTTTCTCTACGAGTCTATACAATAAACCTGACATAACACTTATTTTGTTTGCTAAGTAATTTGAAAGTTATTGTCATACATTTATTTATACCTTTAAACCGTGTGTCATGTACAAATGTATTCATACAGTTAGTATACGGGTGTATTTGTTCGACAGTTTAGGCTCAAAGGGCCTTTTTTACAAAACAAACATTAATGGTAATTTTCATTGATATTCATATTTTTTTTTTTTTGCAGACTGAATTCAAACCCCGGAAAACATTACAACGTACACTCACTCAAGACGAAGAGGCTGAACTTGTTGCGTGGCTGCGAGAGAACTCGTTCCTGTTTGACAAGTCATCAGCAGGGTTTAAGTACAAGGAGAAGTAAAACAGTGCATGGGCCGCGAAGGAGGCGGAGTTTGGCCTTAGACCTGGTTACCTTTCTACAAGATGGTACCCACATACGAGGACACAATACTCAAATCTCATCAAGGTTGCCAACAAATCGGGATCTGGTGCTGCACAGAGCACAGCAAGGCAACAGTGGCTTTTGGACAGCTTTGAATTCCTGCGCCCTTACCTTGTACAGCTGCGTGGCCAGAGGGGATCCAACGTAAGTTATAAAAACTAAATAATAAATAAACTATATAATAAATGTATGTTTAATTATACGTAATTAAGTCTTCATTATGTGTTAATTTAAATGACATAAACGGGAGTTTGTGCATTTTTGAACTCTGCATTGATTTTGGGTACATTTTGTAATTACAGTTTTCTGAGAAGAGAAAGGAGTTCGCTTCGGATGAGACCGTGGATGATGACGAAGCGTCCGATTTATCAAAACCTTCAACCTCAGCTGTATCAGGTAGCCGCCCCAAAGCAGCTCGGGTATTGTCTTCGCTGACGTCCGAGGTGGAGTCCGTGCGTGGTGCCAGCACAGGTGCGCAGGATCATATATGTAAAGAACACATGCTCTCCTGTCAGCAGCTTTTGGCTCAGCAGAGCTGCAGAATCAGTTGCAGCAACAGCCTCACCTTCAACAGGATATTCTGATTGCTACCAACATAGCTGCATCTGCACCACCAGCTCATCTTACACCACAGTTGAAATGGTTTAGCCACCTGCAACCACCTAATGTACAGCCAGCTCTTACGAACGTTTAACGTCTCCTTACACCGGTCACAGAATCGTCAACCACAACTGCATCTATCATCCGCAAAGCTATGAATATGGTCTCGACACCTACTAGTTCCGCCATCCTCAACCAAGAGATGCATGGCGCAACCGAAGAGCAGTTCCCGGAATGAAGATTCATGGTACATGTATATTGAGCATGTGTTTCTAAGCCAAGTGATTTGATAACGAAGTGTGACTTGAACTTCGTTTATCTACGTTTTTCTCGTTTAGTTTTTTAAAACAAAGGTTAAATAACCTCATTGTTAATATGAGCCACCATGCTGCTTACTATTGCTTCTTCCTAAGTATATGTATGTATATGTTTGTGAATTTATAAGATTTGTATTCTAATCTAACTTACTTTAAATGTCTCTCGTCTACTTTGAAAATCATATACGAAAACAATGTCGTTGATTCGTTAGTATATTTATGTCAATTGTGACTGTACTAGGTTGTCTTGCTTACTTACACTTACTTAGCATACTTTCGACATAAGGCAATATAGTCTTTGTTATTTCTTTAAGTTTCTTTTATTTAAAAGCTCAATTTTATTGGCTAGTCTTTCATATATATCAAACCAAGACTGAAATAATTAAGAATAAATTAAATTTTAATAGTTTTCCTCAACTTCGACTTTCCTAATAAAAATACAATGTTTTCTTCATACAGAAATATGGTACATGCACTAAGTGTGATACTGGTTCTGGTTGTTAAGTCGTTGGGCCTATAAGGCCGAGATGTCTTTGGTACGATTGCTAGTTTCCAGTACTTGCTATATACATGTGCATTTACTGGCGAAGGTATGTGTCTATACTTGTTGCCCGATTAGGTCAGGGGTCTAAATATGCCAAGGAAAATCGGTTAACTGTCCGCAAATAATCAAAAGCTACATTATTGAGAAAACAAACAACTACAAGTATATCATAAAGTTAAAGCTAATTTCCTTCATAACAAAACAGTATAACAACTAACACATCTGACTAGATGATAGAGGATCTCTACAATTTCAAATAACAATATAATACATATAATTATTACATTCCCGGAGTCAATGTTAAAACCACATTACGTCTGATAACTGCATAATCCAATTATATTGGTACGTTATACGTGTCCTTGTCATGTCATTTATCTCGTCAAACAGTGTAACTAACATATTTAATCATATTTTGTTGCCAATCAACTGAACCAGCTGGGGAGTTTAAGTAGTCTTTAAGGTAATCCCTCTGACATACCCCGGCGGATGTCACCACATTCCTTCCATGGGTTCAATCACCATCAGCCAACTGTCTTCCATGGCACCATTCACCAGGTACTAAGTTATTGTGCTCGTTCTCTTGATCTATGGCAAGTCTCGCAATGGCAGGGTAACGTAGTATGATTAGGTTTTGCAGTATGACACATCCAAGGATAATTGAGTCAACTGTTTCGGGTGTCTGGTTCAAGCAGCCAAGAAGGCACTGAAACCTCATAGCGTGAAGGCCGAAGGCATTCTCTACTACTCTTCTAGCCCTGGACAGCCTAAAATGAAATGGATGATGATACCTAATTAGAAAAACCGCTTTTGCTATAACCTTTCTTCTGCGTTACGAGATCATACTACCCTTTACAAACAGCTTGGAACGAGACAAGACGTAACTTGACGTCAGGTCAGTTTCTAAACTGTTTGATAGTAAGACACTATATCTGCCAAATTATAAGAAAATTAGATAAAATTGATAATAATTAAAATTAATCTGACGACATTTTCAGCAGACGACAATATCAAGCAGATGGTGAAAGGTAAATGCACATTTTATTTTGCAAGCATAAATTCAAAATGATAACTTACCGGTTATTTAATATGCGCTCCTCGTTGGTCAATTTGCGACTGGATTTTGGCTTCATCATCCATATTCTCAGTGGGAAAGCGTCGTCTCCAATGAGGAAGTATGGGGTGTTCTTGTCATCGCCAGGACGTGGATCAGGGTCCGGCAAACCAAGGCTGTTTTCATCAAGCAAAGTTCTGAGTTCAGTGTTATTAAAGAGCTGGGCGTCGTATGCACTGCCATTAACGCCCACGTTAACCCAGATGAATTTGTAGTTTGCATACACGAGTGCAAGCTGTATTATCGAGAAGAACCCTTTATAGTTATAGAACAGGAAACCGGAGTGCTTCGGATTCTTTATCCTCACATGTTTACCATCAAGAGCCCAGCAAGCATGAGGGAAGTTCCACTTGGTTCGAAAGTTATTGGCAATATCCTGCCATTCTTCAGTTGTGACGATGGCTGGTAGCACTTCCTCTGAGTACTCCTGTATTATAGCTTAAAAACTTCAGGAACGAACTTGCTTATAGTGTTTAACCCACTTGGAATGAGTACATCAAGTCTGAATACGAGACCCCAGTTGCGAGATTACGGCCAACTTCAATCCAGGCTCCAAGGGTTCCCTGAAATGGAGATTTTAGCAATTATAAGTAACACATATCTGCTATAACATTTACATTGAATATTTTACCATCTTTCCACAAATAGACTTGTAAGTTCAGCAAGCCAAGCGGTGCGTCATAGGATGGCACAATTAAAAATACGAAGTGTACGATTTAAGTGATAAGGCGGACTTACCTATAGGTGGTAATCTGTTTCTTAATCCTGGGAGATACGCGATCAACAAGCTCCCCAAAGAGATCGGCATCCACTCTGAGGAAGGTCTTATATCATTTTGGGTCTTCTCTGTTGAGCTCCTGTAGTAGTTGCTCATATTGTCCATATAGTGGCCGTCGCGTAAGCTACTGCTTAACCCACACTTCCCTGCGTCATGGCCGCCTACGCATACGCACCTGGGCGGCTTCCGCCTCCTCTAACTTTAATACAGCCATTGCCCTGTCTCTCTGGAGCTGTAACCATCTGGCCCACAACTGTAATTGTTCAATCTCCATGATGATTAAAGTGATTAGTGAACAACAATGTTTGAAGTTTCTACTCTCAAAGTTTCAATACACGACCGTTCGCGACTTTGTACGATTGAAGTACGACCATCACGATCTGGTCGTGTGAAGATCTGGTGGCGATCGAGCTGAGGTCCACTTGGTCGAGCTGAGATCGTATAGGGCGCGTACGCGTATAGGTCGAGATGATCGAGCGGAAATCGGAAAGATGGTTGAGTGGACGTCGTGAATGAGTCGTGTGGGGGTCGTGTGTTATCGACAAGAAGTCGAGAAGAAGTCGTGTATACCCTTTTTAGACCAACACCATTTGCCGGTGCAAAGATAAGTACCATATCATAAAGAACTGCGTCTTTATATTTGTGCTTACATGTATTCAGTAAACACGAATCATAGTGATACGTCTAATATATAACATCAATTATAACCGAAAGAAATGTCCCAAAAGGATAAGGCCTATCATTATGATATAAAACAGACATATGTCTGGATCATTATCTTGTGACTTAGTAATGGATATTTTCACAGAATGGACATAATCATTATGTATTAGTATTTTCACAAGCATTGTTGTCATGTTTATACGTAATGCATTGTTTGTCTTTGTCTACGCTTAAGTAAATGATATTCAATTGTGTATGTGTTTGATTTACCTTAAGACCTTTTTGTTTTTTTTTCCAGCTGCAGATACACACTGGCTTTTGTTTATCTAACAGCAGAGTAACACTAGATATTATATTATTTTGTATTGAAATAATCATTATTTTTGATTATTTTTAATTATTTTAGCCAATAACTTCTAAACAATTGTACACTATAGATATCAAACATGTTGACCAAATTCAATTCAGAAGGTATATGGGCGTTAAACATGTGTAATACATATGAAGTATGAGTCCAGAGGAAAATGTGACATACTGACGTGAACAGATTAAGACATCTCGTTGCCTGAAAACGTTATGCAGTAATCAAACAATGAAATCTAATTTTGGTTTAAATTATTGCCGAATTTATACAAATGGGGATAACGTTCCGTTCTGATAGGATTTGCTGGACGAATATAACTGAACGAGAATCCAATATCTCGGTTTTTGCTATAGGGTAAAATGGTTCGTGTTTTGCAATCAACTCAATCTCACCGTACACAAATGTTCTTGATGAGCCCTTAAACAAATCTCTTAATATGCAAACCAAAAATGATTCATAAATGATCTAAAACTCCGTTTTGTGTTCTTTCCAAACTAATTATTTTTATAAATGTATATTTGACGTATTAAACATCGGGCGCAATTTTGCAGAATTACGGCGTTTTTATGGGATTAAATATACCAACTATGATTTTCCATTAGGCAATGCAATTTGGCTGGAAACTGCTCGTGCACGAGTGTGACAACAACATATTACCATTCGGACTAAAGGTTCTACCAGGATCATCAGTAACATGTCCAGTGGAATGGATCAGACATTAATAACACTCGGAAAAACCTTGCCTCCATTTGATCATGTAAAGAGAACGCTTCAGCGACGTAATCTAATATTTGTATAATATTACGTGCTTTAGATGGACATTATTCTGTTCAATAATATTACAGCTTAGATGTTGTAAGATAGTATTTAAATCTTGGGCTACAGTATACATATTTTCATATATATGAAACGTTCCTCTGTCAAGTAAGGCAGAATTAGGTGCACATATGCATTAATTCTACTATAAATACTTAGTGGTGGATATGACGGATATCGAATCATATAATTAAGTTTACCACACGTCACCGAACGTAACTTAATGTCAAACTGGTTCTTTACCATTAAGTCACATTGTAACGCCGCGGGAAAGCTCTTTACTGGACTGTTTGATTTGAAAACATTGAAACATAGAACATTGAATGGAAACATAAAATCAAATAACAAATCATGCAATCTAATGATTAAAATAGACCAATGAAATATATTTTTGCCGCGCTCTGTGAAAAATGGGTTTAATGCATGTTCCTAGAGTTTCGTGGCAGATAAGCCTATGCAGTCCCCATTGTCCATTTTGTACATGTACTGTAACAAATGAACTTTAGGTTATTACGATTTTATGTGGGTTTTACGAAAACGTTGTCAAGCAAATTAACATCCACCAACAAATCGTTTTATTCACGTCATCGTGTATTAAGCTACTTGTATAAGAAGCGTGTAGCATATGCATTTCTACTTTTGTTAAGAGATGTTAGTGTTAAAACGACGTAATACGAAATCAGGTTTTGGTATTTTCATAAGATCTCACTTAGTCCAATTTACTTTCCATGTGTGTATGCTTGATCAAATATTCCAGAGAAATATCAGAGAAAACAGCTCAAGGCATGTGTGACAAAAATCGTTATTAATGATAGAGGCGCTATTTAGAATTGAGAAAGAGCTTGACAGATCGATATGGATCTCTTTCATCGTAGCTTTGTAAGCGACATCACAGTGCGTGATTGCATATTTGTCGTGTGATCAGCAGTTACACTTTACACCAACCGTATAATCAAACGTGTATGTATATGCATGGACTAGGTTAATAAGAGGAAATTTTTACAACAATTCTTCTCTTTACATCGCAAGGACTTCAACTTCGACATTAATCGTAAAAGGTTTCATAAATGTATTACCTTGGGTTTTCACATCTAATTACGGTTAGCTTATTTATGGTTCATTAATATTCAATCCGAATGTTTAATTCTATAATTACACTTAGATATGAGGGATAAAGATGGCTGTTATCAGTTTTAAAGTAGCATTGCACTCCAAAGGAATCACAGACACATATATATAATGCATTTTCAATATGCTTTCAAGTATGAATGAGCAAGAGCTCACACAACACAGAAGCCAATATACTAAGCGCCCAAAACTGATTATAACACATAAATAGTTACAGTATTTTAACTATTCTAAATCACATATGTACAAGTTAATGGAAATATGCATATGCTATAATACCCATTTTTTATGACGCGGGCCAAATGTCTTAACACAAAAAAGAGTAAAATATACAAATTAAAAATGCAAGTATCTTTGGTTCTTCTACCTGGGTGAATAAACATGTGTACAGCTTTCCTTACATAGTGGAAATAATAGGAAGCGACACAAACAATTATCAGGTAATATCTCAAAGGCAATTGGTTGTGAAGTGAACACCAATGTACAAGACATATTTTTTTGTTCAATATAACTAATAACAAATGTGTTAAAACATCTATTGAACCTTGTTTGTATGTTTATGCAGAACATTTGGTTAGATCTCTTAAGAAAGAGATGGACATTTTGCTAATATGATTGTTTTTTAAATGTTCCAAATTAATATTTATCAATATATTAAAACTGTTATGTGATGTTTATTCTATCATCGGATAATCGATGCTCAATTATACCAAATGTTTTCAGTATGTATAGCATGATTACGGAACATAAAACGGACTGAATCAGCCAAGGCAAAATGTATATACAGATGGATTAATTATGGAAATATGGCATTTTTCTGGTCAATGGGATATCATATTTGCATTATCTACACCTATGACACAAAACATAACATAGTATAGTGATCTTAAAGTATGCACTAGGTTAATCAGCCGAAAATACATCATGTTGCCGGGCATTGAGGTTTTTGCTTAATTAAAACAATAGTTCTGCAATTGCAATCTGTGTTAAAGGAAGGAAAGATATTTGATTTGATGTACATGTCAAATTAAAAGCATTAATATTCGTACAAACACATAGTTAAATTGTAATAAATCTAAGCTAGAGCTGGCATTCGTGTCTAAAGAATTGTGAACGGGTACAGGCACTTGGTCGCTCACCGGAGAATTGAACTGTTATGAGCAGCTTTTGTGATGTTTCGGAAACCACTTTTGGACTTGGTCGAGAGGTTAGTTTAACACATGTTTTTAGCACGTTTTATGATGCTTTAACTAAAGATGCAATTTCAATAGGGCTTACAAAGTTTCACTCTAGCCATCTGATGAAACGTTCAACCCTCTGGTTGGCATGTTTGTCAACTGACTGCAACCATTTTCAAACTTATTCTGTAATACTAACGTTCAATGCAAACTCGTTAAATTGATTCAATCCGGAAGTTATGTGTGTTCACGTTCGATGACTGAAGATGAAAGTCATCTTTATAGATGGCACTTAAATGCAATTATAACGAAATACAGCTTCAACAGTGTTCCACAAAAACAGCAGCATGTACTGATATAAAATTGATTGTTCTAAAAAAACATATTTCTTATCCCAATTATCAAATACATAGAAAGCATCTAAGTAACACAGAGCATGCTACATGTATATGACCCTCTCCAATCAATACTTGCATACGAGAGTTCACATTTATATTTGCAATTTCCATATTTATTATCTATTGCACTATTTGCAAGTGGGAATAACCGATATTATCCATAACTTAGGATATATTATATTAAAATAAACTGCGTTGAACAGCAGTATGAATTGTCTAAAGTACATGTTTGCAATTTTAGAGTAATTTTTGCAATAGAAGTAGCGAAATAGGTATCATTCTAAAAAATGCAACCATTTATAAAACCTACGGAATTATATAATTGTGAGAACTCTGTTTTGACACTTTTGTTCAATAAGTAGTGTTATCTAACATGTAAACAATGTTCTTTCTTCAACTGAGCAAGATGTTAGGACATTGAACAGGCGATAAACGAATGAATAATTAATATGGGTTTTCCAAATAGCGATGCGAAGAGGATAATTTGAAATTTCAGACTTGAACAGATTAGAAGATCACTGTGTCTGAAACGTAATAAATCCTAAACTGCACAATTGATATAAGTATGGGTAACATTTCCTTCTGATATGATTTGCTATACGAATCTAATCTAGTTTCTCAGTTTTTAATAATTAAGATACATGTCAGTTTTTAATTTACTTTAAATGAAATTGTTATTTGTTCTCTCTCTGTATTGATACGCATCAGATAATTAAGCGTCTATGACCAAGAACTTCTACATTAAGCGTTCAGTATATACATATGTGCATGTTTTGCAATCAACTTATCTCACCATATGCAAACCAAAATCGATTAACTAATCGTATCAAGCTTTGGTTTAGAGCCAATATTGATTTGTATTGCATTTATATAGAAAGATGAATAGATAGATATATAGATATATGGATAGATAGATAGATAAAAAGATATATATATATAGATAGATAGATGGCTAGGTGATTATTTCAATCCAATACGCCATATGAGGCACATGAGGACAACATATTGTTACAAGAAATAAACAAAAGAAAACAAACGCAAAACGCAACAAAACACACACGCATGCACCCACACACACACGCACACATACACACATAAACACATACACACATAAACACATGCACATACACACACACACACACGCGCACGCACGCACGCACGCACGCACGCACGCACACACANCGCACACACACACACACACGCACACACACACACACACACGCGCAAACCCATACACACATTACAATTACAAAAACATATATAAACGTACATGAACTTGTTTATATCATGACACAAGCTTAGAATCTCATAATGAATGAGAAATAATAATAATGGAAACATTCCGTAAATAACAATACTAATCATATACTAACTTCCTTACATGAAACACAATAAATAGAAGCGATCCACATATATTTACCGTTTGAAACCAAATATATAACTTATTTGGTAATTAGAACAAAGATGATGTAATCTAATAACATAGCATCAGAGATATAAAATATAACGATACACATAGTATAATCATATAAACAAATTATAATGTAATGATGAAGACAGTTAAATTTAGGAATCCAAATTATTATGAACATCTGCAAAATATACCATTGGAAAACAAAATAAAGATCAAGTAATATTACATTGTAAAAAGAATATAGATAAAACACTTCCTATAAAAGTTCATGATTTTCTTAATAATACAAGTACGTAAGTGGTATTACGATTACCAGATAATGAAAGAGGGTAAGTAAGGTAAATTAAATAATTCATAAAGACCTAGGTCACGATATATATGATCTTTAATCTAATGAGAAACAGTACTCATATTATTAATTAACGTGTTAATTATTTACTTTAAAACAAATGTATATAACACGTTTGAAATATCCTACACGGCACAGATATACAAAATGTTTATGGGATCAAATACACCAAATTTACATTGATATTTGAAACTATGAATTTAAACTGTCATTCGGCTGGACACTGCTCGAGATCGAGTGCAACAGCAAACATTTACTATTGGGACAATCGTATACTGAAGGACTATCGGCCACATATCCGCGAACTAGGTTGGATCAGATAAAACAGTGCTTCTATTTGGCCACGTAAAAGAAAGCTTAAGCGACATATTATGGATGTACACATACTATTTTTAAGATTATAATGTTGCTCGGCGTTCTTCCTTGCTAAACATAATGTATGTTTTATTATACCTCCTCGTTAATATCGATCTGATACAAAGGTAACAGATATCAATTTTATTTCAAGTTAGCTAATTTGCAGAGTCGTGGCTCTTACATTTGAAAGGACTTGATCACAGATTCACGAAATGACATTTTTCGTCACATATTCACTTTTTAAAAGAACACTATAAATCAGGGAGCGCCCTAATGACGCACACCAATAATAAAAGTACAGCTTCGTTTACGAATCATCGTTTGAAATTGATAAAATTATAAAGCGTTAAAACCGCAAACCGATTGAGTTATTCTTTTTTTTTTTTTTCAAATTGTTTTTCAGGAGACCTGAGCTCTGAAAATGCCTCTTTCAGTGAACAATTCCCTTTTATTGTTTTTTGAAAATGGGGGGATTGGAGTATGATAAACAGGAACCAGGTCACTGCCAATCATGATGTATAAGATAATCATCATGCTCGGCACGAATGAAAAAAAGGCGTTGCAAGCCACGTTATTTATTTTAAGTCACACCTGATATATAACAAAACGATTTCGTCGCCCTTTTCAATTGAGATTCTCCCTTGATAACATGTTAGTCGTATTCAAAGTTCTGCCATCATGCCATCTAAGAAGCTAAATAAGAAACAATGATATATCGCAAGGTGACATGTTTGTGAATATTCTGCATGCAGTTTTATATGTCAGGAAAATTAATAGATTATGTTATACCAGTATAATCAATATTGTGAGTTTTCTTACATATTTACAGAGGTGAACATATTAAAATCTGAAATGTTTCACTGGAATCGATTTTGTTTCAGCAGTAAAGTTCAATATTCCAATGACACATTTTTATTATTATCCAGCAGAACATATTGGACGGAATAATAATTGTATTTTTGAAAATACTAAATTATATTGTATATACGAATAAGATTAAACTGGTACCACTCAGTACAAACAAACGTACGGCGGACACACTATATACAATATAGATTTTTTGGTTTGGTCGGTTTTCGGACATTATTGCTTATATAATATAACGAATTATATAAAACGCATTTGTTTCCAATACAGTAAAGAAGTATACGATCGTGTGTCACGAACGTTTTTCAGCTGATTGGAGGATATACATACACATAATTACAGTATTTAATCATAATTTAATATCTGTGCATAATGTAAATGAGTACATGCATGATGTTTACGTTACATAATTAGCAATTACTTCACCACGTGTGATTGCAATTAATCACAATACATAACAAAATGCAACGTCAGCAGTTTAGCAAAGAGTTTTTCGCCCAACCAAATCATTTATTAAAGAACCATTTTACATATAACTGACAAGAATGGCTCGGAATTATAGAAACTGAATTTTTCAATCCTATTGAATCCGCATGGGAAATCCGAATTCTCTATCTCATTCGTGAGTCATGTTCTAGAATGTAAGGAGTATAATTTTATACGTTGTGAACATGACCAGTTTTCTCTACGTATCCACAAAGATGTTTATACACGGAATATTGAAAAAGCAAACAATTATCCGCGTTTTGTTTCAGGTATTTATTTCCAAAAGCAATTTCTTTCAGATCACCCATAACTCCCATTATAATAGTATTACATTTATATAATTAACAACACATCATCCTTACGCAATCTTAAAGTGAGACTGCACGATTTTGTCAAATATTTATGAATTTATATAAAACTTATTATACATTTATTTTAATATAAATTAAAAAAAAGTTAAGACGAACATTTGTCGAAAAATGCGGAATAAGCCATATATTTGAATCTGAAATCGAAAATGACTGGAAGTCGAATTCGCCAGCATGTATATCATGCATGTACAATGTCAATCTAAATTTATTTTTAGTGCAGATTCGTTCATACGACACAAAGATACAATTTTGTTTCCTAACAAATACGATTAAAAGTGTCGGCATCCGCTTTAACAAGCGCTTACATGTCTTTGCTGCATTTTATGAAATTCGTCTGCAATGTATCATTTTATTTGCCTATTTTGTGTTTTTGTAACATATTTTCATCATTTTTTTACAATTTGACATATATAAAAAACGTGCATACTTTAAGCTAAATTGTAAGCTAAAAAAAAACAAATATGTGTAACACAAATATATGTTTGATAAGTTCAAACTTTAAAATAACAAGAAACTGCAAAACTAATTTTTTTCAAGTAATAGGTTAACGTTTTCATACAAACGTTACAAACCTTAACAAAATACAACATCAAATAACTCATCACTGTGTTTCCAGTATCGTATGGTACGTTACTGGTATCAACATCCGGAAGCGAATCCATCTCCAAAATAGTTAGATATATCGGAGAGTCAAGTTCTTGTCCGTGAGTTTCATATGATCTACGAAATTCCAATTTACTATCCACACGAAAATGCCAGATAAAATATTCAATAACAAAATTAGAGTAAATAGCTTAAGGTATTTGTGACACAGAAATCCTTATTAATGTAAGGGACGCAATTCGGAATTGAGAACGTGTTTGACAAATCGATGTTTACCACTATTCAGCGTTATGTCTGTCATGGTTACACTCGACATCTATAAAGAACAGTAAATGCCATTTTATTAAATGTACAAAACATCGTGTGTCATTTTGTTTATCAAAGTTCCTTATCTTTATTTGGAAACGTAACGAAAACACATACGGTCATCTCCGTACTTTCTAATATTCTGTGTATGATCAAGTCGTTATCGTTTTATAGCGTTTTATAGTATACCTAACATAAGTTTGTTTCTTTGCGTATATAAACTACACAGGTCCGTTGATTTGAATAGTGTCCGGCAAAGATGCGCGCGCATCTATTCAGCGGGCGCTATACTGAATAGCAGCGCCCGCTGACTAGATGCGCGCGCATTTAATAGTGCCCGCTAGAATTGTGTGCAAGTTTCACAACGAATTTATATTTCGGTTACAGTTTCGTTGCACGAAAACTAAATAATTATCAGTCTAACATCTATATTTAATGTTATTAAATGGAAACACATCGATGGAATTTGTTTTTTGGAATTGAAATATATTTGCTACATAATGTTCGGTATACTATAAGAAATAGAAAGCCTCACTTCGGGACCAATTCCAGAATAGTGACCAGCCAGACAGCCCCCAATAGTATTTCTACCTCAGCCTGCGGCTTCGGTCCATACACTATTCGTGGCTGCCTGGCTAGTCACTATTTTATCATAGGGCCCTCAGTGAGGTTTTCTATTTCGCATTTAAAATAGATTCTGCGTCAGGATCTGCATCTTAATCGTATATGAACCGCATTTAAACATTCAACATTAGAGCTGTTTACTGGCTTCAAGTTAGTTTTGCAGTACGGGCCAGATTCATCTCTTTTACTATGGTAGTTATCACTGTCATTGAAGTAAATCTAAACTGTAGATGTTAGTGTTTGTCTCTCTATATGTATTTAATAATATATTGCATCTCAAAACTAAACTCGTCCCTTTCAGTGCGAACAGTTCGCTCCTTTGACCAGCGGCATTACGGGACATCGGTGGGTCCCCAATCATGGTTTCAAAGGTACCGATGGGCACCACTACGATGTTCATAATCTTTTGCCTGTTGCCTTGACAGGCATCACTTGTTTGTTTGGCGTTTCTTTGCCGTAGTATAAATACGATTCAAGTGAAAGTTCAGTCGCAATTAAACATTAATAAAGCGCGTTTATAGTCATTATTTATAATATTCGCTAACGATTTGGTATACTAAAAGTGTAACATTATATGAATAGTAGCTTACCTTTAAATTCAGCTGAATGTCAGTAGTAAATGATAGTTGTGTTTATAACACTGTTTGCTTACTAACCACTGATCCATAGTTGTGTTTATAACACTGTTTGCTTACTTACCACTGATCCATACTAACACTGTTTGCTTACTAACCACTGATCCATACTAACACTGTTTGCTTACTAACCACTGATCCATACGAACACTGTTTGCTTACTAACCACTGATCCATACGAACACTGTTTGCTTACTAACCACTGATCCATACTAATTGCCCGATAAATCATGCCAAAACCAAGGTCAGCTGACATAATTAACGTTTGTATACACTCAATATTGAACTGAAAACACATTGTTTTCAAAGAGCAAATAAACGTTATTTGTAAAAAAGTAAATATGTTGACTTAACTATTGGAATAGTTTATCTATTTCAGGTGTACCTTGTGAACAGCAATGCCACTTGAAAATTTGCGCGTACAATACAATACAAACGCAGTTGAACCGTAAACTTAACGTGTATTTGTATGAATATAACCGTGCTGACAATTGCAATTCTCAAAAACAAAATGTTAATATATCTTAATGACTTGTTAATCGATACATTTTGAACGGGCATGCATTTATCTCTCTCGTTTTACTATGAACTTCTAAGTGCGGTATACTATTTTTGGCTTCGGTCACTTTCCATCAAAATTTAAGACAAATGTTTTATTGAAGAATTTGAATTTGCTTTTATGGATTTAACAGGTATGTTGCCAGTTTGAAAGTAGCTGCGTTCTAAAAAGGAATCTCTTTTATGTTTATAAAGAATTATCAATATTTTTTTTTTTTAAATATGAATGAGAACAAAGCACATTAGCTGGCAAAGCCTTAAAGGCTATATTTAAGATCAACAAATACCTTAACAAATTTACCGAAATTACTGTTAAACACAGACTATATTTATTTGATAAACTTATATCACCTATTCTTAATTCGTGAAGTGAGGCTTGGGGTTTTGTCAAAGGCGATGCTATACAACGTATTCATATGCAATTTTGTAAAAGTCTGCTGGGTGTTCAAAGAAGTACTCAAACAGATTTAAAATACGGCAAACTTGGGCGTCTCAACTGTCTAACTAGTATATATTATAACATTATAAAATATTGGGTTAAAATATTACATACTAATAGTAATAAATTCAATAAAAAAATTAAAGTAACCTTACATTGTTAAGTGATTGCAAAAGATACCCTAAACAAAATAGTTGGTGTTCCTTACTTCGTGATTTGCTAAGCACAATTGTTTTTTTACGATGCCTGTTATATCCAGGTTATATAACGATACTGTATTTCGTGGAGCTATTAAACAATGACTTACAGATAATTTTATCCAAACTTGAAACGGCCGATTGGTAAGAGAAGAGCTCTTTTTCATAGAAATATAGCAAACTTTCAACTTCAACAATACATTATTATGTAATATTAAAAAGTACAGATTTAGTCTAACTAGGTTACGAGTATACTCTCATAGATTTAGATTAGAAAGTGGCAGATGGCCTTAGCCCAACCCTACACCTGTTGAGCAAAGGACATGTATTGTCTGTAATCGTCTAGATGACGAATACCATTTTGTGATTGAATGCAACTTATATAGAGATTTAAGATGTAAATACATACCTTCATATTAAAGAAACAGACCAAATATACAAACATTTATAGAATTAATGTCTTCCGATAATGAATCAGTGTAAAGAAAACTTTTGTCCATGTCGCATTTTTAGTTAGATTAGGTATTTTACCCATAACACGTGTTCCATGCATGTCGTCTAACTTTTTATGCTGCCGGTTTTTTTCAGAAGCTGAAAACATGTACATTGCTGCTGTTTTTGATTATGTAAGAGAATGAAATCCTGTATAATCAGTATTTTTGTGTGATTCCTTGTTTACACCTCATTAGTTTTGTTTGTAGAGTAAATATGAAAAATGCTGCTCTTTTTATTCTGCATGTGAATAAAAACCTGTATAATCAGTATTTTTGTGTGAGTTCTTGTTTACGCCTCTTTAGGCTTTGTTTGTAGAGTAAATGTACATATATGTTCCAATGAATGCAATATGTATTGTTAAAAATGAGTACTCCTCTTACATATTATTATTACGGTTAATATGTATTTTCTGCTGTAAATTATTAATTGACACTACTAATGAAGTTATTATTAAAAAGTTGTGTAACCTCGCTTCCTCATAATTTCATGTGCTTATTATACTTATGTAAATATGTATATTACTGTTGTTATAAGAATATGCTCCTTGTGTAACTGTAACGATATCGAAGATGAGTACCATTTCATACTTATATGCCCGCAATACCTAGAAGAAAGAATCAAATATATCCCAGAATTCTATTACAAGCGACCTAGCATGTTCAAATTTATTAAACACCTTAATAGTAGACACTTAAAAAGATAGCCATCTATTGTATATCATGTTTCAAAAAACGAGATAATAATTTGTTTATTATCACATGATTGTTACGAAGAACTATAGCTTATACTTACAATTGAGTGTACTTTGCTTGTTCCTTGTTGTTTGTTAACCATGTATGTGTCAAATGTAGTAATGCCTATATATGTATTCCATGCCACATTATAACTTTTAATTAGAGCACTCTCACTCTCCAGTGATACGTGAATTATGAATTGATGTATGTTATTTGAACACTGTTACTGTTTATATTCACCACGTATGTCTGTAACATAATCATTTATGTGTATATGACGATAAGCTTGTTATGCTTAAGTCAAAATAAATATTCTGTTATATTCTGTATATTGCTTGTACTTAAATGTGTCCACATGGGCTATTGGCCTTCTGTAAATGATGTTAAATAATCTAATCAAATCTAAAATCATATTTCGTTCATTAGTTCTCACAGTAGCTCTCGTGAAATATTGTTTTTTTTATTAATTTAATACAGAAACATATATGCTTAATGTACAATACTGCTTATAACACATATATTGGAACTACATTTTTAACTATAATGTATCGAACATGCGTGAATGTATCCACATACAGATTTCAAACTGTATTCATACTAAAAGATATATATATATACATGTAACTTGTTCTCGGAATGCTTTACAGAAACATTGCCTAATGAATGCACCTCCAACCGTTCGACATAAGGCAATAAACCTGAAATAAAAATCGTTATAAACATCGCAGTCTTCTTAGTGTTAACAATTGCCACACAATGGCACTAGAGGATTTAATGTTCACGAAGAACGACGGAAACACATCTTAAAGACTATAAAGCCATTGCTAACCACATAGCAATGTTTGTGAACAATCATTTAGAATATACGGCAGTGAATTTTAATTAAGGTAAAAAACAACTTCACATTAAGAGTGAATTTAAATGAATTCATAGAAGTGAGCATTTGTGCATTGTCTATAGTTTAACCTGTTATGAATGTTCTACTTGACCAATAACCAATTCCAACCGCAGTATTATGCAAATTTATGCATTTTAGATTTTCGTGTTTTTAAAATATGTCAATAAATACATTGTCCCACAAGTATATAATGTTTTGAATAGTCTTAGATAATTATAATAGCAAGAAAAAAAAATGAAATACAGGCTTTTATATTTTGAAGCTGGATATAAATTCGTATCTAAATAATAAAAATAAACTAACCGGAAATGTTAACAAAGCGTTACAGACATACCAGAGAAGAAAGGAATTACAAAGCAAAATACACTATGCTTATCTGGTATGTAACCTCACGGATTTGAGCCTATCGCACAATAGTATAATTTACACCATGTACACATTGTGACGAAAGACTTTATGCTTGGCAAACTATTTTTAATTTATATTGTAACAAAATACTCGCTTTTATTTTTGGTTTATCAGACAAACTTCATTTCATTCACCATACAACATTTTGTATAAATAGGATCATATATTTTGTTAGAGTGAAAAGGAATATTTTCCTATTATATCTCAATCATCGTCACTATAGCGAAATGCCGATATACTAGAGGGGCTTTTGGATCTTTTGGTATAATTGTATTGTGATAGAAGTTCTAGCTCGACAACACTGACCTTGCACTCTATAAGCATAAATTGTACGCATGGATTCCAATAGTCAAATTGCACTTCAGAGTGAAAAGCAACATAATCGATTCACCTTCCGACACGAACTATCAGAATATGCGCTTAATGAATGTTATCGCATATTGGGCGTCCGCATCTTTCACCAAGTAGATCAAGCAATAATCAGGAAATAACGACAGTAATAAACGTAGCCCTCATGAGATTCCCTACAATTAACACTACAGACCAAAGAGACGTTTATGGTCTAGTGGTCGAATGCCGGTATGTAAGCATGGCAATCTGTTTGACACAGCCTGCATGGAAATTATATTACACATATCAAGCCATTCTTACAGGAGATAAACACTTAAGTCAAGGGAAAGGGAATAATGAAAATTTAAATACATTTTACGAATATATGTTGACACCAAAATTGATGCAGCTAATATTGGTTTTTCTCGCTGTTAAGTATGAGTGGTCTACATTTAAATCAATTATTACAAACAAGTCTTTGGCAGTGTTGCGGGTACAACAGGAGTCACTATTTATTATGAAAAACGCTATTAATTTATTTTTATTTTTAAATCTATACCAGAATATTCTCATTACCGATTACACAGATCAAAGTCTTCTTAATTGTTGTCTATATAGATGTTAAATTTAGAGTGCAAGTCTCACTAGAAATGGTAATACTTTCCGTTTAATGTCGCGCATTATCAAGGCATTTGATTGGCTTATTACATTTCCCAGAATGTAATGAGATAACGATTCGCATTTGAATGATTAAACGACTAGTACCAGTGATGTTGATTGCATTTGTTCAACTGATATTTAAATGTTTCTAATTATTCAATCGATTCCATGTTCACCGCCACGATAACTAGATTCCTTTTATCTGCTATGGACATACTAGCTTGCATGGTATATGTTAAATTGTATGTATGTAAATATATTTGATGAATGATGAAGTTCCTCATTTAATAATAAAGATACACTTATCTCCCCATTTCTCTAAACATATAGATACCGGACCGATTAAGAAAATGACAGAAGAAGATGTTGAGTACAATGCGTATAACATCATATTTTTTTCCAAATAAATACAATACATTTATTTGCAACAATGTTCAACCAAAATCGAGCCGCATGTACTGACTAGAAAAAGGAGGTTTTTGCAAAAAAAAAAAAAAATGAAAATCAAACGATGTATAAAGTGGAACATTCTTAACGAAATATGTCACACAACGCTTGCCTCTGACTGTTCGCAGCAATATTACACTCATAATATGAGTCGCGCTCTGTGAAAAGAGGATGTAATGCATGTGCGTTAAGTGTCGTCCCAGATTTTCCGACGCTTTCCGCCTTAACAGGATTATCGCCAAGAAGAGACTTAATTTAAATGAAGATTCAGAGAAATGAAAATACGGCGGATCATGTGTATCAGCACAATCATGTTTAATTTTCCTTAAAGCAGGGCTCAAGATAACGGTAGTGAAGGGGTCTTTAAGAGGCAAATACACCTTCAAAAAAACATTTATCGTTGGTGCTTATTTGAATCGCATCATCAATACGATACTAATGCGTAGCAACAAAATTAAAAAGAGAATTGAAAAACTCCCTTTTTTTTAGCTCTGCTGATAGGGAGCACTTCCCTTCACGCAAAGATTAAGTTTGCTCGAAATGCGAATCACCTGACCCTAAATCACTGTATTGGTTGAGTTTAAAGAAACACGGGTAAGAAATATGAATGAAATCGTGCCTAAACGCAATATAATTCTGAAAGTTACCATAAGTTATATTATACATCTTATAAGAAAAAATTAAAAACAAAATACAGTGATTTTTGCTTTTATTTAACAATTAACACTTTTAACGCCTTGCAATTATAAATTGACGACATCCAATGACCCTCGATTACTCTCTTCATTTGAAATATACACAGGTGCTGTATGAGCAACTTTGAAAAGGAACAAACTATCTTATATATAAGTAATTGGCCGTAATAACTAAATGGCCGTAGTACTTTCATCAGGACATAAAGATTCATGCTTTAGATCAACCGTTTCGCTACAAAGAACGTAACTTAAAAATGTGCAAGCTCGTGTACTATGCGTAGATCCGGCGGTCGGGTGACTCAAAAACTGGAATACTGACTGTACACATAAGACATATCGAATTTGTTTCACGTTAATCTTTCACAATTATACAAAATCATAATAATATTCCAAAGGGATAAAACAAAATGTTTCGGTAATTCGTTGTTAATTTACGTAAGTACATACATTTTTCGTATTTCCTGCTTACTATATCAGTATTCCAAAGCGAATTCTGCATTTTTGATTCACTAAAAGAGTGTGTTAGATCTGGAAAAAAGTGTCCAGTAATCGGGAATGAAAGTGCCATTGTCATTGAGATGTTCGGTAAACGAAGTGCCCATGAAAAATGTGTATGCGACTCTTAAAAAACATTTGAATTTCCTCAAATACGTCAATAAACTAAAATGTAACATGTTGTAACATTAATGGACATATTGATAGTTTATTTCGATTATTAAGCACGTTCTTGATTTATTTCCAAATATGTTTATTTTGTTAAAATATGTACTTATCATCCAATTCATGTTGATTATCGATGAAAGGTCATCGTTTTTCTTTTAATTCACCGTTTTTCCGCGAATATCTTTCTTTGGAATACGAAGTGCTATACGCCAATTCTCAGTAATAAGGAACATATTTCATTTTCGATGTCGCTGTAGAATGAAACCAAACTTGCTTTCACTTGAGAGATGTTCTATTGATATAATAGTATAACCATATGTATTGGAAAAAAACAAACAGTTTCAAATGTTATACGTCTATTTTATGTTAGTGAACTAACTGCGAATGTTAATAACAATGATACTTTCGTTACTTGTCGCCGGTCGAATCAGATGTACTCAATACTTAACAAGGACTGATGGAATCGGATATAACACATTCTAACCTAGGTTACAATGAAATATACCTTTTATAAAACTATAAACTTGGTGCATGTATTACTGTCAGTTTATATTTTATGTTTAATAGTGTCGCTAAAAGTATGATACCAACGTTACTGAGTCTTAGTTCTTTCAATAATCACATTTATCTGCATTATAAACTTCACATAAAAGTGTTTCATACTGACAACAAAGACTTATAAATAAAATGAATGCACAAATCAACGCCGTTGATTTATTTTTTCCAGATAAATAAGCCAATAACACTCATTATCTGGAATCGTATATTAAAGCTCAATACAAACGTGACTGGGTTTATGACAAATTGATATAAACATAAACTGAAATTTAGTAAGATAAATGCCTTAATATATAACTATATTTCTAAAACAGTGCAAACATCTAAAATGGATGTTTCATTTATGATCTGATAGTTCATTATTATCATTTGAAATACATACGTTACCAATACATACGTTACTACATAATTTCGCAATCGGTTTAAGTGTTGATTACGTAGTTAGTGCGTCATCATTTTAGTAAAACGTCATCAAGTCCACAAATTCCTTGTAGTTGATTTTTGAGAAAAGTTATTTCGAAGTTGTCACTATATAAACTAATGAGCAAAAACAAGGAGTTTTCCCTAGCCACTGGATCTTAAGGTAAGATTTGTATTTTATAATTTTGAAGAAAAATTGTTTAAGAAAATCACTTCCGGAAATATTTTTTCTTTATTAATTGCAATAAGTTTGTAATTTAGACCTACAATAAACACGTGGCATGCCTTACATAAAACGATACCTACGTTACTTAGTAGTAACGTAGGAATCATTTTATTAAGATTTATTTTTTATGTCAATAAATCACTTTCAATGCAGAAAAATAAATTGTCATTAATCATTCCATAGTTAATCATTAATCGTTAATCATTAAACCCGCAAAAATATTGATCATTGATTTTGAATGGATGGTTGTTTTGATAATATACAGAAATAACCCCCATTTCTGTTCTACCATGAAAAACATTTGGGATATTTACACCATTTGCTTTCAAGTACACAACTATAGTCTTTTAAAAAAATCAAAATAGAAACGAATACTTTATAGAATATTCATTATCAACAATTTCCATTTTACAAGTTGATTCTTTTACGCATGACTGTACATATAAACACATACTAAAATTTGTAACGTAGGTATCATTCTTACGTTACATAATTATGTTATTGTTTTAGATGGGGAAATCACGAGCGGAAATACAACGAGAATACCGTGAACGAAAAAAAGCTAAGTTGGGTGAAGACTATCACAAAGCAGAACGTGCGCGAGTTAGAAAATATTACATTCCAGCAAGCGAACTTAGTAACAAGAAAAGAAAAGAGAGGAATGAAAGGGTTAAATTACGTAATAGATTGTGTAGAGCAAGACAAAAAGAAAAACAAGAATTGCTGCCTAACCCCGACATTACAAGTGAAAGTGGTTATGGTAGCCTCAGTGACTGCAACACACGAGCTGCTGTAGTGAGCAGAGACAAGATGANCGCATGGCAGACGAGGCTTCACGTCAGGGTAAGTCACTCATCCAAGGCGCAGATGACTTTTACAATTGGGCCCGTATATACCATTAATCACCCAAACAATGTTCCGTGACTGGAAACCAAATGAACAGAACATAAATGCAAAACAACTGAAGAACTCGCCTCTCGCGCGTATCTTTTGCTGTTCTCTGTCACCGAAGTGCCATCCGTCATAAAAGAATCCGCATACCTTGCGTGTATATGATGCTAGAAGGAATGTTGTTGACATTTGTATATATTTCATGTAATCGTGCATCCGAAAGTTCTCTTGCTTTGGTGCATATTAAACCATTAAGTAGTTACATGTAAATGGTTGTTAAATCGAATGTAAATACTCTTAGCTTCTTTTTTCGAAAAACACTATCGTGATGCTAAGTTTCATTTACACGTTTGTTTTTTTGTGTGATTAAATATGGGCTAAGTGTGAGGTTATACGCGTCATTCGACCGATTTAAACTTAACATTCTTTTCATTGACCAGTCATAGTATGTAACCCAGCTTTAATTTATTTTTATGTTTCCTTCTTTTTGTACGTATTGCCCATTATTTTACAGGCAATTTGTCACTTGCCTTAACATAGACTCTCCTAACTGTTTCTTGCGATTCTTATATTGTATATATTGCTGACAATATTGAAAATCAAACATAAGTGCAAAATGACGAGAAAAAATATTTTAGAAGGTAAGTAAAAAGGACAGCAAATTAAAAGGACTTGTTCACATTTAGGAATTATGGCAATTTGTATAGATACAGACACTGCCTTTAAACTACCTTCATCCAAATTAAAAACTTGTATGGTATAGTGGTAATGCGAAAGCGTTTGCTTTAAGAAGACACGGGTTTGAACCCCAGGTCAGGATTTTTATATATATATGTTTCTTTTTATTACAATTATTAAACACTTTTCCAATTATTACATTCTGAGTGTTAATTAATGAAATGGCAGTCTTCAATAACACAATCATTTCTGTACAGTTTCATAATACGCTTCACAACGTCTCTCATTACTTTACGTTGACCGCTTGTTACAACAACATTTAATGTTACGTTATATATTCCATCATATAATAAGGGTCTTTAACGGCGGTCTGTGCAATACTATTCGATGATAGGATGAGTCTCAAGCTTCACATCTTGGAAAAATTGTTCGTTTTACTTTTGTATATACTAAGTTAAAATTAACATAAAAAACAAGATAAAATTGTATCATGGCTAAAATACAAACGTGACGTAAAATCATTGTATTGTACATACTTGTTTATTCAGGCTGTTTACGCACATTATCGTATATACAATCTTGGTCTGCCCAATATGGAATATATTGTACGCACAGGCGTCCAATACTGTGAAATAGAGTACGAACAAATGTGTCATAAATATCGTTTGCCGATTGGAGGATATAAATACACATAATAAGAATAATAGCACAACATCGTATTTTAAATGTGAATTATATAAACCAAATTTTGTTTCGCATGAAAACTCTTGGGAAATATGAACTATCTCATTCGTAAACGCCCATCATGACCGATCACAAACTAGGGATGTCAAACTGGCAAATTGTTAGGATATTCTATATTCTTAGCAGTATTGTGTAAAACTGTGTTAATATGAACAGTATGTTTTCCCTGTCCACAAAGATTTGTTTAGACGGATTTTTTTTTAAATACAAACAAAAATCCTTGTATGTGTTTTCATCTTCAATGTTGTTATATTTCGGTCTTCGGTCTGTTAGCAGCAGAGCAAATTTTACTTATGTGGATTAAACATATACACGATCTGATCTTTTTTACAACTTGTCTGTTTGACAATTGTCTGAAAATACATCGCTTACGTGATTGTTAATTATCTAGGATAGAGTGGCCAATTTGTTTTTTTAAACTAATCAGTTGAAACCCTATTCCCAAATCTAATTCATATATTTTCGATACGACACCACTACATTAAAATGATGTGTGTAGTATGCCATTAAATTGTCACGTGTTCGCATTAATGTTTTCATTTTCTCTCTGCATAGATATACCTCATTGCGATCCATTTAGACGCGCATTTGGTTCTCTATGTTGAGCTATGTGGGAGATTCGGCGTACCCTCAAACACGTGTATACACTTAATCCTTTGCATTTACAATTCCAAGGCGGTTATTGCAGTTTTGATAATTTTGTGTTTATAATTGGTGTTTATATAACATATCACTAAGCTGCCAAATACGCGTCAAGTTGTGTTACGCAATTTATGTTAAAAAGGTTTGAATATTAATTTTATCATTTGCTTCCCTACGTTACACTTTTATTCTCTTGTTATGAAATAAGTAAAATTGTGTGAATATCAAATATCGAGGCAATACATGGACACACTAGAACATACTTAAGACAAAAAAAATGGAAGGGGGAATACATTTAAAACCAAATATAGCGGACAGGCGAATAAAAAAGGCAAGAATGTCTGTATACGTTACGACTTTGCCATCTTTTGTAGGAATGAAATGGAAAAAAAATCTGAATATTTTTGTGAAAAGCATGCGTGTTGTAACATATAAATGCTTGTTTAATACTAATAAACTGTAAGCAAAATAAACGTCAAAAATATTATTTCTTCTCGTTATATTTCCACTATCGTATGTCTTGTTGAAAATGAAATTCCAAATTGGTTAACATATGTCTGAGGAATAACGACGGTTACACGAAATCAGGTATTTGTCCGTGACTTTCATTCCATATGACAATTCCCATTTTACTTTCCATACGTGTCTGCCTCATTAAGTATTCCAGAGAAAAATTAGAATATATGGCTTTAGGCATTTTTTACTGAAAAACTCCTTAAAAACGTGAATAATGCAGGTTGGAAATGCTGAACAGCCTTACCAATCGATAATCACCACTTCTCAGCGTAGTTTTTGTAAGGTTAACAAACGACATACATAAAGCACTGTTTTACCATATATGTCACTGATCGAGAATGTCCTACGTGTGTAATGCATTCGACATTACAAATCCCCAAAAATGTTTCATAATTGTCTGCTTAGTTTGATAGTAAAAACATAGAAGTATATATAACATAGTTTGCATACAAATCATTTGCATCATTCTTCATCATTGATCTTCATCATGAAACTGATGATTATGATGATTTCATTGCAAAATGTGATTGTAAACACATACTTGTTGTCGTTGTTTTTCAAAACAGATAGCAACAAGGTTGATTAATTGGTTACACTTTGCATTTGTTATTTCTTCGTTGTGGGCGTTAAATACTCCTGTTGATGTTCATTTAAATTCTAAATCTACCTTATGTTTCGGTACAATATTCGCGCCTCTCAATTTCAACCGAATATTTCACACATGTGACAAAATCACTCGTGATTTATACTGTTCAACAAATCACGGTATTGGTAATTAAATTCATAAAACATTGTGTGTTATATTCTCTAAATAATCATGTAGTTATTGTATGTAAAACAAAAGATTCAAGAGCTTCACTGAATTCATAAGACATTACAAAAAATAACATTTAATCTATTCAACGGTCAAGTAAGGTTAGTTTTACATTCACCGATAAAGATGTATCTCATCGAATGCACATAAACATAGTTGTCACTCTTGAAGTAAACTGTTAATTATTTTATGTTTTGTCTCTCTATATGTGTTCGATTATATCGCATGCAATATTCGCCCCTTTTAATGCGAATGTATCGCTTCTTTTGCCAGAGGCAGAACAAGACATCGGTGGGTCCATAATCATGTTTTCGAGGGTACTGAGAGGTCGTGGCACCAAGTCAACGTTATTGTCTGGGAACAGGAACGAGATATGCCGAATCTTTCGCCTGTTTCCTGACATCCGTGTGCGTCCCGGATCACAATCAATACTGGTCAAGTGTTCGTTTCTTGTCCTGGCTGTACATACGATCAAGGTAAACGTGTAAGTCGAGAATGTCGTATCATAAACAAGTGAGCGCGATAATACAAATTATTTAAAATAGTTTGATATTATTAGTTTTAGATATTTTTGGTAAATAGTAGCTCCTGTTTTAAAAATGGCACAACTGCAAGTAAATCTATGTCTCAACTTGCATAATAATTATGTGTTAGTTAGTTTTACAACACTGTGTTCACCGCACACAAAGCCATACACATTGCCCGATGAATCATGCCAACACGACTGACTAATGAAAGTATTAACCTGTTTATACAGTCAATATTGTTTTGAAAATGTATTGTTAGTAAAGAACACATGTACTTTGATTGAAATAATTCTGCTGACTTTAAATTTGGGGTATCACACCTATTGTGTATGACTCGTTTAAAGGTCAATGCCACAACCAAAAAACAATACATATACTCAATATGTGCTGTTAAAATAAATAAAATGTGTACTATGATGCATCGTTATAAGTAAGCTTACTAGTTTTTTTTGTATATAGAAATTACTTGTTTTGACTGAATTTTAAACGGTATTCATTTATCAATAATATTGTTTGTCTTGCACAACCAATAACGGTTTGTTATTTTATTGCTGCAATCGATTCCTTCGAAATATCTGGCAAAAATGTTGCCTGAGATTGTCAAGTTGAAAATAAATACGTTGTGTTTTTCGTTTGAAATTATCAACATAGTCTGAAGGAATAATTTCCACGTATATAAATAATAACAATTATTTCACATATATAAATTATATGAATCGACAATACGAAATATTTTATAGTCTAGGTCTTTTAATAGTAATCGTGCAGTCAATGTTTTTTAACAAAATAAAGCAGCACATTAACTAAGCGAATACTAAAAATCATAACACATTAAATGTTACTGTGAATCACACATGCACAACACACATGGTTACATTTTATGACAGGAATGCTGTCTTCAGACATACTAAATCACACATGCACACCAAACAGTGTTACATTTTATGACAGCAGTGCTGTCTTCAATCACACATGCACAACACACATGGTTACATTTTATGACAGCAGTGCTTTCTTCAATCACACATGCACAACAAACATGGTTACATTTTATGACAGCAGTGCTGTCTTCAATCACACATGCACAACAAACATGGTTACATTTTATGACAGCAGTGCTGTCTTCAATCACACATGCACAACAAACATGGTTACATTTTATGACAGCAATGCTGTCTTCAATCACACATGCACAACAAATATGGTTACATTTTATGACAGCAGTGCTGTCTTCAATCACACATGCACAACAAACATGGTTACATTTTATGACAGCAATGCTGTCTTCAGAGCACGTTCTGAGCCATTCTCTGAAAAGAAGAGACTTTCTCATTCCTCCGAGAAAATGGAAGCTTTCACACTTTCTGTTACTTATGTAAACGAACAAGCGTACATGCAGCAGGCAATTTATTAGTAGTAAGTGTTAGTAAGGTACCCAATGCAAATGCGTACATTACGTCATGCATAGGTGTTAGTATACAAAGTAAAGTAAGTATCGATTGTATCATTCTGCTTCGTTGCGTATGTTAGAAAGAAATTATTATTTCATATTAGTGAAAGTTAATTATACAATTATGTATCTGTTACATACCGTAGTAGCATGTAACAAAATTGTGTCATAACTTGCAACAGAAAATGCGTATTTACATTTAAAAAATGAAAATGTTCGTATATGACAAACAAATAAATATCATTCATAATATATATATATATACAATTCAATACAATATATACGTTTAGAATGTAAATTTGCAGCGAGATTTAAATATCTTCTCCAATTTCAGTTATGTTAAAAACTACAAATGTTGAAACTTATTGCTTTTTTCAGTATTCGAAAGCAGTAAATCACTATGTTATCCAGCAACAAAAAGGCAATCACTCACCAGAACCGATCGTTATGTTACCAATCATTGGAACGCGAGCCTCGTTATCCGTCGTCTTGTATGTCTTATTGGGAAAGTCGTGCACTAATGGAACGACTTCCGTTATGTGCTTTGCTCTAAAAGACACATTAGGACAACAATAATGTTTTAGGCTTTGTTCGGCAAATACCACACACCATAATTGTATTTATCCTGATGTTTATGGTATATTCGTGTTAATATATAGTTAAATACAATACAATATCGACTATAAACGCGATTACTTAAAACGTTCAACACTCTTATATTATTACCGTCCGTTTTCGCTGCAAATAGTTTTAAGTTTGATAGAATTTCGATGGTCTGATGGTCCACAATATACCCCTCCAAAAACTTCATCATCTTCGTCTTCGACGTCTTCTTCTATTTCACTTTTACATGTCTTGACTGAGTTGCATTTCTTCAATCCTTGTTTTCTAAACGTTATCATTATTTTTCAAGCATACTACTTTGCGTATAAAAATAGACGTTTTGTTATCTATGTATTTACTAACAATTTCATTAAGGTACTATTAAACGAGTAATACTTTGAAGTTGAATGTCGTGTATATACGAACCCGTTAGCTTCCGTTGAGTCGATGGATGCGAGACTTCTTTTTCTTCGGACACACACATTCGGATGTCTCTGATACGACCAGACCTCAGACCCGAAACTTGTATCCGAACACACAGACCCGTTGTCGATTTCGGACCCTGAAACACGTTGTGTATTGAATAAGTTATTGCGAAACAAGAGTTTATTTATTAAAATCGCGGTTAAAAACAACTGAACAATAAGCTTGACTTGACGACATAATGTAATTCACATAATTATCACTACTGATTGTTGAATGTATACCATTCTCAATTTAGTATGACCATTACCTGAGGATATTCTAATGGGTGAAGGCGTAGCCAGTCGCAGTTCGACAACCTTTTTATGAATAGGACTTTTACCGTGGTAATGCAGTTCTTTTGGATCTTTGCCTAGTTGCTCCATAAGATTTTGCAGCGCAAGCATTTTCTATTTAAATACAGTTCAATTAGTTTATGTATATGATTCATCGAAAGCTAGACATAAACACAAATAACAAACATAACAATAGCTTCAACAGCCGTACAACAACAGCGATGACGATAGTGATAATTATAACGCTAAAGATGGTACTGGCAAACATGAAACAATTGTAGTAACATATCATACTAACATCTGCAATGATTGCTCTAAATTTGATATTCTCTTGCTGCATTTCTTCGTTGCGCCGATGCAGATCTAGAGTCGCTTCATCACTGCTCGTTTGTTTCTTTGGTTTCTGAAGTTTGGCACGTATTCGTCTTTCCTCCCCGGTTGGATCGCGTTGCAGTTCTAATATCTGTCAAATTAAGAGTTTGATAAAGTAAAATAAGATCATGTACGCCGGAATACGAGATATAATCGACTAATGGTGATTTATAGCCGCTAACTAGCAACGGTTTGTCTTTTTGATTAAAAGAAATAAGATCTATGAGTAGGACATTATTGCTTTTATAAGTAAACGTGATAAGTATGTTCTTAAAAAAAACTATTATTATAGAGACAAAAATGCTCCACGCAGTGCCAATGATCTTTGACCACACGGAAATGAACAATGTTTACATCGGACATCGGAATATTAAATATTACATTATTTTACACAATGAATTCCATTGTTTTCAAACACATTTGTATCAGACAATAATGACAACAATAATTGGTCTAACACAAATAAACAATACAACTGAATATTGTGACAAAACAATAATGACTAACCTTTGGTACAAACACAAGACACAGGGTTACGGTAGTACTGAAGATGATGAAGAGACCGATGATGACGAAGGAGGATGTGGGCTGGTCATTTATGAGAAAGGACACGGCGGCACCACAAACGCATGTGATCACCACATTGTAGACACTCATACCGATGTACTTGGAGTCGTTCAGTGCCGGAATGGTCACCTGACGCGTCTCCCAAGCGAGGAAACAACCGAACACCTACATAACATTAAACAGTTGATATGAAATATTTCATATAACGTGTTTTCACGGTAAATAAAAATGATACGTCTTTCGTATTTAAACGACACTTTAACGACCTTACGAAATATTTGAAAATATGGTATACATTTAATATCATGGAATGATACCGTGTGTAATTTCTATTTTTTTTTACAAAAAACAGTTACTAATTTTTACTGCCCCATAGTATAACACAATCATATGTTATCTGATCTGAACATACCAAAAGCAATCCCTTGTATGCATATATGAGCACAAGCCAAATGGTCATTCGCTCACTGCTACAATATTCGACGATTGGTAGGATATCTACATCACCTTCAACCTATTTAAAAAAAGAAATTCACCATTGCATACACCTTACAAATCGAAACAACATGATGACCATTGTGGTTTTGTACAAAACACGAGTTTATATATGTTAGTAGGGTGTACAGTAATTCATTAAAATAAATAACATACCAGGACGGCTAAATGTTTAACGGATGTACGAAGAGGGTCAATGATTTGCCAAGACACAAGGATTGCAGCGTCAAGAAACAACAATATGGTCACAACCATGATCAATTTATTATCCTTAATAACCTGAAAAAAAGAAAATATTCGTAAATAATCTCGTTTTGATGATGTATTTATCCATGACTTTGAGATTATTGTAAGTATATTGACATTTGTAAAAAGGATTGTAAATTCAAAAAACATAAACGTTACCATTTTCCTAAAAGTGTATAACCAATTATGTCATATTTACTATAATTTGCATTTATAATGTTTGAATGCGACTAAAAGTTAAATTTTATTTCATATGACTGACCTTTGAAAAAAACTTGTGGTTGTATGACGTGTCATTACCTTTTTATGAAGTTTAATGTTTGTAAAAATGGAATGAACTCGCCATGTCTTGGAGAACATTGCCCCGAAAGCTAAAGTGAAGCCAATGGAAAGCACCCAAGCACGAGACTGTAATGCAACCACTTTTATAAAAGAAATTGTTGGAAATAAAAACTGCAATGCAACCACTTTTTTAAAAGTAAAAGTAAAATTAGCTGTATATACATTTCAAATTAAATTTTAAAATAATGGGATAAAGTGTATTCATGAAACAGACCTAATGTTGATTAAATTATGTTCACAGTAGCAAGTTATTAGGTTATTATCAGTAAGAATATGCATTATAAATATTATCGTAAAAGAAGCATAATTTAATTGTTATATTTTAGAAGAGGACTCCGGTCGTTATCACTTGTAAAGCCACTTACTGTACACATGTAACCCAGACTATGGATGTCAATGACACCTCCGTCCGTTCCAAGTAGGAAGACGCTTAGGTAGGTCATGATACATCCAACAATGATGATGTTGTTCAGGTTAGGGGAGGACATTTTAATGTACCTGAAACGAAATTAAGTCAAACGAACCGTCAACTTTATCCGCTTCATCAGATGAAGAGAAACGATCAACGATTTCAAAACATATTGAAACAGTACAGTCAAATAATAAGTAGCGTACTTATATTCCCGATTTTACAGATTTTCTATACAAGAAAGTACATATACAGTCTTTTCAAACAGCAAATATACATATATGCGTATATCTTATTATATTGCATTTGATATCACACATAATAATCGGGTGGTGGCAGTGTTCGTACCTGTGTTCGCGGAACCAGATATTGACAGCTAAGAACAAGATGGACATGATGATACCCAGTGCTGACAGTGTACACATGCCGTAGTAGATTCCCTGTGGAATCCGTCGGAACTCCTCACGTACATGCTTCCGGTCAATAGGTGGACCTCTTCCTGAATGATTAATTTCCGATTAAATAACATGCAAATACTTAACTATTTAACACCATGTGAGGTCGATGGTACTCTTTTATTACTTCAAAAGTGAGAGCAAAAACCTCACAAGAAAACCATGGAAAACTCTAAGTCTTAATATTTATCGAATCAATTGTAATGGAATACAAGAATTATTACATAATGTTGTGTGTGTGTGTGTTTTTTTTTTAAATTTAATTTCATTATACTTCTTTCATCTTGACATCAGAGTAGCATGAAGCTTATTTTTGTCTCACAGATAAAACTTACCTTGAAACATAAGAGGTCCACAATCTTTGCCTTTATTAGTCAATACATCAGTTATGCCATGGTATTCGTATATCTTAACCATATTATCTCCTACAAATGCAGAAGTTTACATATGGAATACAAGAACAATTTATTATATTTACTCATTGAATTTAATGAAAACACGAATTCGTCATATAACATGTACATTAATATTAAACAAGTTAGTCATCATGTGCTGACTATCGTTTAATAGAAATAAAAATCGGTTAATTTTGTCTGGATATTATGCAAGCACACAAAGGTACCTTGGTACTGTTCCAATAAAATTGACCCCACCCTGTCACCCCCGCTGAAGCGGATACGTCCCTGTAAAACACTTGCAGGGTAAATAATTGCCTTAAAAATTACGCATACTTTTATATTCGAAAAACCATCCATTATACCAACACGCAAACTTATCATGTACGTGACTACAATCAGAGTATAAAGAAGAAAATACGCCAGATAAAAAAATGAATTGCTACTACAACCCGTTTGTCTTTATTAAAGGAATATGATAAAAGTGCCCGTGCATCGAAGCTACCCGTAATGCTTATCAAACGCGTCGTGGGATAGATGCAATGTGATTGATATTTTGCACTTAAAATTGTGACGACCTGATAAATTTGACATTATTTAAATGGTGTTATTAACATGCATACCGTAACACCTCTAAAATCCGTGCTGTTTAGAGCAGATGCAAGTTGGTCGCCACGGAAGAGAGCATTGGTAAGTGTAGCGGGAGGTCCCTCCCCTACTGCCTTCCGGATGACTGCATCCACAGCTTTGGCGATGACCCAGACGCCATCGAAAGCGTACCCGTGGTACTTGCTGTATGGACTGCCATGGTGCCGCAAGTATTTCTGATATTCCTTGAAATATCCTGAGGCGGTCTGAAACAATAATTTCAGGCTCATGTTTTGATGTGAAGTTTAGCAAATAGTGTTTAAATACTGTATATTATCAGAACCCACCTGTTGTACAGATGCTTAAGTACATGCGATGAAAATATTGATAACGAGGATAAAACAGGGAACACTCAACGTATAGTTTCGGATTGATACAAAGTTATTGTGATGAAAAACTAAGTCAGTTGGTTTATTCTAGAACGTTGTCATACAATCTTATCGAAAGCCCCGCTTATGACTAACACCTATACTGTCCAAGAAGACATGCATCAGTACACATTAATGCGTTATACATAGACTATCAGCAAACATTAATTTGCTACATACAAGGCCCGACTCTGTCCGTTTAGTGCTACTGCTGAGCGGAAGGACATCCGTTGAGATGTAGCCCTGCATTGAGTCCTTCAGTTGTTCTGGAGAGCAGGTCAGGTTGATTTGCGCATCCTCCTCAATCCACCAGTGCGGAGAGTAGCCTCCAACTATTATCCACTGATATTTGGCACCGTACATTTGATTTAAATAAGCCTGAAAATTGAAATCATTATTCATAAAAGTGTTTTGTAGTGGTTTCCAATGAATGATAATAAAACCGTTTAAAATTATAGGACATAATTGTGGAATATTATAAAAAGATACAAATGTTTTCAAGATTTAAATAACACAACTTATCTATTTGAACATAAATGCGTTGACTGGAAGCATCATACACAGTAAGATTCAATGCACAGCCATTGAACACACGAGGTTATTTGAATACGAATATATATGATTTTATTTGCATAGGAGGTGCTGCCGCGGAACAAATGCTTTCAAACGAACATTTTTACAAATAAATTATATGATCAGTTGCGCTGTATTTGCATTATGACTACATCCCCATACAATCGCTCCTTTCATATTGACATTTACCAGTCTTAATTGGTATCACGTCGTTAAATATCCGCGATTGACGTAGTCTCAAACAGAATCAGACAGGTTTTATTATTTCAATTGACGTTCATGCCCTTCCATTTCAGTAGCATCAATAGTTAATCCTTCAGAAGACATCAATGTTTTCTGCTGTTACACTTGCGTGATCACGGAAATGAAATAAGAATATTGAATGAATATTTGTGTATTATTTCCGTTTCACTATTTGTAAGTTGTTTTTCTTTTACGACCAGGTTGTGTAAATTCGTATGATTGTTAGCCTAAATACACCAACCTGACAAAAGACACGTCGAGCCATCTTCTCATCAAAGTTACCAATAATAATCCGCACATCATTTTTCTGAAAGCAAAATTTCTTCAAGAACCTTTGACTTTGTAAAGCCATTTTAATTACAAACATACTTATGCAGATTCGTTACTTTATTTGATTTGCTGACAAGCAAAACACGGCAACTGGGAAAACGTCGTTTCATGTACAATTCATTGAAATTGAAGTAATACAAAGTAATTTTTAATTCACTGATGTTCTATTGTTACCACCTTGAGTTCCTGCATGGCTTGTTCCGGATCATCGACAAAGGCGACTGATTTCACCACGTTAATATCTTCTTTTTCCAACGCGGAGACTAAGTGGTTGTGGGCCTTTGGATACAACATACAATATAATACAACAGAAAATGCAACATTAGCGTATTTGGAACGAATGTTTTGAGTTCCTCTATATGAACCTCGCTCTGTGAAAAAGGGGTTTAATGCATGTGAGTCCCAGATTAGACTGTAAAGTCCGCTCAGGCTAATCAGGGACGACACTTTACGCCTAATCTGGATTTTTTGTTGAAAAGAAACTTTCTTTAAACGAAAGAAAAATCATGAAAGTGAAAAGTGTCGTCCCTGCCAGATTAATCTGTGTGGACAGTACATGCTAATCTAGGATGACACTTTACGCACATGCATTACGCACCCTTTTCACAGAACGAGGCTTATATAAATGGATGTTATTACATGAACATGAACATATAACTCAATTTAACAATAAACCTTTTCACTGTCCTTTATCAAAAAGCAAAAAAAAAAAAAAAAAAAAAAAAAAAAAAAAAAATTTTTNAAAAACATGCACTAATTTTCCGCTGTATTCACAGCACTGAGCACTCGGTTGTCTTCTGTCTTACAATTGCATGAACTCAATTGCTGCATATTTAAGAACAACATATCACTGGCACAGAACACGGGCTGTTATGTATAGATCTTGACAAAGTCGAATGTAAAAAAGAAGAAAATAAGATAACGAATTGGAACTTACATGGCCATATCTGGCAGTTCCTTTGGAAACGCTTTGAAATATGGTCCCTACAGTTGTCCAATTAAATGCTTTTAACAAAGCAAGACGTGCAGGGTTGAAGTCGTTGTCACTGGGGACGGTTCTGTAGAAATTGTGATACTTCTTTCTGTCGGAAAGAGCCGGGTCCATGTCAGCGTAAGACAACTGCATTGAAATATGTGTTGTCGATTTTTGGAGACATTTGTTCTTTAACTTACAAAAATCACAAAATCGACTAAAATACCATGTACAATGTACAACGAAGGAGGGCTCTTATCCGCTAGTTGTTATTTAAACCGACAAAATATACAACACACCATTTAACATAAAATCATGATTAAAGCTGGGGTCACCGACTTAGAATGTTAAATGTTAAGAATTAAGCATTTTATCCAGTTGAAAGCATTCCAAACTTCACACTTAGCCCAGAATAAATCACAAAACATACACGTGAAAAAAAATATAATTAAAGCATCGTTATTCGTTTACTTAATGGTTAAGAAACACCAGAGTCACACAGTCGATAAAAAATAATACGAATCGGAAATTGATGCAAAAAGCAAAATGCGTAATTGTTACTAAAAGATGAGCATTTTGCAAAAGCGTTTGACGCACTTTTATTTGTTTTGTGGATGCTGTCGTTCTGGCGTGTTAAGCTTTCTCCCGTTTTTTTAACCATTTCTAGGCGCGGTACTGAATACAGTTTAACTCAAGATAACGCGTCAAAACCTTAGCCGTCTTTATAGTGGAATCGATTTCTACCAAAGTGCGAATTTTGTCACCAAACGCAATGCCAAAATGCCAAGATTTATTTGAATAATTTTCTCTGGGATATTTGATCAAGCCATTGAGCCTTAGAATAAAGTTGCATCTGGTAACATAATATTGATTTGATAAATATAAGGGGATTATGTACAGTCGATATCTCTATGATCTTTAATTGGATCGTGTTTGAAGTGTCTTCACAAATATTGAGAAATGTCAGTTTGCATATTAAATTACATATTCTAATACATTCAAACACATAATAATGTGATAGGCACTACGACTTGCAACAAAGCTTTAATATATATTTGTGAAGCGGTCTTGCTTGAAAAGTTATTGATTAGTCTTTGAATTCTATTACATAAAATAAATAATACTATTAGGCCGTTTTTTATGATGTCCCATATCAATTGTTTATAAAAGAAAAAGGGACAAATAAGAATGATATGGTGTGTTGGGAGTATGTCAACCCAGCATTGATTGATGAAAATGATAAACGTGTAACGGCTTTAAGATATCTTTGATTATTTTACGTACAAATTTACTTAAAATTATATTTCTGTGGTGCCAGAGTAATGTAAAAGGAAACTTCCTTTATAAGTTTTATTTTTACGTATTTAGATTTTGTAAATATGATTTATAATTTCCTGAATTTACCTATTTATAATTATAACAAATATTAGTCCGTTTATTACAAGGATTAAAGCGGTTGTGTGATACAATAAAGATACATTTTCCGTGACAATTATAAAACCATGACAACGTTTTGTTCTTGCGTCGTACGTGTGTATTATTCGCTTTTAATTGGGTAAAACATCGCTCATTTGATTATGACCATGATGTCATACCAGAGATACGTTCCACTCTTTGGATATTTCTGCTATTGGCCCCGACACAGTTGAGCACGCATCACCAAACAACAAAACCATCGTGTTGTTGCTGTCCACCATGTCGAAAAAGAACTTAGTAGCCACGGCCATATCACACTGAAATGCATAAATACAAAATATAATAACTTATATGTACACACTTACGAGAACAATTAAGTTTCTTCGTTCGTCCTCGTTTATAGAAAATGTATTTCACCAAAAATCTATTAACAACAAAATTATTTTGAAATATGTTGTCGGTGATTGATGCTAGTAATCATAGGGTTCAATATTAAGCGTGTTTTTTGTATTGTTAAATATTATGTATACTGGAAAACATTTTTACATTGCTTCTAAATAAACTACCACCACAAATTAGTTACAATTGATTTGTGAAGAAGAGTTTTGATTATGGAATCGCCGTTGTTGGTTTAATTATATGTACTAATAAACACACAGTAAAGCTGCACCAGCAAGACGGAAATTTAATTTTGACATGCAGTCCTAGTTTATGGCATGGATAACAGTGCCAAACAATAAGACTCAGATCAACTGTACTAGACAAGACACACAAGTACATAACAGACACACATACATATATAAAAATGAGGTCACCGCCTAGTAACGGTCAAATAAAGCCTTGTGGTTAAAAGCGGTTGTATAGCACTCATAACCTCACACTTAGCCCATAGCTAGTCAAATAGGTAACACGTTTACCGATAAACATAAAACGTACAAATATGTTTAGATAATGTAACTGAGGTAACCGCCTTTGAACAGTAAATCCAAAACACGTTTGGGGCTTACACCAGTGTAAAGGACCTCCGAAGTCATACTTGGCCCAAAGTATCCACAAACCATTTAATGAAAGTATTTATTTCATAGGATCAGAATTCAAATAAAACAAATTAAAAAAGAGCGACAATTTCAATTAAAAGACAATGAAACTACTTAACATTCGGAGGCACGATGAAATGAAATCAAAAGGAGCATTACCTAAGCCTGGTCTTTGATAAAACAAGCTTTAGAGACATAACATCATACGAATCAGATGTAAAGATTATATGTCTGGGAGCTTTTTGATTTCTTTTATTTTCAAGGTACGAACATCTGATAAAAGTTTTCGTTTGGCTGAATAATAAATCTTTAAAATTATTAAATACACATGACGCGATTGCTACACAATTCACCATTTGTGTTGCTTTATAATTGAGTTCGGACATTTCCTGGTTTTCTTAGCACCTTAACAACGGATGACTAATATACTAACTAACGGTAATACACAACTGTAGATTATGAGCCTGTTGTGGACTTCCTGCAAAGTTTCATCAATGCCTTGTGGGCTTGTGAAATCCAATAAGTTAGCATTTTCATAATCACTGCTACACATTTGATTTTCTATAAGTCCCTTTTGCATGTAAATGCATGTAAATGCGGATATTAATTTACTGGTCCAGGCAATATCCGTTTCACAGCTTCAAAAATCGATTCCAGGGAATTAATTTCACTTGAAGCAAATGCTGACATTTTAAATTAACGATTATGTATGTACCAAGTACTATATATTTAATAACAAAAGAGAAATAATTGATGATACATATATATATAGAGAATAATAGGTTAGTGTTGATTATAGATCAGGTTTATCATGCGAGGCTTAGAAAACAAAAAGGACGAGCCTTGGCGAGTGCTTTTTCGTTTTCGTGCCGAGCATGATAAACCTGATCTATAATCAACACTAACCTATTATTCTATTTATCCCACTTTTTATTCAGAAAACCTTTTTATTTAAACAAAATTAGTTTTTTATGAGCGTTTGTTGTACTTTGACAATGACTGTATTGTAACCAAGGTCAGTGTATTACTCCGCGTTCCAAAAATAACCGATGATCAAATAATCACTTTTTTAAATCAGAATATCGTTCTGTGACAATGAGTCGTGCGTTAATAATTACAATTTTATTCATATTGGATTGCAAATCAAAAAGTTTTATAACATCAATATAACATGTAATTGTTATATGCAAGGAACTACATTTGTTTACAACGTCACAACCGCCTAACACCACACACAATTCACTTTCGATATCAAACTAACAACTTTTGATCACGAGGTGCAAAATATTTGCTTCTTTGTAATAATATGTGGTTATTTCGTGACAAAATAACAATGATAACTTGGATTGGAGCTAATTATATACATTAAAATTTTGAACGTGGAAAGTGGCACCAAAGAATTGTGAGGCAAAGTTGTTCGAACGAGAGAAAGACATTTGCTGGTGAAGTGACTGGGTGGGGCGAACATCAACTTGATCAAGATCAACTTGTTCAACGGTAGACAGTGGTTGTCTAGGCTGCATTTCGGCCATAGTTTCAGTGCATGAAGGTGTACACGTGGAAGCTGTTGGGTGGTTACATTTACTGGACTGAGCAAGAATGTTGGAACACTTTTGCTGCTGTTCAACAGATATGGTGGAATAATTGGTTATGGACTGGACATTTTTGTGCCCTGTTATGGCCATGATTTCAGTGGGTGGAATGTTTGCATTTCGAAGTTTTTGGACCAGGAATTTGCGAACTGAGTGGTTCGTTATTCTCTTGTGCTCGGGAAAGCCGGCATCTTTTGCCATGGCCTTCAGCATCTGACCTAGCTTGTTGACACCCACTGGTTGACGCAAGAACCACTGAAATGCAGTGTCAGTTGTGCGTTTTGCCAGGTAGAAAGGGTGCTGATCTGAAGAAAAATCAGATGGACGCTTATCCGAGTACAGCTTGTAAATTAACACAGGATTTCTTGGTCCAGAAGTGGCGAACATCTTGGGAGACACTTTTCTTATGTCAGCGATGTTCTCTCCTGTGCGTGTTTTCGTTTGGCGCTCATTTAACTCAAGATACTCCACACCATTCGAGTCCACACGGAGGCGAACGTCTCCCCACCTAACAAAGACAGCATTTAAGTTAAAGCGGATGTACTTTGTGAAATGGGGTGCAAAATAATGAGAAAAATTGATACATACATGTATTTTGTGTGTTTGTGTGTTAAAAAAAGGTTTATTACCGCAAATTGTATTGCTCCGTGGTTCCTCGCAAGCCGAAATGAAGGCAGTTGTTCAACCAGATTGTATTTAACAAGGCCTTTGGAGTCTCGGTGCCAAGGATCCCCTTCTCCCAGAGCAGATCGATGTCGGTATCACTCAGCGGATGGGCCTCCATAGGACGGTTTCCCTGACCCTAAATTGGTGATTTATATTTCTTGTACTGTTTCATTTAACTTTTTGACTATATTTTTTAATTCAAATTATTTATTTTAGTATTCTATCTTTCGTAGGCTTACAATATTACTGTTTAATGTGACTATTCGACTTTTCTTTATTAATTGCAAATTAATGTCGCCAGCGTAATAATTTTGTACAGACTACACTCGGGATTTTTCCCAATTTTGGTCTTAAATGATACGTTTTCTGTTCAATACGTTATTTAGACAATATCTTTTAGTTATAACCGTTCATCTTAATTTTACCTGTTTCTTAAGACTTTTTTTTTGCATTGTAGGTGTCCCTTGTGAGTGCAAATTGGGCTCCAGTCCCTGTCATGACTGAACATCCATAGCGATGTCGTTTCAGGTACCTGTCAACACTAGCGATGATGCCACGGAGGGAGCTTGGTTCAAAATCTGTGCCATTTGACTTTTTAAGGGACAACAGGAAAGTGGCCAAATACTCATCAAGAAGAGTTGGTTCTATGTGATGGATTTCTTTGCCTTCAGCCTTTGACATAAGAAACCGTTTGAATTTGTTTACGTCGGACAAGGTCTTCGATAAAGTCTTTTTATTTTCATTTTGAACGATGAAATTATCAACATCATTGAGGTTAACATCTATGAACTCTTTCTTGTCAGGCATGTCTGGGATATGATTTATGATGGTTGGGGGTTTGACATTGATACTCGATGGTGCATCAGAACTAAAGCTAGTAGTAGTACTAGGGCTGGTGTCATTCTCAGTTGTCAATTCAATATCTAGGTCAACTAATTCAATATCATGTGTAAGCAGATTAAATGGATCAAACCCATATTGTTCCTGGAACTGGCTAAGTGTTAAAATGTCCTTTGTTTCAGTTGTTTGTTGCTCATTTTCATCATTTAATTCATCCCAAATTAATGAGAAATTGGTTTTGTTAAATTCGTCAGACATTTTGAGTTTTTTTTCAGTTGCTCTTGACAACAACAGAACCTATTTGCAACATAGTGTTAAATTTACCTAATACTAGAGTTTTAATGACAATAAGTGACAACAAACACATGTGTTTACTTCTTTTATTTGTTTAAAGATCATTAAAATTGACAAACAGTTGAGATTGTTTTTATTATTAATGCACTTGGCAAAAACAGGTGACAAGGTGCGTGGGAAAAAAGTAGTTCCGATTCGGCAGTTGATGACGTCACTCGGTGTATTATAGCAGAAATTTAATCAACGGGGCTATAATCAACCGAAATCGCTGTAAAAGTGGGATAAATTATTTTCACTTGAAGCAAATGCTGACATTTTAAATTAATGATTATGTATGTACCAAGTACTATGTGCAACCATGTCTTAAATAAATAATATTATTAAAATGTCTAGACTGTTGTATTTTAAAGTGTATTGAGCACAACAGTTGTTTGTGCGGTTCAAATAGAAATTACCTAATGTCAGGGATGTGTAGAAATGTACACTAAATGTACCTCAAATAGTATGTCAGTATGCGAATATTCATGCGTAACCAATGCATATAACACTAAACAATTGCTTACGTTCTGAAAAATGTATATTTCGTCAAAACAAAACCAATGCACAATTCAAATTGTTCTAAGCTTAAAGCAGTGTTATTGTTTTTTTTAAATATACCTTAATTAAGGACAAACTTAATATAATTACGTAATATATTCATTTAATGAAATTTAACTAAATTAATTTAATGTATTTTAGTTATATGTTACTCATTACCCTATTTCAAATATTAAATACACATTTGCACACAGGGCCTGCTATCATAAACTTACTTTTAAAGTGAAAACTGATACATATTCAATAATAAATTGAGTATTTACGCACTTTTATACATGAATGATATTAGATTACATTTTAGATATATGTTTACGTCAAGTACCATAATAAACGTTAAATTAATATGATTTCAAAACATTCCAGGGATGAAAGTTAATGTGTTGTTTTCATTATAAGTTTGCCCTCATCCAGTTAAATTCACAAGAACCTGTTTTTCCTTCATACATAGACACGCTTTTGTTTAACATTTTGAATCGTTAATATGTACATAGGTTGCCGTAACGTTGAGATCGCTCTACATTTATTTATACATATACCAGATGTGCTTATTTGTCGACTGGAGTAAAAAATTGGCAAGTTGTAAATGAAGATATATTACAGTTTTACATAAGTGTACACTTAACGCATTGGTGCAAATTTGAAAATCATGCATGAAGACGGAGTATGCTTTATACATTTCCAAATTTCATTTTTACAGTCTAAGTATGACGAAAATTGTATTTAATAGCAACATACTACATTTTTATTGCATATTTACTTGTTGCAATTGGTAACACACAAAAGCGCTATAAGCCAAAGAAACACATGAACTGAAAACGTGTATTTTCAATGATCGAACGTGTCAAATGTGACAAAAATAATTACCAAAATACGTTCCCGTGTAAATAATATATATATATATATATATATGACGCTCGATGCATGACTTAAATGTTATTGTATTTCATTACCACCAAATTAGATCTTCCTTTCGATGTAAAGGTCGACACTTTCACTCATGTCTATAATTTGTAAAAAAAAAACAAAACAACAACGCTCAACAGTTTTGTATTCCTAGACAAGCATAATGTAGGAATCTGACTAAAAGCTGTAAACGGAATTTTAATTCAAACCTTGATATTGTTTGTGGTGAATTTACAACGCGTGAGATTTCCCATCAAATTTTGATAATTCTAAGTTGAAATAAAACTGCGAATATTAAACACAAACTAAAAACACTACACTAGCATATTTTTCAATATTAATTTACATTGACTTAATGCAGAATTGGCGGTGTTGCAATTTGGAGAAATGTTATTTGAACGTATACGAACAATATACCTAGGTATCACTGACTATGATGTCTAATGTGTGATGCGGAAGGACGGTGTGCTCTTTGTTAATCATATTAAGAGCAAGATCCACTGCGAGCCTCACCCCTCGGCCAATCAGCCCCACGGGGACAGACCCCGATATTAGAAACAACCCAGCAATAACAACTCGCCCTTTGTCACTTTCTGACTTCGAACACATCATTCCGTAGGAACATATTATAAACACTAACAATGCAGTGCGTATTTGTTTATATCCGGATCCCATCACCTTCGCTTTGCGGCAAAGCATTAAATTGCAGATTGCATGTTTGTTTCTGATAAATGTTTTGCTGTGTAAAATAATTACTTTAAGCCATAAATTGAAAGCCGTTAAGTAATTAAATAAATTGAATGCCGTCAGTGTGGTTTTCATGGAAACGCAAAAATGAATTATATTGAAGTTACCATTTTTAAATTTAATTTTTACTATGAATTTGAAGAAAATGCTAAATCAAATTTGAACATATTTTAAACACATGAACAAAATCAACACAAGCCCATAGGATTCCTAAACTATAGTTTTAAATGAAATTATACACCCGTTGGTCCATATTTCAATTTGGATGTACACATTGTTTTCTGTAATCGGCAATTTGATGAATCCACGATTTGTGTGGAAGAATATTAATCCGACAGGTTATCTTATATTTATCCACATATCAATCTCGTTGAAGGTCTTTATTCCATTGATGAGTAATAATTTAATCACTTGCTGAAAACACATCACGAATCACATTATCTACACTGACAGAAACCCGCTGGTGTGCCGCAAAACCAATGCATCTTGTTCTCTCTCAACTCTCCTACTCGCTTGTTAGTTATATATTGGAATGATTCCATCCACTATTTGTCCTTAAATGGCTGTATCGCTGAAGCAGCCTTAACAAAAAAACTACACTGCGTTACTCTTGGACAAGGAGTTGCAGATTTGTCAAACCCCACGGAAACTATGAGGAACGTGTGATGTCGCCATAATGGGAATTTAAATAGGAATCAATTTGCTGATTTGTGAGGCATTTATCTTACTCAGGGAGACGCTTCTAACAGATGATGGCAACAGGCACTAATCAATGTCTCAACGTCTCATATAAAAACACCTTTCCGTGGTGTCAGTTGAAATAGAAATTACCAGAATACAAATAAAATTAAGTCATGATATCGAATTGTTACGTTGCGCATGGTTTACAACAACATGTCGACGTTTTGTATATGGCATTCTGCTTATACACTTTTGCCTATCTGAAGAAACGATTTGCATAAATAATACAGATATCCGTATTAGTGTTTCATGTGGTAACAGGTTGTCTCCATTCATAATAATGAACACTTTGTCAAGATATATTTCAAATTATTTATTACTATAATGCGATCAAAATTACGTGAATGTTTAATTTATAATTACCGTCATTAGTATAGTGCGAAGGTACACAAATCAACAGTACATACTCATTTTCATCAAACCCTTAATGTAGGAATTTTCTTTGTCCTTATTACATCTCTGAAATTAAAAAGTCACATTTGTCTTTAACCTCGCGTAGTAATTCATTGTCTAATAACACTCGGATTACTTTTATGACGGCTTTATCCGCCGTTGTGATTGATGAAACAATAATAGACCACTTACATGTGTTTTGATGAACCCATAATAAATTTCCTGCAATAGTATAATCTGATATTATCATAAGCGATTTGTTCCTGTGTCCGATGGTATGAAATCAATAATCCACAGGGCGAAAATATTTTATTTTTAGGAAGCACTAGGCGTCTGCGGATCATACAGGGACATTTGTATTAATATATCTTGCTAAAATCTACCCATGGCGAATATGAACAAGTTATTTGTTATAGAATGATTCGAATGCCAGTCAGGAATGTTTCACCATTATCTTTTTTTCTCAACAAATACAATACAGAATAATTATTCAATGTGTTAAACATAAGTCATGAGTCACCGATTGGCATAACCTAAAATATATTGTATTTTCGATATTGCAATGTTATAATTTTTACAAAGAAAAAAGTCTTTTATGTACATAGTGGTTATGGTTTGGACAAATAAGTAGTTATATTATGTTCGTGTTGCGACGACGTAATAGTTTATCCGAGATCGATATATAAATATGCAATTCAGTATCCAAATAAGGAGTTAAAACGTAATATGTGAATAGAGCTATAAGATAAGCGATTAAGAAACGCAAATAGTGTTTACATTAAAATACGTTCGTCTACTTCTGTTTAACAAAAAGCATGGTGTATTAGTAGTTTTGTTTATTCTTAAAGTATATGAGTTAGATACTGTGTGAAAGGGGTAAGAACTTAAATAACATATAAACGGGTGAGTAAGATAAACGTTTTTGCATCTTATACAATAATCTTCTTTATGATCTTATGTTTTTGTATTAATTTAGAATTGTTCAAGATCAAGAAATACCAGCGGTAATCCCGACTTCATTAACTTATATACAGAGAGCCAATTATCACAATGCAAGAGCATTATTGACACAGAAGAAAGTGCATTGCGTGCACTGAATTCTTTAGGAGGGGCCTATTCAATGAGTGTTATGAAAATAAGATGAGTAGATTTGCGTGCGATATTTTTTAAATTATTGTTATGATATGAATCATTTGATTAGCATGCACGTTAGCTTAAGCCCATAACAAACTTCACGAAAAAAAAAACATTAAAAAAAAAAAAAAAGGTCAAACTTAAAATCCTAAGTCGGGTCAACTATGAAACCGAATGTTTACGCTGTGGTAACTATTAACTGCAGCTAAGTATCAGGAATAGTTGATATAATTGACGTATTAATAGCATGAGAATGGTCAAACACAGTACACAAATACATCGCAAACACACCTTTAATCATTTCGATCTTAATTACTTTCTTTCAAACAACTTAGTACCATCGTCATCATTATACTCACGAATTATTATTGAACCTATTATTTTATATGGTTCAGAAGAATATATTACTAGGGAATATATAACTATGACACTGCGCATAACATTATCATTTCTTAACATTTTTCTTGGCGTTAAACAATCAACCCCAACATTATCGTTTACAGAGACTCTGGTAGAATTCCTTTATTGGTTTTAAGGAAAAGGTCTTTGAAATACTGCTTAAATCAATGTCTAACAAATCCTCTATTTTATATAGTACGTATACTATCTATCGAAATTATGATACCTTTGGCTTGTTTTGAAGCATTACAATCATTTTTAAAAAATCTTGGAACGTGTCAAAATTTGAACATTTGAATGATCATATCACTTATCTTGCTATTCTGAAACAATTTTTTCTTGACCAGTTCCATCAAATACGGTTAGAAATTATCTCTAATATGTCTAACGTACGTTACTATTGCAAATTAAAAATGAATTGAAATACAAACAAAAATATTAAGATTGTGTATCACATGATTAATCCAGAATATCACTTTCAAGATTTCATCTGAGCTCACATAATCCAAATATTGAAACTGGAAGGTCGTCAACTATGGAAATAATAGAACTTGTAATTAATATTCAACTGACGATGTTGAATCTGAATACAAATCTTTATTATGTTGCATTAAGTTTACCAATATGATAAAACACACCTTGACAATATCATGTCATTCTATATATATGTTTATTTATATAATGTCACATAAGTTGAAAAGAAAAATCATTCATATTTTTGCTAAATAATGGTGTAATGTGGCAAGTTTTTACGTAATTAATTACTTTCTCCTTTATGTACGAATATATTTGAAATTATTTATATATTGTGTGTATTGTAGTGTATAGTACACATTATATCTGCACTCGGCTGCCTTGGTCATAACGTTTAGACAATTGTAAATTGACCTGTGCAATGCTTTCAGACGTTTTTGCCAATAAATGAAACGAAACTTATTGGACGCCAAACTGGATTTGTCACACAATCAACCATATGAGTTCCACAATTGATAACTATGCTCTGTATTTATAGACCTCGAATAGACGGAAGATATCCACATTGTTAACTATTTAAACGATTTCTTTCATTATATTTTATTTAAAAATAAAGTTCCTTAGAATATTTCATTTTTAAATGCAAAACATTATTAAGTCAATCTCCAAATCAAAATACCGAATAGCCCTAGCATATACTTCGATATGTGTATTATCTTAGTTTGACGAATGTAGGTGGTCACTTTGGACATTTTACTAGTTTGAAATTTGACTTATGTTTGCATTAATATCGAAAGAAGACAGTTAAACAATTAAACAAATACAATTGGCTGCTATTTTTTTTTTAGTGTTTCCATGCTTGGAACATTCAGATAGCCAGAAATTATGTAAGTTGTGAAGTTAATTCATTTTTGGCCGGGGAAAGAAATCTAGTCTGGGGTTGGTTACCTATGTATCTATAAACTACCGATGCTTATTATAATTATTTGTAAGAACGTGATGATCGACACAAAAGCGCCGAAGTGTTTCTGTGGACAATCAAGCGTTGTAAGTAAGAGTTCCTTATGTTATTTATGTGTTGTCTTGTATTGTATAAGCAGTTTGGTATATGCCTCAAATTAAACCCTGGTGGCTGCTTACAATACTTTCTTTCCTGGTAATGATTCTAGAGTTAAATACTCTTCCATTTAGCTGAGTGCTATATATGTTTGGATTTCCACTTATCACTTCCGGCACAACTTTGACTGTCTTGGAGATGTTTTAATATTCCGTGTTATGTTTATTATAAATAAATTACAGCAAGAATTGTTTTAGTTATGCCACTTTCCAATTAGAGTATTTATATAAGATCGAAAAAAGAATGCTGGAATTCAATATATTTACGTCAGTGTTATACAGCAAAATCAATACGTCTTGTATTTCAATTAGCAAAATAAGTAGCCTTTTCGTTTTCATTATGTCATACCTATAACGTCATATAATTGTATCATATTTTGTTTTGATTTTGCATAGTGCAACGTAAAAAATCTAGCGGAGCACAATTGTGTTGCTATTTTGAATGAAATCTATATACATTGTTACGTGTGTCTGTGGTGCGTTTTGTGACGTTCACTGGTAAATAAACCCACAAAAAACAACATAACAAGCAATATCAATTTGAGAGATTTTCCTTTGTAATATTTCTCTATATTTCGTTTTAACGAGTTCTAAAATTACTTTGAGACATAACAAGATGAAAACATCAACTACGCCTCGTCTTAGATAAAAGAAGCTTTAGAGACATAACGTCATACTATTCAGATGTCATGATTACATGTTAGGAAGTGTGAATCTAAATTAAGCTATAGTGCACGTTCATACGACACAAAGACACAATTTTGTTTCCCAACAAATACGAGTATAAGTATCGGCATCGGCTTTAACCAGCGCAAACTTGTCTTTGCTGAATTTTATGAAATTCGTATACTTTTTATTGCCTATTTTGTGTTATTGTAACATATTTTTATCAATATATTAAAATTTGACACATATAAAAATCGTATAGTCTCACTTTAAACAAATGAACATTATGGCATGTTGTGGACTTCCTGAGAAGTCCCATCAATGCCTTGTGGGCTTGTGAAATCCAATAAGTGAGCATTTTTATAATCACAGCTTCAAATTTGATTTTCCATTAGGGACCATTGAGGCATGTAACTGCGGATATCAACTAAATGGTCCCGGCAATATCCGTTTTACAGCTTTACACATCGATCCAGGGAATTAATGCCACTGGAAGCAAATACTGACATTTTAAAGTAAAAATTATGTCTGTACCGAGTACTAATAATTTCATAACAAAAGACAAATTATTTATTTTTACTTTATATATAATTATCTTCGATCTTCGCTTAAGAACTGAAGTAAAGAAGTGGAACCATTCCTTAAATAAATAAAATTATTAAAATGTCGTTGTACCTAGACTGTTGTATTTTTAAGTTTATTCAGCACAACAGTTGTTGAATGGGACTCAGATAAAACAGGGTTTTTACGCTAATTTAAATTAGGTTCAAATATAAATGACCTAATTCCAGTGATTTGTTGAAATGAAAACTAAAGTTTCCTCAAATAGTATGTCCGTATGCGAATATTAATGCGACACAAGTGCATATAACACTAAAAAATCGATTACGTTCGAAATAAGGTTGATTATGTCAAAACAAAACCAATGCACAAATCAATTTGTACTTTGTTTAAAGCAGTCTTATTTTTGTTTCAAATATAACTTAATAAAGGACGACCTTCATATAATTACGTAATATATTCATTGGATTAAATTGAGAAAGTATTTTAGTTATATATATATACCTCATTACCTTATTTCAAATCTTAGATGTACATTGCACACAGGTACTGCTTTCTTAAATCTTACTTTTTAAGTTAATTATAATACATTTGCCCTCAATCATAAGCGGATATATATGAATGCCATTAAAGTCAACTTTAGATATATGATTACGTCAAATACCGTTAAAAACGCTAAAGCTCTTTAAAAACATTCAAGTGGTGAAATGTTGTGGGGTTTGTGTGTGTGTGTGTTTTTTTAAATATAATTTTGCCATCTCAATTGATTAAGATTCATACGAACTGTAATTTTCTTTATACATATACAGGGTTGTGTTTAATATTTCGAATCGTTGATCAAACATATTTTTAAAGCATAGGTCGCCTAATTTCTAAATCGCTTTACATGTGTTTATAAACCAGATTTTCTAATTCGACTGGAGTAGAAAATTGAAAGTTGTAAATTTAAATATTTATCAGTTTTACATATGTTAACAGTCAACGCATGTGTGCACAATTGTAAAGGATGAATGAAGACGGAGTTTACGTTAAACATTGCCAAATTTTATTTTCACAGTCTAATTATGACTCATATTTTATGTCATAGCAACATACTATTTTTTATTTATGGCATATCTACTTTTTTGAACTTGGTAACACGTAAAAGCGCTATTTGCAAAAGAAACCCATGAACTTAAAACGTCTTTTTAATGATCGACCGTGACAAACAAAAATAACAACCAAAATACAATTTCACTTGTAAATAGTATACAATACTGACTGTAATACATATATATGAAAGTTCGATTTATGACTTTATATTATTGTATTGTATTATCACTTAATCAAATCTTCCTTTCGTTGTAAAGGTTTCTCTTTCACTAATGTATATATTTTGTAAATAAAATCCAGCGCTTTGAAGTTTTGTATTCCTAGACAAGCATAATCTATGAATCTGACTATAAACTGTAAACATAATTTTAATTCAAACGTTCAGAATGTTTGTGGTGAATTAACAATTGGCGGTGTTGCAATTTGGAGCAGTGTTATATGAATGAATGCGAACAATATACCTTGGTGTCACTGTCTATGATGTCTAATGTGTGATGCGGAAGGACGGTGTGCTCTTTGTTAATCATGTCAAGAGCGAGCTCTACTGCAGGCCTCACCCCTCGGCCAATCAGCCCCTCGGGAACAGACTCCGAAATTGGAAACAATCCAGCGATAACCACACGTCCTTTGTCACTTTCTGACTTCGAACATATCATTCCCAGTGAACATACTATGAATATTGAGAACGCAAAGCGTATTTGTTTATATGCGGATCCCATCACATTAACTGTGCGGTAAAGCATTATTGCATATTTCCTGTTCGTTTCTGGTTGGTAGTGTAATTATTTTTTTAATAATTATTTTTTCTGGAAACTCAAAATGAATTATATTGAAGTAAAAGCTTTCAAATTTAATTTTCTTTATGACTTTGGAGAAAATGTTAAATCTAATTTTAACTTCTTTGAATCAAACAGCACAAGCCCATTTAAATCCTTAAATATAACTATAAATGAAATTGGACACCCGTTTTTTTTCCATATTTCACATTGGATGCCCACATTTTCTTCTGTGATCGTAATTTGATGTATCCACGATTTATTTCGAAGAATATTTATCCGAGAGATTATATAATATTTATCCACATATCAATCTCGTTTTAAGGTCTTAATTCCATTGATAAGCAATACTTTACTGAATGGCTTAACACACATCACGCGTCACATTATCTTCAATGAAAGACAACGGCTTGAGTGCCGCAAAACCAATGCAAACCGCATCTTGCTCTCTCTCATACCTCAACCCCGCTTGTTAGCTTTATATTGGAAATATTTCACCACAATTTGTCCTTAAATATTTCAGCGGGATTGACACGCACAGCTCTTTCGCCGAAGCAGCCAATGATTGCAGTGCGTTTGTATTGGACACGCGACGGAGTTACACATTTGTCAAAACCCACGGAAACTATGAGAAACGTGTGCCGCCACAATAATAGGCATTTAAATGGGAACCAATTTGCTGATTTATCAGGGATTTATCTTACTCGGGGAGACGCTTCTAACAGATTACGGCAACAGGCATTAATCCAAGAAAAGACAATATAAAAACACCCTTCTGTTTTGTCAGTTAACATATACATTTCCAGAATACAAATTAGAATCGGTCATGATATCAAAATGTTACGTTGTGCATGCCTTAACTCCCAAAAAGATTGATTTTTTTTGTATATGGTATTCTGCTTGTAAAATATAATCATAGAAAGTTATAAATATCTGAAGAAACGATTTGCATACATAATACACATAGTACGTTTTTTTTATACCTGTAGTAGTGCTTCACATGGTAACAGGTTGTCTACAACTATAATAATAAATACTTTGCATTTATTTCAAATTAGTGTTAACTGCAATGCGATTAACATAACGTGAATGTTTAATTTATTATTACAGTCGTTGATATATTTCCATAGTACACAAATAAACAGTGCATATTCATTATCATCAAACCCTTAATACAGCAATTTGTTTGGACCGTATTACATCTCTGAAATTGTGAAGTCACATTTGTCTTTTACCTCGATGTATGTATTCAGTCAGTGTCTTATAACACTCAGATCACTTGTGTGATGGCTTTACCCGCCGTTGTGATTGATGAACGATATAGACCACTGACATGTGTTTTGATGAACCTATAATAACTGTTCCTGCTCTAGTGTTATCTGATATTATCATGAGCGATGTTTCCCTCTGTCCGATGGTATGAAATCAATGATCCACTGGACGAAACTGTTTTAAGGAAGCACTAGGCTTCTGCGGATCATACAGGGACATGTTTATGCTATATCTTGCTAAAATAAATCCGTGGCGAATGTGAATATGTTATTGGTTATAGATTTATTTGATAATCAGTCAGACATTTTTCAGAATGGTCTTTTTTTCTCAACAAATACAATATCAAATGAATATTAAATTTGTTAAACATAAAAAATGAATCACCGATTGACATAACCTAAAATTAATGTTATAAATGTTACATAAAACACTACGCATTTAATGTACATAGTGGTTATTGTCTGGGAAAATTAGAAGTTCTATAATGTTCGTGTTGAGACAATGTAATTTAATTAATCCGAGATCGTGATACATAACGCAATCAAAATTAGGAGTTAAAACTTAATATATGCTAAGAGCTATTAGATCCGTGATACAGAAAAGTAAATGTTTTTAACATTGAAATAGTTTTGTATTATTATGTTTAGAAAAAAAACATGCTGCATTAGTAGTTTTCTTTATTCATATAGTATATGCTTTAGATAATGTGTAAATGAGGCAAGAACTTAAACAGTCCTCACTGTATAGTGGCTTAAACTTTAAATTGTATAGTCTCCTTGAAAACAAAAAAACTCAAGAAGGACAAGACAGTAAATGTTTTTCAATTTTAAGAAGTTTTAATTTATTTACTGTTTATTAATGAGAATTACGACTATAATTTTTTTATGATTTTCGGTTTTCATTGGATAGTAGGTCATGTTTTCTCCAGGGTGATGCTATAATTTTTAAATTATGTAACACATAATTGTGTTAGTTGTTTTATGGTTTATTAGTAGCTTTATCACATTTTTATAAGCCGCTTATTTCTGAAAATATAAGTAAAATAGTTTACAACATGAGAAATAGTTTCGTTTTTCCATTAAGAAACTATTTATAGAATAAACACATGCGCATAGTAACAAACCTTAGAAACCAATCAGAAGGGTCGATGTTTTCAAAAACTTCGTACATGATATATATTACTACAGAGAGCTTAGCCTAGATTTTGTTTTTTTGTCAAAAGATTGTCGATTTTGAAGCAGTTTTTGTTGTTATGCTCAAGAATGCACACTTCACTATATATTGGCATATAAAACATTTATTGTTATTTGTCACTTCAAATATTTAGATGTATTCATTAAGAGAACCGATTCTTCGGATACATGCTATACCGAGAGGGCAAACAAGTTTCAATAATCACTATGCAAGAGCATCATTGACATAGAGAAAATTGAATTGCATGCATGGGATGTTTTAGAAAGAGCCTTTTAAATGGTTGGTATGTAAATAAGATGAGTACATACGCTTGCGATATTTTTGAAATTATTGTTATGGTATGAAACATATTGATTATCAGAGATGTTAGCTTCAGCCCATGTAGGACAAACTTTACGAAGAAAACATTAACAAACAAACGTTAAACTTAAATTTTAAGTCGGGTTAACTATGACACCGAATGATTACGCTGTTGTAACTGTTAACTGCAGCTCAGTATCAGGAAGGTGTTAGTAAAGTATTTAATAAGATATTTGATATGCGATTAAATATTCTAATAGATAATTGACGTGTAAAAACATGATCATGGACAAAATCAGTACACACATAAATCGCAAACACACCTTCAATCAGTTTGATCTTAATGGCTTGCTTTCAGTCAACTTAGTAGTATCGTCATCACACTCACTATTGAACCTATCATTTTACATGTATATGGTTCAGAAGTATTGGGAATATATGACTTTGACACTGCGCATAACATAATCATTTCTTAACATTATTCTTGCCGTTAAACAATCAACCCCCAACATGGTCGCGATTAAGCAGAAACTGATAGATATCCTTTATTGGTTTTATGTAAGGAAAGGTCTTTGAAATATTGCTAAAATCGATCTCTAATAAATCCTCTATTACATATAAAACGTTTACTATCCAACAAAATTTAGATACCTTTTGCTGGTATAAAGCATTTAAATCTTATTTTAAAAATCTTGGAACGTGTAATTATTTGATCATGTGAATGATCATATCACCTATCTTAATATTCTTAAACAATGTATTCATGACCAGTTCCATCACGTATGGTTGGAATATATCTCTTATATGTCTTAATAATTTTTATTTGGAAATTTAGTACTAAAATGAAAAGACTGTGTATCACATGGTAATTCTAGAATATCACTTGCAAGATTTCAGTTGAGATCACATAATATAAATATTGACAGGTTTTCAACTATCGAAATAAAAAAAACTTGTAAATAAGGTTGAACAGACAGAAGAAACTGAACACCATTGTGTATTATGTTGCAATACGTTCACCATTACAAGGAAAACACATTGGAATTACGACATGTCATAATACAAATATGTCTATTAATATAATGTCATCTTAGTCGAATAGAAAAATCATACATATTGCTCTATAATGTGGTAAGCTTTTACGTAATGAATGACTTTCTCCTTTATGTATGAATTTATTTGGGCCGCGCTCTGTGAAAATTGGATTTAATGCATGTGTGTAAATTGTCGTCCCAGATTAGTATATGCAGTCCGCAAAGGCTAATCGGGAATGAAACTTTCCACTTTTATGATATTTTCGTTTAACGAAAGTCTCTTCTTAGCCTAAATCCAGTTTAGATGGAAAGTGTCGTCCCTGATTAGCATGTGAGGACTGCACATGCTAATATGGGAGACACTTTACTCACTTGCATTAAACCCCCATTTTACAGAGCGATGCTCATTTGGAATTGTTCATGTATTGTGTATTTCGTAGTGTATAGTCAATACTATATATGCACTCGACTGTCTTGGCCATACTATTTACATAATTGTAAATGTTTACATCGGAAATACTTTCAAACTGGATTTGTCACACTATCAACCATATGAGTATCATAATGGATAGCCATGCTCCGTTTTTATAGACCTCGAATATATATTTATTATGCTATCAGCAAACTTCATAGCCCATGAAATACCACTTTTTTTTTTTTTTAAATATCCTCGAATGGGATCTGGAACGCAACGATTATTAGATTTGATACCGATAATTACTACAACACCGAACACATAACGGTTTATTTGAAAAGTTGAAACCCCCATCATGTAACTGATAGTTGTATATATTGAATTACCTCGTGATAGTTAATCATTAATTCATGGGCTTGCTTTTACATAATCCCCCAGGTATTAGCAAGAAATATATTGTATTTAAATGAAGGGTGCTTCCGACGATGGCATAAAACATAAAAACCAATAATAAAGCATTGACTTGATTTCTCGAAATAGCGAAGTGACTAAAATGCAAACTTAGCTTTTATGTTGTAGTGAAAGTGTACCTGTTTTAACAAATAACTTATTAAACGTTTATTTATGCATTTTTGCCTACTGATAAGTACACTAATCTGGTATACCATTAGAACTTTATGGCATCAGTTAGATTCGATTTGTTTTTAAGTGGCTAGCAGTTCCTTAAGGATTTTTTATGACATATTAGCAGACATCGCCTGAGGCAATTCCATCTTCGCATAAGTACTGAAGTAATTAAGTGCATCCTTTTCTAAAATAAATAATATTATAACAATGTCGTTCCGTTCAGTGTTGTTTGTTTTTAAAGTTTATTTAGCACAACAATTGTTGTACCGACCTTCGATAAAACAGGATTGTTTCGGTAATTTGAATGAGGTTCAATTAGCAATGACCTGATTCCAGGGATGTGTAGAAAGGCAAGCACAAGTTACCTGAAATATTATGTCAGTACGCGAATATTCATGCGACACATGTGCATATATCGTTAAAAATTGCTAGCGTTCGGAATACGGTCCAGTTCGTCAAAACGCACGCAATGCACAATTCAAAGTGTACTAAGCTTAAAGATGTCTTTTCTTATATTTATCCACATATAAATCTCGTTGAAGGTAATAATTCCATTGATGAGTAATAGTTTAATCACCGGTTTAACACAAATCATGTATCACATACATTATCTACATTGACAGCCAACGGCCGGTGTGCCGCAAAACCAATGCAAGCCGAATCGTGTTCTCTCTCAACTCCCCAACCCGCTTGTAAGTTATATATTGGAATTATTCCTCCACAATTTGTCCTTAAATATATCAGCGGGATTGGCACGCGCAAATCTATCGTTAAAGCAGCATTCACACAAACTGAATCGCGATACTCTAGGACACGCGACGGAGTTACACATTTATCAAATCCCACGGAAACTATGAGAAAAGTGAGCTGTCGCCATGTGGGAATTTAAATGTGAACCAATTTGCTGATGTATGAGGCATGTATCTTAGGAAGACGCTTCTTACAGATGATGGCAACATGCACTAATCAATGTCTCATATAAAAAACACCTTTCCGTTTTGTCAGTGGAAATATACATTACCAGAGTACAAATAAGAAATGGTCATGCTATCAAAATATTTGCGGTTTGCATGTCTTAAACAACAAAATGTCGACTTGTTGTATATGGCATTCTGCTTGTTCATGAAATATAGTATCGTTTAAACGTATAAATATGTGAAGAAACCATTTGCAAAAAATACCGGTAGCATTTTTAAGATATCTGAATGATTAAGATTGTAACAGGCTGTCTACATCAATTTTAATGAATACTTTGTAAATATTGCATATATTTAAAAACATGTGTTTACTCATATGCGAGAAAATTACGAGAATGTTTAATTTATAATTACCGTCATTTATATAGTACGAAAGAACACACATCAACAGTACATAGTCATTTTCATCAAACCATTAATGCATGAATTTTCTTTGTCTTTATTACATCTCTGAAATTGAAAAGTCACATTCGTCTTCAACTTCGACGTATTTATTCAGTGTCTAATAACACTCAGATAACATTTGAGACGGCTTTACACGCCGTTGTGATTAATGAAACGATATAGACCACTGACATGTGTTTTGATGAACCGATAATAACTTTTCTTGCTCTAGTGTAATATGATATTATCATAAGCGATTTGGTCCTTTGTCCGATGGTATGAAATCAATGATCCACAGGACGAAACTATTTGTTTTTAAGGAAGCACTAGACGTCTGCGGATTATACAGGGACAATTGTATGAGATATCTTGCTAAAATAAATCTATGGTGAATATAAATATGTTATTTGTTTTACCCGGTAGATTGATTTGATTGTAAGTTAGGCATTTTTCACCATGGTCTTTTTTTCTCAACAAATACAAACTCAAATAAATACTCAATGGGTTAAACATAAATCATGAATCACCGATTGACATTACCTTAAATATATTTTATTATCATTATTGTAATGGTATATGTTTGCAAAAAAAACGTATTAACTGTACAGAGTCGTAATGGGCTGGATAAATAAGTACTTATATAATGTTTGTTTTTGTGACGATGTTATTTATTCTGAGATCTTGATACGTAATACATTTAAGTACCCAACTTAGGAGTTACAAATGTATGTGTACTTAGAGCTATTAGATAAGTTATAAAGAAAAGTAAATAGTTTTAACATGGAAACAGTTTTGTTTACTTCTGTTTAGAATAAAAAATGTTGTATGAGTAGTTCTTTTTTTATTCGTACAGTATATGCTTTCTATACTGTGTAAATGAGGAAAGAACTTAAATATCACATACACGGGCGATTGAGGTAACCACGTAAGACATGATTTAACCAATTTGCATGTTATACAATACTCGTTTTGATGAACTTCTTCTTTTGTTTTAACTTTGAATTTTACTAGATATAGAAATATCATCGGTAAACCCGTTTTCAGTAACGTATAATACAGAAAGCGCAAAAAAGTGTCAATAATCTCTATGCAAAATTAGCATTGGCACACAGGAAAGTGCATTGCGTGCATGGATTTCTTTAGAAAGGGCATATTAAATTATTGTCATGTAAATAAGATGAGTACAGATGCGTGCAATATTATGTTTTTAATTGGAGTTATGGTATGAATCATATTGATTATCAGACACATTAGCTTGATATAATAAGTGAAGACCATCTTAGAGTCCTAAGTCGGGTCAACTATGAAACCGAATGTTTACGCTATGGTAACTATTAACTGCAGCTCAATATCAGGAATTGGTTAGGACATTAATTAATAAGATAGTGGATATGGGCATTAGATATTCTAATAAATTATTGACGTCAAATAATTCATGGTAAAAAACGCACACACATTAATCGCAAACACAGCTTCAATCATTGCGATCCTAATTACTTGCTTCAAATAAACTAGTAACATCGTCGTCACACTCACGGGTTATTATTGAACTTATTATTGTATATGGTTCAGAAGTATGGGAATATATAACTATGTAGCTTCGCATAACATTATAATGTCTTAACATCATTCTTGGATTAACTATAATTTATGTGCGGACTAGAACACATATAGTTTCACATTAATTTATGAGATTGTTTTGACACAATCCCTCACGTTTGATCAAGCACTATATTGTATTTGAATGAAAGATGGTTCCGACGATGGCATTAAATATGCCAACCAATAATAAACCATTAGTTGTGACGAATTGACAAGATATCTCAAAATAGGTGTTTGACTCCTTGCGCTGCAAATAAATGAATATAATATGAGCTTTTATATTGAAGCAAATTTGTACCTTTTAAAACAAGTAAGAAAATAATATACATTTATACACTTAACATATATAACTATCAATAATAAGACAGAGAAATGGTATTATTCCTTCTGTACAGACAACTTGACAAAATATAATTTATCCAACATATGAAAAAAAACATTGTTTCCTACTCATAAGTACATTTATCCGGTACACCATTTAAATTATCTTACATCTGTATGATACCTTTTTTTTCGATCTGAAAGGCAGTTCCTGAAGGATGATATCCAAAATTACGACATTAAGCAGACACCGTCTGAGACAAATAACAGGTATTATCATAAAGAAACGGGTTCAAAGAATAAGCAGATTATGTTTTCCTTCTTTCAGAGAAATTATTCTCTTCACTGAAATGTAAAAACACGTTTATATGTATTTTGACACTTCTTTATAATAACAATCGACATATATGAAACGCCATAATATGTATTTACATAATGTAAATCGATTCAATGGTGCATCATTTGTAAATAAAAGAAACTTCATATGTGCGACTTGTTTACATTAGTAGCACATTCAACGGTAATTGTACGGGATGTCTCAAGTCCTTTCGTTTACACAATTTCAAACCTCATACAACATGATATTCAATCCTTGTCCTATTACTACTCTAACGAATACATTTGTTTCTGTAACAAAAACATATACGATCAAATATCAGACATAAAATACTGCCCGGGATAAAACTGTATCGCCGTTAATAATTAAACAAGAAGGCTGAAGTGTAAGCCACAACAACATCTTTTCTGTTTGCTATACTCTTTCAAGGATTTCCGTGTTTGTGAAATATATGTGTTAGTACGTGAAAAAAGAAATGCATAAATCTAAACTTTCCAAATTTGTATATGTTTGGCTATGAATTGATTGTCATCATGACGTTACTAGCTTGCGGATGAAGAATATGTTGAGAATCTATGGTCATTTTTCACCACTATTAAACCTGTACAAAATCGAGGCAAATTATTAAATATGTAAACGATTTCTGTCAATATATTTTATTTCTAAATAAAGTTCCTTACAATATTAAATGTCTTATGTTATATATTATTAAGTCAAACACCGGTACAAAAAATACCGACTAGCAATAGTATAACTTTCGATATGTATATTATCTTAGGTTGACGAATGTAAGTGGTCATGTCAGGATTTAATCAAGGGGTGATTGATGAACTCAAAAGTATTTAGGCACAAGATATGATATGCTTTCTTAAATTTTACATTTTAAGATTATAATGATACATTTGCTTTAAAACACATGCTGAGTATTTACGCATATGTACGAAAACGGTTTTATTTGACATTTTCAATCGTTGATCAAAAATATTTTCAAAACATAGGTTGCCCTAATTTCTAAAACGCTCTACATGTATACATAAACCAGATTTGCTAATTTGTCGGCTGGAGTAGAACATGGACAAGTTGTAAATGAACTTATTTAACTGTTTTACATATTTGTACAGTCAACACATGGGTGCAAAGTTGAAAAAGGATGATTTAATACGGCGTTTACGTTATACATTGCCAAATTGTATTTTAATATTCTCAGTATGACGAATATATTATGTCATATTTTTTTATTAATGGAATATTTACTTGTTTGCACTTGGCAACACACAAAGGCGCTATTAACAAAAGAAATCCGAGAACTAAGAACGTCTCTTTTTTATGATCGAACGTGTCAAAGATGACGAAAATAATTACGAAAGTACAATTTCACTTGTAAAAAAATCTATATATGAACGATCGATTTATGACTTAAATAAATTGTATGTTATTTGCACTAAATTAAATCTTTCTTTCGTTTCTATGGTCGACGGTATCACCCATTTCTTTGTTTTGTAAAAGAAAATCCACCGCACAACAGTTATGTATTTCTAGACAAGCACAATCATCTGTAGGAATCACTCAAAAACTGTAAACGGAATTTAAATTCAAACGTGGTTATTGTTTTTTGGTTAATTTAAAACGCGTTACATTTCCCATCACATTTTGCTAATTGAAATGAAACTGCGAATATAAAACACAAACTAAAACACTAACAACGCAATTCGTATTTGTTTATATCCGGATCCCATCACCGTCACTTTGCGGTAAAGCATACTATTGCAGAATGCTTGTTAATTTCTGTAACATTTGTTCTGTGTAACATAATGGCGTAAAGAAATGAATTGAAAGCCGTCAATTTTTTACATACATTGACAGCCGTCAATTAGTTTTTCCTGGATACGCAAACATGAATTATATTGATGTGACCGCTTTAATATTTAATGTTATACTATGACTTTGGAGAAAACGCAACATCTAATCTAAACATATATTAGACACCTACAAAAAACAACCAAGCCCACATGATTCCTAAAATATAATTTTAACTGCTATTTAACACACATTGGTCCCTTTTTCAAATTATATTGCCACATTGTTTCTGTGATCGGAAATTTGATGTATCCACATTTTTGTCAAAGAATCTTAATCCGAAAGGTTATTTAATATTTATCCACATCTCAATCTCGTTGAAGATCTTAATTCGATCGATGAGTAATATTTAATTACTGGCTTAACACACATCACGAATCACATTTCTACACTGACAGACATCGGCTGGTGTTCCCAAAACGAATGCAAACTGCATCGTGTTCTCTCTCAACTCTCCAATCCTCTTGCAAGTTATATATTGGAATATCCACACTTTGTCCTTAAATATCTCAGCGAGATTGACACGGCTGAACGGCTGCCTCCACACAAAAAAAATGCATTGCGTTAGTAAAGGACACGCAACGGAGTTCAAATTTGTCACATCCCATGGAAACTATCAGAAACGTGTGATGTCGCCTTAATGGGAATTTAAATGGGAACCAATTTGCTTATGTATGAGGTATTTATCTAACTCATGGAGACGCTTCTAACAGATGATGGCAACATGCACTTATAAATGTCTGAATGTTTCATATAAAAACACCTTTCCGTTTTGTCAGTGGAACTAGACATTACAATAAGAAAAATAATAATCGATCATGCTATCACAATGTTACGTTTTGCATGTCTTAAACAGAATAATGTGGACTATTTGTATATTGCATTCTGCCTTTTTCTGAAAAATATAATCATATGCGCTATTAAATATCTGAAGAAACGATTTGCAAAAATAATACAGGTAACATTTTGCTGAGATACTTGAATGCTTCACATAGTAACAGGTTGTTTACATCCATTATAATGAATACTTTGTAAAGACTGCATATATTTAAAATTAATCAAAATTACGAGAATGTTGGATTTATATGAGCTATCTTGCTAAAATCAATCCATGGCGAAATATAAATGTTATTTGTTATAGATTGAGTTGTTTGATTGTCAGTCAAGCATTTTACAGCATTGTTTTTGTATCTCAACACATACAATATCAAATTAAAATTCAAGATGTTAAACATAAATCACGCATCACCGATTGTCTTATCACTATTTTAAGGTTAAAATGTTTAAAAAAAAATACTTATTTTATGTACATTGTGGATCTGGACTGGACAAATAAGTAGTTTTATAATGTTCGTGTTGTAACGATGTAATTTAATCCAAGATCGAGATACATAGTGCAATCCAAATTTGGAGTTAAAACTTAAAATGTGCTTAGAGCTTTCAGATAATTAAATAAGAAAAGTAATAATTTTTAACATTGAAATAATTTCGTTTACTTCTGTTTAGAATAAACATGCTGTTTTCATTATTTGTATAGTATATGCTATAGATCGGATCTATTAGATCGGATACCGATAAAAACGACAACAGCAAACACATCACGCTGTATTTGAAAAGTTGAGACCGTCATGCGTGTAACGGTTCAAATAACGCGTCGGTCAAATATTGAATTTCATAGCGGAATATGAAACATATAGTTATTCATTAATGCATGAGATGTTTCGTACATACTTAGGTATACTCAAGAATTATATTGTATTTAAATGAGGTTAGTCGCGATGATGGCATAACACATGACAACATATAATAAAGCATAAGGTGTGACGCATTAACATGATGTCTCAAAATGAGTGTTTGACTATATGCGGAGTAAAAAACAAAAACATACACTATTAGATTTTGTGTTGTAGCAATATTGTACCTTTAAAAAAATAAACTAAAAACGTACAATTAACTTCTTAGACTTAAAAAAAATATATATCAATAATATGAAAAGAGAAATTGCATTATTCTGTCTATACAGGACATGTGATAAAATATAATTTATCTAACGTATGAAAATGCCATTTTTCCCAATGATAAGTACATTTATCTGGTACACCATCATCATTATCTAACATATGTAAGATACATTTTGTTTGTAAGTGACTGGCAGGTCCTTAAGATTAGTGTCCTATTTATGATATTAAGCAGACACCGCTAAAGGCAAATTATTATCATAAACGTGGTTTCAAAGAATTGTCAGATTTTGTATTCATTTTTTTCATAGCAATTATTATCTTCACTTAAATGAAAAAAACAACGTTTATATGAATTTTGAAACTTTAGCTATACGAATAATTGGCAAATACTAATCATCGTCTGAGATACTTATTTACAAGGTTGTTAATCAATTCAATGATGCATTGTTTGTCAAAAACAAAGTAACTTCATTCGTGCAACTTGTTTTCGTTAGCAGCACATTCAACGGCAATGGTAGGGGAATTCTCATGCCGTTTCGTTAACACATTTTACAGAAAATAATGTGTATATTTGTGTATTAAGACGATGTACTTATGTATAAGTCTGAATAAACTGTCTGTCTGTCTGTCTTTAAAGCCTCATACAATATGATATTCATTCCATGTCCAATAACTACTCTTACGAACACAGTTGTTTCTGTAAAAACTACATATACGATCAAAATATCAGACATGGCATCACGCACGGGATAACATTGTATCGCTGTTCATAATTCAACAAGAATGCTGAAGTGTAAACCACAACAACATCTCTTAACTAAACTTTTCCGTATGTCATACGCTAACACGGATTTCCGTATTTGTGAAATATATGTATTTGTACGTGAAAGATGAATTGCAAGGAGCAAAACGTTCCGAATTTGTATGTGTTTGGCGACCATTTGATGTATTGAGGCACATTGTTAACTATGTACTACTTGACAATTTCTGTCAATATGTTTTATTTCTGAATGAAGTTCCTTACAATATCATTTTTAAATGTAAAACATTATTTAGTCCAATAGCGATTAAAAATACCGAATTGCCATAGAATAACCTTTGGTATGTGTATTATATTAGTTGTACGAGTAGGTGATCATGGCAGGATTTATTCAAGTATTTAGACACAATATATGAATGGGTTATGCTACACATGCCTTGAATACATGTTTATTAATGGTTATTTGTCTAGTCGCCTCTTCACAAAAGAATGATACGAATATGGATGCGACTATCTGCTCTGCTTATGACATGATGCAGTTTGTATGACATTGGCAATATGTCACATTACGTGTAATCAAGTATCGTAGGAGGGTAATGGTTTGTCATAATTCTTAGCTGATATTGGAAAATTGGACATATTTGAAGACGGACTTCATGAAGCGATGTTATATACGTGATTTCCCATCACTCGGGGGTTCGATCAACGTCTGTGTTTAAAAAAAAACTAGTTCTGAAGTTGTATTTATGTTTCCATTATTATCGAAAGAAGACAGTTATTAATAAACAATTGAACACATAAAATTGGCTGCTAAACTGTTTTAAGTTTTCCCATGCTTGGAACGTTCATATAGTCAGTAATTTTGTAGCTTGTGAAGTTAATAACATTTTTGGCCGCGGAGAGGAATATCTAGTCTTGGATCAGTTTCATAAAAAGCTATTACCTAGCTATGCCTATTTCTTTTAAGAACATGATGATCGACAAAATAGTGCCGAAGTGGTTCTTTCAACAATCAATTGTAAGTGAAAGTGCCTTATTTTTTATATGTGTTGTCTTCTATTAAAAAAGCAATTTGCAATATGCCTCAAGTTAAAGACTGGCGTTTTCTGTAGTACATTATTCATGTATTTAGCTGAGTGCAATCGGTTTAGATTGCCCCTTATCACTTCCGGCATGACTTTGACTTTCTGTGTTGTTTTTTAAATATTTATTAATTATATTTATATTACAGCACAAAGAGCATTAGTTGTGACACCTTCAAAGTCTGTATATAAGATCGAACATACTAATGCTGGAATCCAATTCGTTAACGTCAGTATTATACAGCACAATTGATACGTCATGTATTTTAATTAATATTTTAAAATAGTGTTGCTTTTTCATTTTCATTACTTCATACCTATAACATATAATTTTATCATGTCATGTTAAATTTTCATTTTGCATACTGCAGAGTTTGAATTCCAGAGGAACATAATTTTGCTGCTGTTTTCAATGAAATCTCTTAACACTATCACGTGTTTCTGTGGTGCGGACTGACTTATTATCCAACATTAAAAAGCAAGATAACAAGCAATATCAATCTGAGAGAATTTCCTTTTGTATATATCTCTATAGTTTGTTTTAAAGAGTTCTAAAATTACTATGAGACATAACAAGATGAAAGACGATCCGTTGTATCTTTATATCGCAACTGCAAACATGTGAGTGTAAGCATCAATTTATTTCATAGCATAAGAATGCAAATAATTTTTTTTTAAAAGAGATCACGTTTCAATTAAATGACAATTTAACTTCTCAATGGCTGGATACAAACCTGACCATTAGAACTGTAACATTCGGAGACACGATGAAATGAAATCTAAAGGAGCATCAACTACGCATCGTCTTTGAAAAAAAAGCTTTAGAGACATAACATTATAAGATTCAGATGTAAAGATAACATGTTTGGGAGCTTATGCATATCCTTTATTTTCTAGGTACGAACATCTGATAAACGTTTTCTTTTGACTGAATAATGCATCTTTACAATTAATAAAAACAAATGATGCGATTGCTACACAATTCACCATTTTTGTTGCTTTATAATTTTGTTCGGACATTTCCTGGTTTTGTAAGCACCTTAACAACGGATGACTTAATATACTGACTAACGGTGTTTAACAATTGATTATTATGAGCCTGTTGTTAACTTCCTGAAAAGTTCCATCAACGCCTTGTTGGTTTGTGATCTCCAATAAATGAGCATTTTTATAATCACAGCTACAACAAATTTGATTTTCTATAAGGGACCATTGAGGCATGTAACTGCGGATATTAACTAACTGGTCCAGGCAATATCCGCTCTACAGCTTCAAAAATCGATTCAAGGGAATCAATTCCACTGGTAGCAAATGCTGCCATTTTAAAGTGACGATTATGTCTGTACCAAAGATTAACAATTTAATGACAAAAGATAAATCATTTATTAAAACTATACTATTATATTATATCATTATCTTCGATCTTCGCTTAAGTACTGAAGTTAATTAGTCAAACTATTTTTTGAATAATTATAATTATTAAAATGTCGTTATGTCTAGACTGTTGTATGGTTTAGTTTATTCAGCAATGCAGTTGTTGTACGGGACTCCAATAAAACATGTTTTAACCTCATTGTAATATTGAGGTTCAAATAAAAATGACCCTATCCCAGGGATGTGTAGGAATGCAAAATATAGTTCCATCAACTATAATGTCTCGACTGTTGTATGTGGGCCTCCTATAAAAAATGTTTTAACACTAATTTAAATAAGGTTAAAAAAACGACCTAATCCCAGGGATGTGTAGAAATGCAAACTATTGTTACCTCAACTATAATGTCAGTATGTGAATATGTATACGACTCAAGTGCATATAACATTGAACAATTGCTTACGTTCGGAATAAGGTCTATTTTGTCAAAACCAAAAAACAATTCAAAATTCAAATTGTACTAAGCTTAAAACAGTCTTATCTCTTTTTTAAATATACCTTAATTAAGGACAACCTTGATATAATTACGTAATATATTCATTGGATTAAATTAAACCTATTTTTTTTTACTTATTTAGTTATATATATAACTTATTACATTATTTCAAATCTTAAATGTACGTGTGCTGCTTTCTTAAATTTTACTTTTTTAAGTTAAAAATGATACATATGCTTTCTATCATAAGCTGACTATTCACGCACATGTATACATTAATGGTATTAATGTATATTTTAGATATATAGTTACGTAAAGTAGCGTAATGAACGCTAATGCGCTATCAAAACGTTCCATGGTGAAGTGTTGTGTGTTTTTTTAAATTATAATTTTGCCATATCAATTGATTACGATTCACAACAACTGGTTTGTTTTCTTGATACATATACACGGTTGTGTTATACATTTTAAATCGTTGATCTTTTTTTTTCAAAACATAGGTAGCCCTATATATATATATATATATTTATTGCTGATTTGAGAATTTGGCGACTGGAGTAGAAAATTGCCAAGTCGTTAATGAATATATATAACAGTTTTACATAGTTGTACAGTCAAAGCATAGGTGCAAATTTGAAAAGGATGAAAGAAGACGGAGTTTACGTTATTCATTTCCAAATTAGATTTTGTACAGTCTGAGTATAACGGATATTTTATGTCATAGCAAAATAATGATTTTGTATTTATGGCATATTTACTTTTATTCACATAATAACACACACAAGCTCTATTCGCCAAAGAAACCCATGAACTGAAAACTTCCCTTTTCAATAATTGAACGTGTAAAACATGACCAAAATAATGAACAACATACAATTGCACTTGTAAAGATTATATATATATATATATATATATATATATATATGAACGCTCCATTTAGGACTTAAATAACATTGTATTTTATTACCACCAAATTCAATTTTCCTTTCGTTGTAATGGTCGACATTTACACTAATTTCTATAAAAAAAAATCCACCGCTAATCAGTTTTGTATTCCTAGACAAGTATATCGTAGGAATCTGACAAAACACGAAAAGAAATTGTAATCCAAACATTTATATTGAATGTGTTAAATTTACAACGCGTGAGATTCCCCATCACATTTTATTTATTGTAAGTTGAAATAAAACTGCGAATATAAAACACAAACTAAAAACACTACAAAAGCATATTTCGTATTATTAATTAACACTTTAACTAAATGAAGAATTGACGGTGTTGCAATTTGGAGCAGTGTGATTTGAACGTATACGAACAATATACCTTGGTATCACTGTCTATGATGTCTAATGTGTGATGCGGAAGGACGATGTGCTCTTTGTTAATCATGTCAAGAGCAAGCTCCACTGCGGGCCTTACCCCTCGGCCAATCAGCCCCTCGGGAACAGACTCCGAAATAGGAAACAATCCAGCGATAACCACACGCCCTTTGTCACTTTCTGACTTTGAACACATCATTCCGAAGGAAAATATTATGAACACTAACAACGCAGTTCGTATTTGTTTATATCCGGATCCCATCACGTTCACTTTTTCGGTAAAGCATAATTTTGCAGATTGCATGTTTGTTTCTGTTACATTTTTGCTGTGTAAAATAATGAGCCACAAGGGATTAATTGAAATCAATTTGTTAAATAAATTGAGAGCCGTAAAAGGGTTTTTCCTGGAAACGCAAAAAAAAATTATATTGAAATTACCGATTTTAAATTTAATTTGTCCTATTTCTTTGAAGAAAATAAAAAATCTAATTTAAACATATTTTCGACACATGAACAAAAAACGCCCATATGATATCTTAATTATAATTTTAAATGAAATTGGAAACCCGTTGTTCCATATTTCATATTTCAAATTGTATGCCCACAATTTGTTCTGTGATCTGAGATTTCAAGTATCCGCGATTTTTGTCGAAGAATATTAATCAGACAGGTTATCTTATAGTTCTCCAAACATAACTCTTGTTGAATGTTTTATTCCATTGATGAGTAATAATGTAATCACTGGCTCAACATACATCACGTATAACATTATCTACACTGACAGACAACGGCTGGTGTACGACCAAACCAATGCAGACCGCCTCTTGTTCTCTCTCAACTATCCAACCCGCTTGTTAGTTATATATTGGAAATATTCCAGCCACAGTTTGTACTTAATTATATCAGTGGGATTCAGCTCTCTCGCTGAAGCAGCTGTCAAAAGAACTGCATTGTTTTGGTTAAGGACATGAGTTACAAATGTGTCAAATCCCATGGAAACTACGAGAAACGTGTGATTTCGACATAATGGGAATTTAAATGAGAATCAATTTGCTTATGTATGATGCATTTATCTTACTCCGGGAGACACTTCTAACAGCTGATGGCAACAGGCACTAATCAATGTCCCATATATAAACATCGCTCCGTTTTGTCAGTGGAAATAGACATTACAATAAAACAAATAAGAATCGGTCATGCTATCAAAATGTTACGTTTTGCATGTCTTAAACCACAAAAGGTCGACCTTTTGTCTATGACATTCTGCTTGTTTATGGAAAATAGTATCATATAAACGTATACATATATGAAGAATTGATTTGCAAAAATAATACATGAATAATTGTGTTAAGATACCTGAATTCTTCACATGGTAACACTTGTCGACATCCATAATAATATATACTTTGTAAAGATTGCATATAATGCAGTAGTTATTTTTTTTTTAATTTATCATTTCCGTCATTTATATAGTACGAAAGAACACAAAACAACAGTGCATTCTCATTTCCATCAAACCCTTAATGTTGGAATTTTCTTTGTCCTAATTACATCTCTGAAATCTAGAAGTCACATTTGTCTTTAAGCTCGACATATTTATTCAGTGTCTGTTAACACTCAGATCACTTTTGTGACGGCTTTACCCGCCGTTGTGATTGATGAAAAGATATAGACCACTGACATGTGTTTTGATGAACCCGTAATAACTTGTCCTGCTCTTCTATAATCTGATATTATCATAAGCGATTTGTTCCTGTGTCAGATGGTTTGAAATCAATGATCCACAGAACAAAACAATTTATTTTTAAGGCAGAAGTAGACGTCTGCGGATTATATAGGGACATTTGTATGAGATATCTTGCTGAAAACAGAATATGAATATGTTATTTGCTATAGATTGATTTGATTTTCAGTCAGGCATTTTTACCATGGTCTTTATTTTCTCAACAATATCAAATAAATATTCGATGTGTTAAACATAAATCCTGAATCACCGATAATTACTTAAAATATATTTTATTATATATTTGTTTTAAGTATATACACAAAAACAACGTATTTAATGCACAGAGCTAATATGTACTGGACAAATAAGTATATATATATATATATATATATATAATTTATAATAAACGTTGTAGTATATTACAAGCACGTGATATTAGTTGTTGATACAATGGACGCTATATATATTGCCTACCTGTATCAGATCGTTAATGCAAAATTTATAGTGTCTCTAAATTTTCGGACACCT